>JAVJGI010000040.1:4445462-4459410 GCA_035590275.1 Ibycter americanus
GGGGGGGCGGGGCGCGGGGGGGGAAGGAGGTGTTCGTTGCAAAATCAGTAATTTTTCATTGAGAGAGTCTACCTATAGTCTTGACTGGATTACTGTTGAATTAAAAAGTCAGAACAGGGTAAACTTGGACCCTGTAGGATGCAAATACTCACCTGGGGCAATTGCACCTCTGCACTTGTTATGTCTTTTCAATGCAATGGGTAACTGGTTTAATTTAGTTAACAAGCTGATGCTTTAGGCATACTGCTCCACTGGTTTGCACATGATTCTGTCTTTAATACTTTTCTAAAGTTTAAATTAGAATTTTGACTGCTGCTGAACTTTTGAAATTACTTTATCTGATATGTAATTCCAGTAGCTCAATATGAGTAAAAATGCTAATTATTACTTAAGTCCAAATGTAAGTTGAGTTTGTGAAATGCAATAAAGTCAGATTTTCTAAGTATTTTTATAATGTCCTTTTGCAAATGTCATAAAATTTTAAGATACTAATAACTCTGCTACTTGACAGCATTATGAATTATGAACAAAGCATATTCTCCTTTCATTCCCTTTTGAAGGATGTTTTTAATGCAAGTAATAAGCAAAGGTTTCAAGTTCTTAAAATAGAGCTTCCTCGGTCAAACTGGATTTAATAAAATCAAGGCAAGTCCACTCTGAGCTTCCACAGTCATACAATGGACATAAATGAGAAAAAATAAATTGACAGTGAAAGATGAAAGTAAAAAGAGTAAATATTTTTAATTAATGACTATTCCACTCTTGCTGTAGTTTGCAAGAAACAAGCAAAAAAAAGGAATCAAAAAGCAGATGATCTAAATGTGATTCATAGTCCTTTTGTTCTTAGGGTTTTTTTTTTTTAAATTTTGTACTAAAACAGTCTACCAAACACCTGAACCATGACAATGATGGTATTAATGCCTTCCGATGTCTGTATTCACCTATTTGTTTCAATTAGACCTGTTCTAGGTTGGATAGGTGCTCATATTAGTGTACTTCTGTGTGCATTTTCCTGTTTTCTCAAAAAGTAAACTAACATGCAAAGCACTGAACAAGCTTTATGACTCACAGAATGCTAATAAGCAGCAGTGACGAGGTTGGCATTTATCTGTCTGGTTTGAGAACAGTGGCAACATCTATCTTAGATCTTAGGACAATATCAACTACATTTTAAAATAAACCTATATTCCTTTTATTTCTCTTTGAAAACCTAGTTGATTTTAAGCTATGCTTCTGACCAATTTCATTCCAGTATTCTTTGTCTTCCTCCACACTTAAGAAAAGCATTGTAATTGCAAGAGTTTCTAAGTTATCTGCCCTGGACTGGCAACTAACTGTTCTGTCTCTTTCTGGGACTTTGGATATGCTGTCAGATTCAGCGTAAAGCAATGCCTTTTCTTGGGATGAGGCACTCAGCAATCTCTAACTTCCCAGAAAACAAAAGCTTCTGACCTTTCCTTCTCTCTCCAGTAATTTATCACAACTTTCCCCACCATCCTAACAACAACTTTTGGGTATTCCAGACTTTTCCTTTAATCCTGGGGTAACATGGCAGAAAGCAGGGAACAAAAACTTAGCAAAAGAAACTTTTCATCACTTACCCATTTCACTTTAATCTCTTGAGAGTTACCCAACTAACTGATCCTTCCTTTTTCTCATTTAATCTGTTCAATCTTCACTTCAGGCAGAACTCTCATGTTCAGTTCCCTGTACGATATAGCTTTCTGCTGTACCACCCAGCAACTTAAGCCATGAACCAAAGCTCTATTGCACAAGGTACTGTAAAACCCACAGACCTAAAAGATGATTTCTAACCCCGCAAAAGGGAGGCAAACAGCTAACACTTTTGCAGACTTTTTACTTGGTTTCAGATGCTTTGTAGGAGCATATATTCTGTACTTTGGAGATGGTAAATGAAAACTTTTACTTGATATAGAGCCCCAAAAGATATTCATGAAAGGAAGCAATAACTAAGAAACTGTGAAAGGAGCATCCTTTTGACTGAAATAGCTTGAACTAATCACAAACAAAAAATTCTGAGTATTTATAAAACAGCTTGGTTACAAAATTAGGCTAAAAATTTGACCTAATCTTCCCAAAGGCATGCAACAAGTTAGAGCTATCCATTTTCCATTCAACATTAAAGCAGTCTTATTTTAGTGATTTGATAATAAAAGCATGCCTGACATAATGTTCCTCACATTCACTCCAAGGTTTCCACCTGAAGAAGTGATGATACCCTTAATGTTTTGCATGTTAACATCTAAAATTTGGGTAAGACTTAGGAAAGAAATCAATTTGTGATTTTCAGAACTTAACATTAAGAATCCTTTCTTTCTGTTAAATCTGTAATATTGTATTTTATTGTGTGTTTCTATTGTGTGGTCATTTACTGCATTATATAATTAATATTTTCAGAAACCTTTAACAGTATTTCTTCAGAGACCTTGGCTTTGGATAGATTCCTTGAGCTCCTGTTATGCGATTCTTGTCAATAAATCAGCAATGTGCTGTGTCTATCTGATGGCAACTGTCTTTCCTTTCAAGAGCTGTGTCCTAATCTTCTCCCTGCCCTGGGTAGTTTGAGTCTTTACCTGTTATTTTTTCAGGCTTTGAAGAAGGCAAAAGATTCTCCATGCCATGTGACTGCATTTGTAGCCAAGAAAAAATGCTGAGGCACTAGATTAGTTGGCATTTTGCCAGTGAATAGTGTAGAAAGGGTTACAAACAACAAGTGTGCAACATAAATCTGTATTGTTGACATTTAAATGTTTCCAGCATGAAGTTCAAAATGGACTGTTTAGGACAAAATGAAGTTCCCAGTGTGATACAGGCTGATCACAATCTGTCACATCAATTAATGACAGTCAGATGCAAAGACATTCTTAATTAGTCAACTTCCAGAAGAATTCCTGAAAAAGTAAAAATTAAATCAATGCCTGGCAATACTTAGAATAAGCTTTTAAAATGAAGAGTAAATTATCTTGACACTAGTAATGTGATGCTTAGAGGGAGATGAATTAGCAGTAAATTAGTAATTAAAATATTTCTTTTCACATTTAAAGTGTTATTAAAGTTTGTTGTTTTGATACAGAAGGAGGTTGTTGACATATCTCTTATGAAAAATCGGTCATAAATACTATATCTTTCAGTTCAAGAGTAGTATGAATTTGATTGTTAACTTCCCTTTCAGATTTACTCATAAATGCCCTTTAAAATATTTATTTCCATAAACATCTTTCAGGGCCACTGGGAATAAGCTTAGGTCAAGCAAGAGATTTCAGGTTTTGATTTGCTTATCGTGAGAGCTGCTTAGTTTCTGATAATCTGTAGTAGATCTAACACAGTATCATAATCCCTCAGCCTGTGACAAGGTAAATTGAAAGTTATGATATAATGACCCAACAGATACATTATAATATCAGTTTCAATTTTCATGCCTGGAGAAACAAACAGATATTTTTCTACTTTGTTTTTGAATACCTAAGGTGTTTATGAACTCCAGCAGACAATGTATGCCCCAGCTAATATTGTTTTAATATCATAAAGCTGCCCTGGAGTGAAAATATCCATTTCTGTGGCAGCTTACTGGAAAATTCTAGTCAAAACCAATTATCTATGGTTATTTTCAAGCTTGCAGTTCATTCATTATTAATGGATGAGTTAATTAAATTAATTTCAGTGAAAATGTTGAGACAGCAATTCATGTTGAGGTGATATGCCAAGATACGCCAGGAGATGTATGCTTCTTCATTAATTTTGTCTTGATTGAGGTTAGGTGAATCCCTCTGAGAGTCTTTTAGCAAGTCTTAGTCCTTTCGGTGAGAATCAGTTTCTACTAAAAGCAGTCTTGTGTTTAGTGGAGATTTGTTTTTCTTGTAGCTCAAACAAGAAATTGAGAGTTACATTAAGCCTTCCTATATACTGACTGCTTTTAATTTGTTAAGCATGAAGATTAAAGCTGTCTCCTTGCACAAAATATATCAGAAGCTGCTGTTTTCTGATGAGTAGAATGATTTTATAACCTTGCATTAAGTTTGACCACTGGGTGCGTATTTTAGGTTTTCAGTAGCTTCTGTTTCAAGAACAGATAGGTGGAAGTAATGTAAATTTTTATTAACAGGAGAGGAATTCGCCTGAGCTCCAGCTGCCCCAGGCCATCAGGAAGGTCTGAGCAGCGCTGTGCAGGTATCTCATGGTACCTATTACAGAGCTTTCACCATTTAAATTACTCAGCTTGCCTTGTACTGCTAGAAAACATGACCTAATTATTTTTTCATATGTTTCTTTGTTCACCAGGAAAGACACACTGACAGTGTTGCTGAATTTAAGTTGATGTTGAAGTATTTTCAGTAGTGACAAGAACTGCAGATGTGCATAGTGGCAGAGATTTTCCACCTTCCTTGGTGGGCTCAGCCCGTGTATGGATTGGGATCATGCTCTTTTTTTTTCTCTCCTCTTCCCCCCCTCCTCCAGTGAATAACCAGTGAATAAGGCTTTTCATAGAGCATGCTGGAAGTCTGACTATCTGCCAGACAGAACTTAAGACTTCTTACATGGTCCTTACAGCCAATACAAGGAGCTTTGATGAGATCCTGTCTCAGTCTTCTCCCAGCTGAACAGTCCCAGCTCCCTCATTCTTTCCTCATAGGAGAGATGCTCCAGTTCCTTCATCATCTTTGTGGGTCTTCACTGGACTCTGTCCAGTGTGTCCATGTCTCTCTTAAACTGGGGAGCCCAAAACCTGGGCACAGGACTCCAGGTATGGCTTCACCAGTGCTTGTAATAAAAATTATTTCTGTTTAATTAATGGCAAAATTGAAATGATGGTGAATTAATTTGCATGTAGCCAGACACTAAAATCCTTTCAGGGCACCAGGGGTCCAGTGGCTCCCTGTGGTTGTCAGTGAGTGTCGGGGTCTCCATCAGATGGGTCAGGGCAAGGCCTGGCAGCCAGGGTCCATCCCACCACCTCAGCCAGAAGCAGGACAGCCAGGGCCACTGACTGGAGCAGCCCCACACCTTGGCATCAGGCAGCTCACTGGGGATGGGAATGCTCTGAGGCCAGGCCAAGACGTGGGCCCATGGGTGGGCCGGGCTCAGTGGGGCCCATGGCTGGACAGGGCAAGGCTGTGGAGAGCTGAACTGGCTCTACTGTGGCATTGCTGGGGCAAGGGCTGGCAGTCCCAGGGTGCTGACATGAGGTTCTGTGCTGTGGGCAGGGTGTGGAGGGTAGCCCTGGTGGCCTGGACAGAGACAGTCAGGGCTAACAGTGTTCTCAGGGACATGACCAATCCTTAGAGCTGATTTTGTCTTTAGACTCATTTTGGTTTTATATAGGTTGTCACTTCTATCTAAAAAAAGTACAGTGTGCTGACGGAAAGTATTATATTCTACAAATCTGTGTTTATTATGTAAATATGCCTTTTTTTTTTTTTTAATAGCTGTCAGTAATGATTAAAACTGCCCAAAAGAGCACTGTGAATCTTATTTTTCTTGTGCATGTTTACCATATTTATCTGTTTGGCATGGAGCTGTTTGGATAAGGGAACCTTGCCAGGGTAACTTCTGATTTCTCATAAAGAGAAAAGTGAAGAATAGAAGAGGCTTTGCCCAGAAATTAATCTTACACATATCTTATAAAAAAAAATTTTACACCTAGAAACAAGGGCATAAAATTCAGTCAACTTGGTGTCAATTTCAACTTTTTTTCTTTTTTCCTTCTTTTCCAAATGAAAAGACAATAAAATGTATTTAATATGCAAGCCTATGAAAACCTGCTGCACACAAGCAGTTACAGCTGATAATCAAATATTTTGAGGTTTCAGGCTGCGTTGGACAGAAGCTTGGACTGAAGATGCAAGCAGTATTTATAGGAAACAGGCTCGTGGCTGGTGATGGCTTCACTGCATGACAGCAGCGAAGGTGACAAGGTGTTGTTACATGAATTAGGGCAGAGGCAGCATTGCTTTCTCCCTGCTGTCAAAATGTGCTGTACGAAGGAGGGGAAATGGTAACTAGAGTCGAGAGAGGAGAGGCACTTTAAGCAACAGAGGAGACTAAGGAGCCAGGGAGTGAGATAGTTCAGGAAAATGAATCTGTGAGAGAGATCTGCGCTGATGGCAGAAATACTAGGACTTTATGAAGGCAAGGAGTCATTTTAAAATGGGCATAAATTGGTAATGCTGCAAAAATCATCTCACTCTACTTCCATCATTGACTGCTAGTCTTCACACACTCTTCCTGCTTTCCAGTCCATTAACCTGCCAAGAACAGGTTTCATTTTAACCCAGCACAAGACACAGTGGGAGTGGAAATGAGAGCCAGGGAGAAGGAATGAGGTGTTAAGATTGCTGCTTTTCATGCTGCATGGCTTCCATCTACTTGTCATGAAACTACAGCCTGGGAGGAACTGGGAGAAGAGTGAGTGAGTGATAGCAATGGGTATGAGATGTTGGAAAGGAAAAAATGAAATGTAAGTGGGAGTGTCCTGGTTTCAGCTGAGGTAGAGTTAATTTTCTTCTTAGTAGCTGGTACTGTGCTCTCTTCTGGATTTGGTGTGAGAACAACGTTAAACCACAACAGGGAGCTAAAGGCTAGAGCCAAGAACAGGCTGGAGCAAAGGGGTACTGTGGAAGGCATAGGAAGTGCTAACTACAGTGACTCTGCATTTCCTTGATATCAGAAATAGTGTAACACTTACTGGAAAAGGTTTCCATGTGCTGTGTAGCTCATGTAAACTGTGAGACTCATTATGATCACCTACCCTGTTTCCTCAGGGGTTTAAGTTCTGAGTATCTAAAAGTTCTTAGCTTCCTGCTGATCAATTCTTCCTGAGCTAATATAAATGGAAATATGTCAGAAATACTTATGCCAAGATTTTTAAAAATAAATATCATATTTTATAACAGGTATTTCATAATCTGATTAAAACTTGCACAAACATAATGTCAAATTAAGAGTTTCTGTTGCTCCTGACTGTGCGGGACAGACAGCATACATAGAAGCAAAGCAACACCTACTGCTTTCTCCTTGCTCGGGTTTTACTCCTGCATTAGTCCACATTGTTCAGACCCAGTTCTCAGTAATGAAGTATTAATCTCCCTCTGCAGTTTTCTGATGTTTTTAACAGTTGACTATCAAATGCTTTGGATAGATTAATTTGTTTTTACTTTGTGGAGGGGAAGCAACAGATTAAATTCAGAAGCTTATTTGGGAGTCTCTATTGCATATACACAGGTATGATGGTTTAGAGGATTATCTGTGGCAATATAGTTCTGGCAACTGCTACTTTTTTGATTGTTTGGAGAACAATGTTCTGTAAATGTATTTCGTTTGTGTAAGATCTCCTTGGGCTCTTTATGGTTTTTTTTATGTCATGGTCAGCTAAAAACATAGGAGAAATATAAAATAATTTTCCACTTCTTTAGCAACTTAGCAAGTGTCTGTGGGAGTTATTTATCTGTTTAACAGCATACTATAGCAGAATTGGTCATAGAATTAAGTGAACTCTTCTAATTGTATTAGCCTTTGTCACAGTTTGTAAATGTGGAATTTCGTTGCAGTTTTAAATGGTGTGATGTATCTCTGTGTTCAGTTTGAATTACATATAGACGAGCTCTTTTCACATAACTGAAATCAGGAGGTAGTACATAATGCCATAGTATAACTCACTGACAAAGCAGACTTCACATCTGTTTTTGAATACGGCTGCCACATGCTCAATTAATATGGAAGGGTTGTAAACATGGAAGCTAACCATGAAATGGAAGGCATATAAATGTGTCAGGTTTT
This sequence comes from Ibycter americanus, assembly GCA_035590275.1. NCBI lineage: Eukaryota > Metazoa > Chordata > Aves > Falconiformes > Falconidae > Ibycter > Ibycter americanus. The sequence goes on from JAVJGI010000040.1 coordinate 4,453,257, forward strand.
GAGATCTTCATTGTGAGAACATGTGCTGCTGCTTTAAATTGCAGTCAAAATCTCTGCAATTAAGATATGACATGCTTTTCTGGTAATGAAGTTTTCCAAATTATGTTAGAAGCATATGATTCTCTTACAGAATCACATGATTATTTGAGCCCACTACTTAGATCCAGAAGTATTATGCTTGAACTACAGGCTGTTAATTTCACTTTAATTAGAACATCATCTTAATGTCCAGGTCCAGTTTTAATGACCAGGAGCCCTCAACGCTTCCATTCATCTGGTTTTTCTAATTCAGTAGTCAGATGCATTTAATTTTAAAGTTTATTAATCCACTATCATTTAGGGACAGCAATATTAATCAGTTAAGAGTCTACTGTATATATTAAAAGCATTTGCTCATTCAGATTGTTTAGGGTTTTTATTAAAATCTATTTTAAACTGATTAATAGGATTTTATGTATTAATTTGTTCCTGTGAATGTAGATAACATCTAATGACAGTAAAGCTCCCAAACATTTAACTTAGATAAGGAGTCACTTAATGAGCTTCTTATAAAACCCAAGCTACTTAGCATAAATAATCACATTATGATTTATTACACTTTTGCATAGTTAAGGGCGCAACTCAAGAAGTGATTAATTTCTGTTCTTAACTTTAATATCTTTGCAAAGTAAATATTTTTGCATTTTTAAAAAATCAATATATTCTTACATTGATTGTTGTAATTATTTTTCATAATACAGGGAGAAACTCCAACAAGTCTTCTATCTTAGCCTTTAAAATAAATAGACTTCAATAGATAAAAGCAGCTAACTGCATTGGAATAATGGATGTTATGAAAAAAAGTAGAAACAGTCACATCCATTTAGAGGACCTATGCTAGTACCTGGAGCACAAAAATAAGAAATCTGCCCAAGTAATTTGCTCTCATGAGTATGCAATACATTAATAGCCAGCTTAAAACATTCTGAAAGACATCCACCTTCCACAGAAATCCATGCTTGTGGTAGCTGAAGGTGTTTCTTGGTTGCATTCTTCTACCTATAGCAACTTCGCACTTCATAGAGGCATCTTATGTAAACTGGAAAGCCTAATACAAATTCTTCCCTAGATACTTCACAGAGTCACAGACCGGTTGCTGAGTTTGGAAGGCACCTATGGAAATCATCCAGTCCAACCCTTGTGCTCAAAGTAGGACCAGCTGGGGAGCAGCTTGCTCAGGACCATGCTCTGTCATGTTTTTAGCATCTCCAAGGATGGAGTCTCCAAACCTCTCTGCACCACCTGATCCAGTGTCTGACCACTCTCATAGTAGAAATGTTTTTTTTGTGTTTAGAGGGAATTTTATGTATTTCAGTTTGTGGCCATTGCCTCTTGCTCTTTCACTAGGCATCACTGAGAAGAATATGTCTCTGTTGTCTTTTCTTCCCCACAACCAATATAAACGCATTAATGAGATTCCCTCAAACCTTTTCTTCTTGAGGCTAAACAGTTTCAGCTCTCTTAGCCTTTCCTCGTGTATCAGATGCCCAGATCCCTTTAATCCTTTCATGGTCCTTTGCTGGATCTGCTTTGGTATGTCAACACCCAAAAAAAAACATCTAGAGGGCTTGCCACTGACTATGCTTTGTGCCAGAATTAATCAATATTGTACAGGCATTCTGTCTTTCCTCATTTTCAGTCATTTGAGTCTGAAGTAGCTTATTATTATTGAATTTTTAAATGTTTAGGTTATGTTGCGTGTGATGCTTTCAGAAGGCACAAGTTACCAAAACCAACTTTAAAAACTTTAAATCTTCATAAACAGTTTTGTTTTGGTATTATTATTATTATCTAAAAGATTATTAGTGGTTTTAAAGAACAGCTCAAAATCAATCTATGTCAATGAAGCATTTAGTTTACATAGTGTAATTTATAACTCTGTTATTATAGAGTCATATGTTTGTAGATACTGACTTGACCTGGAAAACATATAAGTCCCACCACTGTTTTAAATCGCCTGTATCGTGCTAAAGACAGTGAGGGATGAAATAGACTAATGTAATGGGAAATAAGAAATGTGTTTAAAACTGTGGTAACTCCAATCCTACACTATTTAAAGGGTTGTAATTGACCTTTGATGTCTTTCCTTTCACCAAATGTGCTTCTATGTCCAATGTTACTTTAAATTATTCAGTAGTTGAAGGCATACCTTTAGTGAGTTAAATTTGAAATTCCCAAATATTAATTTATGACAAGGATCATCAACTTTAGCTCAATTTAATTTCAAATGCCAAAGTGTGCATTGAAATTTCAATGAATATTTCCCGTGATAATTACTCAATTTCTATATTTATAAGGGAACTGGCACCTCATAAATATCACATTGTGCTATTATCTCCATATGTGCCTGTTCTCTCTAAATATAGAAAATCAGCAATTAGCACTAGAAATATTCATTAAAGTTTGAAGGTAGATAAATAACACGCGGGAATGCCATTTATTTATTATAATTTACAAAGCAAAGAACATCTAACTGCTTCTCATTTGATTAATGTGTCCCATACCACCAGTTACACTAAATACTTGATCTGACTGAACTATGACTAGATAAAATTCATACTAGTTAGGATGACAATAGACTAAATGACCTGTCAGTTTTGGCATGGCACAACATCTAGTTGAGTTTTGATTATCCTCACCTCTAATGTTAGGATTGCAAAACCATCATGGAGTTACTTTTTTTCCTCCACATATAGGACTCTTTGTTGGTTGGTGGTGGTTTTTTTTCAAATAGAAAACAAAATCAAGAGGTGCACCAGAGGTATACTTTATGTCAGGAATGTTGTCTCTTCCTTGTTTTTGAGAAGCTATCTGTCAAATTGTCAAATCAGTGAGCTACCTGTACTGAGAACTGAGTCAGACTGGAAGGTACAAAATTAAGAAAATTGGCTTCATTGTGCAACATATCTCCAAAATGCATTCTCATCATAATTTCTCTACCATGAATAATCTAGCTTGTTTCTCTTTGCACATACTAACTGTTGCTCATTTGGTGCTGCACTGCTTGCTACGTAGAGCAGATGATATGAAAAGTTCTCAATACCTGTCCAGATATCAGTCCTAAGTGTAAAGATGATAGAGTAGAAAGTTCTCATTTTCTCTAACAGTATTCATGTCTCCCTTTGCACCAAAGCTCAGGGCAGGTGAAAAGTCAAACCACCATGTGTAAAATGACCTATAAGCAAGTGAATCTTAGGCTTAATAAGCTGCCTTTCCTACTCTTTACCCTTTCCTTGACAGTACTTTGATTTATGACTTGGATGTCTTTCCACACAGCCTCAACTATTAGTGATACATTAGAAATATAAGATTATTTTTCCTAAGGAATTCATTTTCGGATAAGTATACACTCAACAGAAAACATTAAAAAGAAGTATTAATTTTATATGTTCTTGGAAATAAATTATTTTTTTATGAAAAAAGGGATGAAGAAATATTTAGAAAATCCTATTGTAACCTCAGACTGATTTTCATACTGTCTTCAGGTTTGCTTTGTTTTTTACCAGTGTTAGGGCTTAACATGAAGATATTCACATGTTTCTGAGGAAATCATTCCAATTTAGATTAGTTTTACATCTCTCATAAGCTGGTATATTTAAATGGTATGTGGCTGCTTCATTTATACTGGATCCAACTTGTTTTCTGTGTGTGTGTAAAACGACTGTGTGTTGTAAAACTATTGTAACAGGTACCACGTATGAAAGGTTGTACGTTTTCATCTTTAAAAAAAAAATAAATCTTTTAGGAATAAGAGGAACTTCCAGATAATATGCTTATCCGTGCTGAACACAAATGATACTTATGGCTGGAAGTATAGTAAAAGAAAATGTTACCTATTGATTATTATAACAAACTTCTTTGCGCAAATGAGCCTGATTGCAAGTGTCTGTAATGGTAAAACAGACTAGAGAATGGGAAGAGTGGGAATTGAACCAAAGTGTAGGGGGTATTGTTGTGTGAAACTTTGGCTACATTAGGTAGGTTCTTAGGAAACACTGTCTGTCATCTTACACCAGGAAAACCTCTGATACATTACTAAATATTTTGTTATCCCTCATTCTGTGCAAAAATCCTTTGTGGGACAATTGCTTTGAGAATGTAATTTTGTGCAAAACCATAGTAAAGCAACATCAGCATTCACTCTGTGATTTTATCTCGCTAATTTGTTTAAAAAGATATTGAAAATGCAGGCATATTTTCATGCCTAATGATCTGAGGTACCTAACTCTGCCTCCAGATTTTGACAGAAACAGATAGCCTGGCTATCTTTCAGTTTGAGAGGAAGTCAAAGTGCTCCAAAGACAAAAAAACCCCAGAACCTCTGTGGCACAGAGAGTCATCAAAGGGGAATCCATGACTGCCATTTATCACATAGGAAAGAAGAGGAAATTATTTGCCAATAGCAAAGGAGAACACAACAGCTGGGACCGGAGGTCCAAAGACAATAGACATCAGGATGGTCTGAATAGGCTACAGCAGCAGCCTAAGCTTAATTGTTATATAATGCTTAAGAACAATAGAAGCTTTGCTACAAATGTCTTTGTTAAATTTACCTGTGTTTTATTCATAATTGACTTTTGCTTTCTCAAGTGCTACTTTATGGCACATATCTGATAAAGCATAATACTTGTATAAAGCAAACATTTCCATATAATTTTATTTCTATGACTTATCAACCTTGTACATGCATGCTTAATATTCTCAACAGGTATTCTCACCCTAGGTTTTGAGAATGTGTAATGCGCTTAGCATTTTAAAGTAGGATAAGCAGAAAAACTTAAAAAGTGGAGGAAATTTAAGCACTTAGGACCAGACTGTGAAGCTAACCATATTTAAAGCAGGTGATGGCAATAAAGACAGTTTTGCTGGCTAAACTAAGAGTAGAGCCTGCTCCAACGGAATATTGGGTATGTTTTCAGATGTTTTGGAGTGTGTAATGATGTATGGACTTGTACTGCAGCACTGCCCTTAAAGTAAAGATAAGCCTTGATATAACAACATTACAATTTGAAAGGGAGTAAATACTTAGAAGCACTGTATAACTTTCACACATACATACACTTCATGCTGTTGGCTTTAGAGTACTTTACTGTGCATCAGAAAAGACTGCCCCCTGACTTTGCTTTAAATTTACTCTTTTTTTAATGCACTGTTGAAGGTGAATAGATGTCAAGAATGATACATTAGCTAATGTCTAAATGTATTCATATCGAGAAACTGAAGGACAGTTAGTTAAATGCAGCTGGACAGCAGGAAAATAAATGACAATGTTTTCAGAGTGTCACTTAGAATTTCATGGTTGTCAGTCATCAGAATAAATTCCAGTGTGCCTATAATGGGGACTCTAATCATATACATAAGAGGAAAGCTTGTTTTTTGTTTTGACACTTACAGAAAAAAAAATATCTTCCAGTATTAACTCTTCTTTTAACATTTCTATATATATATATAAATATATATATATATATATAGGAGTCATCTGTACTAAGCTTATATTTGAGCACTTCAGGTATGAATGCTCCTATTTAAAATACTGCTTTGGGTCCATTATATAGTTTAATTATTATTAATTGGTGTAATCTCTGGTAATACATGATGAATTAGATTTGTTTAGTCATAATTCTGTAAGAAGATTAAATTATATCTTTTTATTTTCAATTGCTTACCAATAAACATGGTTATATTATTACTGACAGTGACCAGATACTAGTTCTACTCTAGGTGCAACGTTGATTACATGAGGTCTCACAGACAGTTGTGGTTCTACAGACTGGGCGTACTGAAGTTCCTGAGAAATCAGAGGATTCAGCAATAGTTATTAACCTAAATGTCTCTACCTTAAGTAACTTAATAGGTAATGAACTGCTGGTTACAAAATATTGTACGGCCTTATCACCTTTTCTGGTGATTACTGCCTTTGTCAGGATCTACTCTACTTAACTCCGCTGTGCCCCAGTCTGTACAGAGTGCAACCTGTCCTGGGTGTAGGTGCTGGCAAATGGGGGCTGCAGTGGCGCCCCCCATGAGGCGGTGCCGGAGCTGCCCCGTGCCGGGCACAGCCGGTTCCAGCCGGTTCCAGCCGGCTCCAGCGGCCCCAGCGCAGGGCACAGCTGAG
>JAVJGI010000040.1:4459510-4499966 GCA_035590275.1 Ibycter americanus
CACAGACAGTAGATGAACTTTTGGAACCTTGTGTGGGACTGGTGGTGGTGCTGAGGCATGAGAGGGCTGGTATGGGACAGTAAAAGCCTTGTTGCGGTTTGATAGTTTGGTAGTGCTGCAACATGCTGGGGGCAACCGGCTGGAAAGGAGCTTTGCAGAAAAGGACCTAGAGAGTCCTGGTGGGTACCAAGTTATACATGAGCCAGCAATGGGCCCTTGTGGCTGTATTTGGCTTATGTGGTAAGGTTATTGGCAGTGGTGGTGGGTGAGGAAGGGCTGCAGGGGTAGCTTCTCTGAGAAGACTCCAGAAGCTACTCCGTGTTGGACAGAGCCGGTCTCAGCTGGCTCCAGGATAGATCTGCTGCTGGCCAAAGCTGAGCCAAGCAGTGACGTTGCTGGAGCCTCTGTGATAATGTATTTAAGAAAGGGTAAAAGATGCTGTGCAGCAGCTGTGAGAGAGGAGTTAGAATATGTGACAGAAACAACTTTGCAGACACCAAGGTCAGTGAAGAAGGAAGGGGATGAGGTGCTCCAGGTGCTGGAGCAGAGATTCCCCTGCAGCAGGTGGTGAAGTCCATGGTGACACAGGTTGTCCCCCTGCAGCCCATGGAGGACTGTGGCAGTGCAGATATTCACATTGCAGCCCATACAGGAGCCCCAATAAGGAGCAGGTGGGCATGACCTGAAGGAAGCTTCAGCCTGTGAAAAGCCTATGCCAGAGCAGGATCCAGGGATGGACTGTGGCCCATGGAGAGGAGCCCACATAGGAGCAGGTTCTCTGGCAGGACCTGTGGCCTGTGAGGGATGCATGCCAGAGCAGTCTGTTTCTCTAAGACTGTTCCCTGTGGAAAGGACCCATGCTGGAGCAGTTCTTGAAGAACTGCAGCCTGTTGGAAGGACCCACATTGGAGAACTTTGTGAAGGACTGTATCCTGGGGGAAGGTCCCCACATTGCAGCAGGGGAAGAGTGTGAGGTGGAAGGTGCAGCAGAGATGAAGTGTTATGAACTGACCCCGATCTCCCATCCCCCTGTGCCAGTTGGGAGGAGGAGACAGAAGAGTTAGGAGTGCAGTAGGGCCTGGGAGGAAGAGGTAGGGGGAGGGTGTTTTTAGTTTGTTTTATTTCTCACTATCATAATTTGTTACAATTCATTTGCAATAAATTAAATCAATATCCCCAGGTTGCATCTGGTTTGCCCTTGATGGCTTTACTGAGTGATCTCCCTGCCCTTTTCTTACCCATAAGCTTTTCATCATATTTTCTCCCCATCATGTTGATGGAGGGGAGTGATAGAGCAGCTTGGTGGGCACCTGACAGCAAGCCAAGGTCAGCCTGTCATGCTGTCAAAGGCAACTGATAGCATCCTGGGCTGCATTAGGAAGAGTGTTGCCAGCAGGCTGAGGGAGGTGATATTGCTGATCTGTTCAGCACGGATGAGGCCACATCTAGATTCCCATGTCCAGGTCTGGGCTCTCCAGTTCAAGAGAACTGAACATACTGGAGAGTCCAGTGGAAGACCATGAAGTTGATGAAGGAATTGAAGCATCTCTCCTATGAGGAAAGGCTGAGACAGCTGGGACTGGTCAGCGTGGAGAACAGAAAGATCAGGGGCATGTCATCAATGTGCACAAATACCTGAAAGGAGGGTGCAAAGAGAATAGAGCCAGGCTCTTCTCAGTGGTACCCAGTGACAGTCCCAGAGGCAATGGGCACAAATTGAAACACAGGAGGTTCCATCTCCATGACAGGAAACACTTTTTCACCGTGAGAATGACTGAGCATTGCCACAAGTCACCCACAGTAGTTGTGGAATCTCCCACCTTGGAGGTATCCAAAAGCTGTCTGGATGTGGCCCTGAGCAAGTGGCTCTAGGTGGCCCTGCTTGAGTAGGGATTTTGGGATGACCTCCATGCTATGGTTCATTAAAAAAAATAAAAAGGAAAAAAGAAAAATGTAAAGAAACTAACTCTTAAAAAAAAAACAACTTTTCAATATGTATTAGGCTAAAAAAGATCTTAATTGCCTGAATGTTTTCTTTGGTCTTTAATTAATCTGATCCCCTTAAGTGTTTTTGGGTTTGTTTTCATTGCTGAAATTATAGAAATAATTTAAAGTATGAGGTCTCTGTCTCTTACAATCTCTCTACACATAAATTTGAAATTCCCCATAGCTTTTTATGGTTCTCTAAGTTTTCATTTCACACAGGGGGGAAAAAATAAGAAAACTTAGAGCACATGTATTTTGAATAGAGTTATATACAAATGACCAAAACAGCAAAATACACATTCAGATCCCTGAAGCCCAGTTACATCTGTAAGTAGTAAGTGGTTACCATTGACAAAAATTATGGCAGACACTAATAACAACATGTTAATAATTCTAGTGTTAATTTTTTACTAAACCAAAACTCTTAAACTAACACCTGAATCTTGTAACATTCAACAAAGGGAAATGCCAAGTTCTGCACCTGGGAGGAATAATCCCATGCACTAGAATATGCTGGCAGCCATTTGGCTGGAAAGCAACTTGGAAGGAGCTGAAGGTCCGTGCAGACACCAAGCTGACCATTACACAGCAACGCGTCCTTGCAGTGGAGAAGGCTGTTAGCATCATGGGCTGCGTTAGCCAGTGTTGCCAATGGGTTGAGGGAGCTAATCCTCCCCATCTGCTTAATTCTGTTAAGACACAATTGGAGTGTGACAAGTCTAAGTCTGGGCTCCAGTAAAAAGTGGAAATACTGGAACAGGTCTGGACCATGAAGATGGCTGAGGGCGGGAGGGTCTGAAAGGTTAAAAACAGATCTTACTCCTGCCTACAAAAAAGAACTAATGGGAGAGAGCAGAGACGGAGCCAGACTCTTCTTGAAGATGAAAAGTGATAGGTCAAGAAGCAGTAAATACAAGCTGGAACATAAGAAATTCTGATTAGATATAAGGAAAAATTTCCACTAAGAGGATCGTCAGACACTGGAACAGGTTGTCCAGAGACGCTGTGGAGTCTGTATCCTTGGAGATACATGGAATCCAACCAGACACGGTGCTGAGCAAACGCCCTAACTGGATTTGCTTCAAGCAGGGGTTTTGGACTAGATGACCTGCAGGGTCCTGTTCCAACACAAACTATTCTGTGATACTATTATTATTATTACTACCAATATTACTATTATTGCTTATTATTACTATATTGCATAATATATTATGCTAGGAAAGCACAGCTGAGTTGAAATGCAGCACTGAACCATACAATAATTCTCCCTTAAGGCCTTTATGCCTCCTACAACTCTCTCATCTATCTCTTCCTAAATTACTACTTTTGGGAGCATAAAAAGGAGGGAAGTTTGCAGTTAGAAGCCAGGGAATACATGCTACCACTCAGGAATGATCACTGTTCTGTGAATTATTTTTTGAAAATGTGTATTTTAATCTAAACGTACATTTTCTGAACAAAACTCTATCAGCTAAAAATTTTCATCTGCATTAAACGATTAATATTATTAGCGTATTACTTTTAATATGTCTGAAGGGAAAAGGTTTATTTAGTTTGTCTGGATGGATCTGGAACAATTTTACGATACTTTTAATTAAGCTTTTTGTCTGCTTCAGACATGGTGCGCAGACGATGGACTATGATTTCATGTTCACAAATAGAAGTTTAAACGTCATTCCTCCCAAAACAGATCAAAATATCTAAACATAGATGCTCTTCTAACCTTGAACATGTCCAAAGAAGCACTCTATCATATTATATGCATTTTTTTCTTTCCTTTTTTCCTTTCAGATCTCTTAATCTTCAGTCCAAATAATTGTAAGGCCAAGGATGTGCAATATAGCAATTGTTTATGCCTTCTGCCAGGTAGGCACATTCTGTAACTCAGCATTCCTGAACTGCCATAGGGTGTTTCATTACAATGTGTTTACTAAGCCTTTAAACCAAATTTTATTTACAGCAGCTCAGATCTTGGTAGTTTTTGTGCCGCAGTAGGAAGGTTTCCAGGGACATAGAACAGAAACCTGCCATAACTAATAATTACAATCTCAAAGATATCAAGGAGTAAGCATTTGTGTTTAAAAAAAAGGGGGTGGGGTGGGGGGTGGCGGGTAGACTACAGCCAAATGGAAAGCTGAAGCATTACTCTACACAAAATGTAAAAGCAGAAAATGGATCATTTACTCTCTTTCCATTTGCACAACGGTAATAAAAATGCCAAACAGATTGATTTTCAGGCAAGCTCTATATTGCAGTAAAGTCAAGATTACAAGAGAAGATGTATTAATATAGCATATTTTTCTTGCAATGCTGCGTTTTCACCTCTCCTTCAAGGATACGGCTATGTCTATGTTCAGTTTAGGTTTACCTGGGTACTGCCATTTACTTTTTAATATTTATGCAATGACATGCCTTTCTGTGAGATAGCTGCATAGAATTTGCATTTCACAATTGTACGTGTTAAGCATTCTTTCCAAAGTGGTTAAGACTATTGTCAGAAAAACACACAACCGAAGAGAGGAAAAAATACTTGTTCCATTGAACTGGTCACCAGATGCCTTGTTTGATTTATATATTCTATTTATGTATTTATATATTCTAAAGCTGATATAGATCATTTATATATTCTAAAGCTGTTAAAGATTCAAGTCCTTTTGATGACAGAACATAGCAGAAAATGTCACTGTTGCTTTTTTTCCCAGATGGATTTCAACATTATCTTAAGTAGAATTTGACTGGCAAATCTAAAAGGAGGCCATTTCTTCTTAAAGATGTCACAAAGCTAGATTTTTTTCCCCAAAAAATGAAGGGAAAAAAGCAGAAAAAAACCAAAACAAACCACACTCAAATAAAAAAACCCCAAAGGCAAAAAATCCCTAAACCAACCCACCCAGAAACCATCCAAAAATCTCCTATAGGATAGCAAAAATCAAAGCATGCAAGAATTATTAGGTCAAAGACAGAGGGATAAAGAGACAAAATGTAAGAGAAGGCCTCATCCTAGACATGTGAGGGAAGGTCCTCTCCTGTGAGGTGTTGTGGTTTAACCCCAGTCAGCAACTAAGCGCTGTGCAGCAGCTTGCTCACTCCTCACCCTCCTCGGTGGGATGGGGAGGAGAATCAGGAAAGAGATAAAACTCATGGGTTGAGATATGAACAATTTAATAATTGAAATAAAATAAAACATAATAACAACAACAACAATTGTAGTGAAAAGGGGAGAGAGAGAGGGAGAGGAATAAAATCCAAAAGGAAAAAAACCACAAGTGATGCTCAATACAATTACTCACCATCACCTGAGCAATGTCCAGCCAGTCCACCCGCAGCGATCACCACGCCCCGGCCAACCCTCAGCCCAGTTTATATACTCAGTGTGACATTCTATGGTATGGAATATCCCTTTCACTAGTTCAGGTCAGCTGTCCTGGCTGTGTGCCTTCCCAGTTTCTTGTGGGCCTTCAGCCTTCTCACTGGCAGGGCCTAAGAAACTAGAAAGTCCTTGACTTAGTATAACCACTACTTAGCAACAATCAAAAACATCATTGTGTTATCAACATTATTCTCATACTAAATCCAAAACACAGCATTGTACCAGCTACTGAAAAGAAAATTAACCCTATCTCAGCTGCAGCCAAGACAGAGAGTTCATCCTGGTGTCTGAGAGTTAAGCATTTTTTTAAGGCATATGTTTAATCACAGTCTACTTAAGAAAAAGTGGATAAAATGTGACTGAAGTAAAGAACCTGGGATTCTCCTAATCAGTAGTTGACAAAATCATATGCTATCTTGATTGCTCTGCTGAGCTACATAAACTGCATCCTTATGTGTACAGCTGCAAACCCCAGCAGGAAAACGGGCTTTTCCCTGGCTATTCTAGTAAGATGGAGGGAGAGGTACACTGGAAAAGTGAAAAATGGATACAACCATTCCTCCCTCTCCCCACCACCTCACCCATTGCAGCTCCCCCTCATTAAATCTAAAGCTTCTGAAGTTCTAAAGTTTCTTGACCTGAAGTGCAGGAGTTTCTATTTCTCAAGTGAATGCACTAAACTTCATGCAGCCAGATCCAATGGTGATCCACTGTATCTCATGTGCTAGCAGAGGCTGCACTTCAGAAGAGGTTGAGAGTCCTGAATCCCAGCTGGATGAGAAGGTAAAGGACAGCCTGAAGCCAAGGGTCCCTCACCAGTTCGATTCCGTATCAGTGCATAGCTGAAGGCACACATTTCCTAATAATCTATACAGAGTAGCCCTATGGAGGCATACAGTCAATGAGAGATAGGTTCTTCAGTTAGGACCTCTGAATTGCTCCTCAGAGGTGCTTACCTCTGTTGACCAAGCTTAGGAAGCCCATGGCTTTATCTTATGTTCTGAGTCTCTGTGTTGAAACAAAGTACCTGTCTTTCAGGCGTTGTGAGGCTTACATATGGATCCTTGAGACGCTCAGAATCCGCCCCATAGTATCTGTCACGAGTCAGCTTTTTTTGTGTGTGTGATGTGATGGAGTCCTAGGTGAGAAATGGTATTTTGTACAACCTTTTTATGCATATCACTCTGCCTAGGCCCAGACTATGTCCTTACTCACTTTGAGTAGCACCTGATTTCAATAGTCCTAATAAAATAAACAAAATCACACAGTTATTTTCAGAAGCCAGACTGCAGACAACTTCTAACTGTTCTTATTGAAGAGCTGGAACAAATATTTCCAGGTGGAAGACCCTCATTGTGTTTGTATGTCTATCCTTTCACACTTTCCTTATTTCTAGGTACTGCTCATAGTGTTATTAACAACCCTATATTCAAGGACATTCATCTAGAAAATGACAGCCAGATACTTTTGCCATGATTGTCCAGAAGTGACCATCCTATTGAAGAGCAACAGCTAGAAGGACAGACTGTGCAGCTCGTTACCAAGAATGGAAAGCCAGGGTCCTGAATAGTTGCAGAAATGGGGGAAATACCAGACCTAGACTGAAACAAGGCCTGATGTTAGTAAATATGCTGATGGGCATATTCACCTGAACACACAGTCTTAACCCAGCACATATGATGACATTAACATGTTTTATATAATGTTACAAATCTAATGAAATACTACACAATACTGAACAATGGCCTATTCATAATAGGCAGAAAAGGGCCTAAGGCTTCAGTTTTGAAAATGTCTTACATTTCAACCATTCACTAATCTGCACTTTTTAATGACACTACTTTTTCTTTAAGTTAATCATATAGCAATATTTGTAACTCAGGAAATTTTAACTTTCTACATAACTGCTTGTTTTCCTTTGAGTAATAGTATAGAAATCTCTGAGATATTTAAAGTTGACCATTTTCCTGGAGATAAATCTCTAAACAGTGTAACTTTCTATTTTTATGGACAATGATGTCAGCATACACAGCATACACTTACGTTTTCATGTTGTCCTCTTACTGGAGGCAGAGAGATAATTTAATGACACAAGCCAGAGCCTCTTAATGGGGTAAAGTTCAATAGTCAAGGAGAGAAATTATGGCTAGTTATGAAAAAAATATGATGTGTGTTTAAACCATATTGAGTTATTTAATGAACAGCTTTAGAAAAATGGATGGTACCCCATCATGGCACTTAAACATATTGAGTAGCTCAAGGGAAAAATGTTGTGTGTAAGCTTTAATTAATTTCCATTTTCAAATCATCACAGGCACCAAAGAAAAAAAGTCTGACACATGCTCTTGACAGTATACATGGGAAGCATGTCCAGCAGGTCGAGGGAGGCGATTCCCTCCCTCAGCTCCACTCACATGAGACCCGACCTGCAGTACTTCCTTCAGCTCTGGGGCCCCCAGCACAGGAAGGACATGGACCTGTTGGAGCAAGTCCAGGGCAGGACCACGAAGATGATCAGAGGGCTGGAACACCTCTCCTATGAAGGCAAGCTGAGAGCTGGGATTGTTCAGCTTGGAGAAGAGAAGGCTCCAGAGACACCTTATAGCAGCCTTCTAGTGCATCAAGAGGGTCTAAAAGAAAGTTGGAGGGACTTGTTACTAAGGCATGTAGGACAAGAGGTAATGGTTTTAATTTGAAAGAGGGTAGATTTAGATTACATAAAAGGAAGACATTCTTCACTATTAAGGTGGTGAGACACTGCAACAAGTTGCCCAGAGAAGCTGTGAATATCCCATCCCTGAAAGTGTTCAAGGCCAAGTTGAATGTGACTTTACACAACTTATTCTAGTGGAAGGTGTCCCTGCCTATGGCAGGGGGCTTGGAACTAGATGATCTTTAAGTTCCCTTCCAACCCAAACCATTCCATGATTCTATGAATATGGGTATTATGATCACAAAAACACATTTTTATCAGGAACTTGGTTTCACATTCCAAATGTGCATATTAACCAATGATTACATGTGCTTTTCATTGGTATAAATCAATAAAGGGTTTTTTTGTTTCTTCTCTCCAGTCAGTGTAATTTGATTACAGTAGCTCAAGCTTTACCTCATTATGTACCTGTGATAACTAGAGTTTTGAAACTGCTCCACCTCAATTTTTTAAGGGAGTACCCTAAGCCAAAAGTGTCTAATCTTTAAGGCTAGGTTTTACTGGAACACAAAATAATACATTAGAGCGGAGAAACTCTTTATGTAAGGAAACCTCAGATAAGCTGTGTGAGTAGGATTGAATAGACCAGATTTAAACAAATCTTACCACTGCCAACTGCCTTCTTATAGGGTAATTTTTTTCCACCAAACCTGATCTCAGTCCAGCAAACTTTAGAGATTCCATTGGTCACAAAGATTTCAGTCTCCTTACATTAAAGATACGTTAATTTTGGTTTCTAGACAAGCAAACTACTCATATGCTAGCTGATTTTTCTTACAATATGTTTTCTGTAAAGAGCAAAAAAGTTTCAATGGAGGGAAAAAATAGATTCATACCAGCAGCTAATTCAGTAGCAGTCTCCGATGCACCAAAATTCTGCTGGTTTTCCTTCTCTCTTCTTCCATCCTAACTCTCAATAAGTCTTTTCTGCCTCTGAAGGCTACATATTTCAATGAACTTAGCAACTGTTTTCTGTAGTTCTGAAATTCCTGTCTCCTCAGTCCAGATTTTGAGGGGCAGATTTTCAAGAGGAGGGCTTCTTATGGAGGAGATAAGGAGATTCCTACGATTTTTCACTTTCTTGTGGCTTCAAAGTGGCTTCTTCATAATATCTTGGGAGAGTCCCTTAGTCCCAAAAGAGTGCACTCCTCCTCCAGCCCTTCAACTCTTCTGTATTCACAGGGTCAGGGTGGTGGATGGGAGTGTCAATCTTTGGGTTTTACTCTTCAGAAGACGAGCTTCCTGAACGTCAAATGACTTGGTCTTTGCAACACACCCTTCTGAAGCCCTAGATGCACCCTGAGCTGCATCCAGTGGAGGACATAAGCATGTCCCTAGCTTTTAACACAGTGGAGAAGTTCCAGTGCTAGAAAAGATCTTTGCTGAATTATGGCAAGGGTACACAGAACCTCAGAGGGTAAAGACTCACGTAGGTTGAACCCAAGCCCTTGCATAAAAAGTAAAGCCAAATAATTGGCATGTGCTACACAGTCTCATTGCACTAGAGGGTTTAAAAAAGGTAATGTTATGCACATAATGTAAATTTTGGTATGTTATTTCCTGGCATTAACACTCAGTTAAGACAAGACAGCTACAGAAACAGGTATGAAGCTGAAATCACGCTGAAAGGATCAGCCTTGTATGTTTATATAAAACACTTTCACAGAAATCCTGACACCCATAGCACTTTTCACAGAAGTCTGTTGTTTACATAATGGTATACCTAATACCTCCTCTATCCTCAGTTTTTTACCTTAAAAACAGAGCTCAGTATCCGCTAATATGTATTTAAGTATCTATTGTATGGGTATCATTCAGAGCCCTGCTATCAAAATGCAGGCAAATGCATGCCTGGCCATCAAATACATGAATAGATTTTTTTTTTTTTTGAAACAAGATTTGTATGAGTAGAAGTGTGCAGATTTTGGGATTTTGGGCCACAAACTCCCTGAATGCCTAAGATCAAATATCTTTAAATTACAAAGTATGTTACTCATCAAGTAGCAACTTGCTTCTTTCAGTTTTGTTAGAATTGAAATGTTTGCAGTAAAAAGAATTTAGCTACAACAAACCCTCTTTTATCCAGTTCTGCTTGTTGTTCAGAAAAAGCATATTTTCCCAAAAACAATGGAGCAACATATTATTTCTATGCACCTGGCATAGGAAAGTACTGTTGTGTACTATCTCAAAGTACTAAACTTCCGTAATATCAGTTAAATTTCTGTGTCAACTGTGAGCAGTCTAAATGAGCTGAGATTAAGAAAATGTCTGTTACACAGCAACTGAGAGTTTGTCTATGAATAACTTTAAAATTATTTATATTCATCATAAACTGGTACTGATAAAAAAATCAAGTTAAGGTTTGTCAGGTAAAATTTTATTATGTAGTTATTGTGAAATGCTGACCTGTGGTAGTTGTAAGAAAAGACAATGCCCTTGTGAATCTTTAACTCTGCTACTTAATATAATTTTCAGTTTGTATGGTTTCTGCAATTGACTACTGTGCCTTAATCTAATTCCATAAAAATATTTTGGGGAAAGAGAGTGACAACAAAGAAGGATTACTGCTAATTGAGATAATGTCTAATCCTGTGAAATAAAGAGCACCCTCAACCTCCTTGATAAGAACGGATGATTCTAGGCACCATCTAAAGATACTCAGTACCTGGCAGAATTTTTCCCAAGAAGAGAAACAAGAATATGCCTCTGCTTGAAAGTGAAACAAATTTATGGACATGACTATTCAGAAGAGTAATTCAGAAAAGCCGTTGTGAAACATTGTCTGCTAAATGAATTATGATCCTATCATTAATATTTTCAATATATGACAAATTTCTGGGTTTAGTAGTTCTAAATAGTTGAAAAATAAACTATAAGTTTTAGTGTCTTGATCTTGCATCACAGAATAAATATGTTTCATCTGGAGAGCATATTTAGAATCATAGAAAAGCCCAGGACCTCCAAAGATCAGCTGGTCCAACCTATCTTTGGATAGGGAGCCTAGATGATATTATCTGGTACCCTAACGAATCACATCTTGAAATTCCCCAGTGATAGGGACTGTACCACATCCCTGGACAGGTTGTTCCAGTGAATGTTTGTTCTTACTGTAAAAGATTTCTTTCTTATGTCAAGATAAAACTCTTGATGCGACTTGGACCTGTTGCCCCTTGTTTTCTTCGTGTGATTCCTTGTAAAGAGGGAGCCTCTGACCTTTCTGTAGTCACCTTGTAAGTACTGGAATACTGTGATGAGGTTCCCCCAAGCCTTCTCTTCTCCATGGAGAAAAGGCCTCTAAACATACAGACATTACATCCGAGAAAGATATCAGATAAGGTACAGATCACCGAGGAGCTAGGACCAAGGGTTTAACTTTCACAATATATTTGCTTAATTGCTTTCACAGGTGTGATGGACAAAAATATGTGACATATAAAGATGTCTTTGCACTCAATGCTTTTCTAGACAGTATATTACTGGTGTTAGAGCTTTAAGAAATTAAAGAATAGAAAAGGTCTGTTGTCTCTTTTTCAACAAGGTCCTTGAAAAAAGATCACAGTGGAAAAATGCACTGGAAAAATACAGATGGTCATGGACCTCCTCAAAGGTCATGGATTAACCCCTGTAGGAAGCTGGCTTACACCCCCTGTCAGTGGGGTGGAAGGCAAGAAGAGTGAGAAAACTCCTAGGTCATGATAAACACAGTTTAATAACTGAAGGAAAAAAGAAAAGAGAAAAAGAAAAACCAAACCAACAAACAAGTGATGCCAAAGTAATCCACCACCACCAGCAAACTGATATCCAGACAGTCTCTGAACAATGGCTGCCTTGGAAAAACTCTCCCTGGGCTTATTGCTGAGCATGATATATGGAATATCTCTTTGGTCAGTTTGGGTCCCCTTCCAGCTTTTTTCCCACGTTCAGCCTACTTGTTGCGGGGGCAGGATGGGAAACAGAGAAGACCCTGATGCTGTGCAAGCACAGCTCATCAGTAGCCAAAACTGTTTCGGTCACAAAAGTAAAACATAGCACTCTATGGGCTGCTATGAAGAAAATTAACTCCAGCCCAGCCAAATTCAGTACAATGCCAAAGCCCTTTGGAACACAGAACACAGAAACAAAGTCATTCTGCAGTTATAAGTTTAGAATACTTACCTCCTGGTCTTGCACATTTTGGCATACAGTCCAGAATTGGTCTAGAATGATGGTTAAAGCCCTTGGATTACTTTCGTAGATGAAATAATTAAAAGTATTGTTTAAGATCAGTTCATCAAAAGTCCATGAAAGCTAGTAAATCCAGACATTGGGCATTAAAAGAATACATAAATGGCATAAGCCAAGCTAGTATCTGCATTCCTAGGGAAGCAGTGTATGAACATGCCACCTTAAAATGCAGAAAACACTTGAGGTACAAAAGCTGATCAGCTGCAAACCAAAACCCAAAACATGACCCGGGGGAAAATATGAATAACAGATGCACCTCCATTAAAACAGCAGATGTGTTATAAGTAAAAACATATCATTATGCACATCTGTGCAAATCCAAAAGAATGGATGACTTTAATGAAGAACACAGATTATGTTTCAGAAGAAGCACCCGGTGTGGCAGTACTTTCAGTGTTTCACCAATAAGCTAACTGGCTAACGTCAGCAGTTCATAGACATGGTCCATGGGGAGAGATGTCAACAAGTTAAGATTAATTACACATGAATATGCAAATTACTGTAATCCTCACAAAAGTATAGATGTAGGTAAACATCATTGAACACCTTCCTGCCTATTGTTATGCACTGACTGAATGCACTGCTATGAATAACCTCAAAAAGTACGTAAATTCATACTAAGCGCAAATACCAAGCAACACCAGACCTTCCGTGTACACGCTGGGGGAAGTATCACTTTGTACTTACCTTTGTATTTCTGTCATGTTCTTAAACCATTACAGACTGACACTGTCAGAACTAGGACACAGTTCTGTAGATCTTGGATCAGGTCCTTCTTTAGGTATTTTTGTCCTTTTGTACATCTGTTCTCTAATGCATTAGTTTCAAAGAATGCCTCTACTTCAGGATCCATCAAGCGCATCAGGATGGTACAAAATACCCCCAGTATGGGAACTGCATTAATCTTACAGCACTTAGGGGACATAAAAAAAAGAGAGATGCATTTTCAAGCATAGAAGACAAATATCTGTAGAACATTTGCACTGAAGATTCCATAGAGGGTTGTCCCCTATTGTAACTATACAGCAAGCTAAATGATAACTTGGTTATGGGGGCTTCAAGCTCCAGTTCTTAAAGTGCAGGGATTACATATCACTTGACTTTATTTGGGTTTTTTTTCTGTTTACTTTTGGCTTTGTTTTTGAGTGCTTTTTTTTAATAAAGTGTACTTCTAATTCTCCTGGTTTAAAAAAAAAAAACACCATGAAAATGTGACTGTAGTCTCCCATTATAGGCTTAAATATTAATTAAGCAAATATTAAGATACATCATGCATTTTTAAAAAAAATATAGTTCTTAGAAGTAGTCCACATGAATTCAGTTCAGATTTCTGGTATTTCAAATTTATGGTATTTGAAAAATCTCCACTGACGTGAGAAAATGTTTAATATTACGATTATCAGCCAAGAAGCTCCTTTTCCAACCTTTTATTTCAGGCAAGCATCTTACAAGTTGTTTAACTACAAACCACATTTTTTTCAGTTATAGGCTACGTTTGGCTAATCTGGCATTAAGTCTCATAGACACTGAGAAGAGTAAGAAACTCTTATATGCAGCATAATTATACACATTTCTGGGTTTTTTTAAATTAAAACTGAATAGATCTTCATTAAAAAATGGAAGATTAATATTAGATATCATCTGAGGTTACAATTCAACATAATAAAATTGAATAAATATTTAATTGTGGTACAGATGTTTTTGGTCTTTGAGAGAATCTATTTTGTGAAGTGACTCTGTAAACACAATTATTTTGTATAGCTCTTACCAGTAACATCCCTTTGAATCAAATAAAGTATTAGATGGTGCTTATTATTGCAAAGCATGCAGTCAGTATCACAATTAACTGATATATTTTTTCATTTACATAGAGCAGGAAATAACACCTACCCACTCCTTGCTTTGATTTTGACAACCATAGGAAAAACAAAAGAAAACAAAAAAAAAACCAAATACCAATGAATCCACCAGCCTACCTGCATCCACATAGACAGAATTAACCAGGGAGAATATTGACACATAGAAAAATGCACTCAGTCTTCCCATGGGCAAAAATCTTATCACGTTGCTCTCCTCGGAAAGGTTAGAAAATAATGAGATCTGCACTGTCTCCTAAAGCTGTCCTGGGGTCCAGAGTCAAGGGAAAGTAATGCACCAGCAAACCCAGAAAAAGATTTGAACTCAGAATATTGATCATAACTGTGGCAATATTGTGCAAAATAGGAAATCCTTCTCTATCTTCATGCATAATTTGTTTAAATATTGGTCAGTGAGTACAGGACAGAGTGTTCACTAGCAACATGACAGAGGTCTCTTGCAAGCATTACTTGGGGAATGAACGATCTACCTGGTACCATAGGCTTTTGGAGTTTGAATAGTTGTCCTGTAAACCATTCCCAAGTAAACTGAACCAGCCAAAACATGACAGTAATTGAAGTACTCAGTAAAAATAATGAAGTGGTGCTGAATTTTGCACTCCTACCACGGTTCTGCTTTTAGAGTTTCATTTGGCTGGTTCTCCTAACTACTTTTTGCCTCTGTAACAATCCATTCTCTTAGGAGTGACCCCGGCTATCCTTTTCAGGAGACCCCAGTGGCTGCATTTGGTTCCTGTGCAATTGTGCAGGGTGCCAGGTAGCCATTTGCAGCATGGCCAGCTGAGGCACCTGCACGCAAGTTCACCACAGGCGGGCCCTGACTGCTATCGCAGGAGGTGGGAAGGGTTGTAAACAGGCACAGAGTCCCAGCTTATGCACCTGTGAACTAGCTTTTTTTCTAAACATAACATTAGAACTCCTTTTCCTTTCTCTTTTCTTGATGTTTCTTTACTTTCTCTTTCAATTCCCTCTTGCTTCTTTCATTATTTTTTTTAGAAAATCTTTATTGAGTTATACATCTTCCCCAACAATGCACTTTTTCCAGCCTACTGAGGTTGTGATTTCTAACTTGTTTTTTTCTGCTTTAGGACATAACAATTAGGACCCTGCATTGTGTGTTCAGATATTAAAAAAAAAAAAAAAAAGTAAAAGGTATATACACTTTTAAAAGTTGGCAAAACATTTAATTATAAGATAAGAAATCAGCTTGAAGAAATGAAGCATTTTATTTAGGGCAATGCCACAGATACTCTTCTTGCTCCTTCATGTAATTTCTGTGTGACAGGAAACAGGGATATCTTGTTTGCTGAATTTTCTGTAGTACTGGTCTCTGCTAATAACCAATACTGGTGCAGAAAATGTCTCCTTGCCTTAGACATGGCACGCAGATGTATCACAGAAAACTGCTTGTGCAATTTCGTTCTATTATAGCATTCACAATGCCATGTCAGAAAACCCCTTTACACTATAAAATGGTAGTAAGGGGATATCATGGAGACTAACTGTAATCAGGAAATTCTACTCCACTTTCTATCATTTGTCAAGCACTTGTACCTGCGTTTTTGGAAGTAGTGCTTCAGAAATGTGCTATATGCTTTACCTTTAATTTAGGGATGGACAAACCAAATAATAGATTTGGAGAAGAACATGAATTTTAGTGGTTTACAATCAGATAAATGTTGCCAGATAGACAGAGTTATATGGTAAATTTAGGAAGGAAATGTAAAAAATGAATGAGTAAGAGTGACACTCAACCAATATGACTCAAGGGTTCTAAAGACTGAAGGAAGATAAATTTTCACAATAGAGACATGGAATGAAAAACCTCAAGGGTTCATGACCACAGCTGATAAATTATTTCAAGGTGACAATAACAAGGGAAAGGAGAATGATTCACTGAAGGTATATGGGATTTTCAAAACATAAGCCAAAATGCAAAAAGAAACCCTCAAAGAAGAGATAATTTATGCAGCAAACCAGTAGATAGTTGAATACAGGTTAAATACAACTATCAATATGGTTTTACTTGGACAACTTTTAACTAAACGTCCCTATAACCCTTCTATAAATAGGTAAAATTAACTCTAAAATAAAGCCAAAAACACCTTAAGAGGCTTGTTCTCATTATAAAAATATACAAATTAATAAACTGTCGTAATTTAGATGGTGAGTAATAATTAATATTTCAAGTTATGAGTCAATGTTTTTCTTATGCAATCTCCAGACAATGGTTTTGCATCTTTAAGAAGCTGTACCTATGAACAGTAAACATAATGTTCAGCCATTTTTTCCTGTATATATATATTTCCAGATTTACTTGTTAAAGACTTTTTTTTTCTATTTTATGAAAAATACTGGGTGTTAGATCTCAAAATTATCCTTAATCTTAATCACAGAATAGCAAAACATTTGATCACAATTTGATACCTCAACTATGACTATGATTTGAGGTAAAAGCATAACTGACCTGCTCATTTTTCTGCACATTCCAGTCCATGTTGTCCTCTGTACCCAGTATCATGAGGACTGAACACCGAAAGCTCTTAATCACAAATCACAACTCTTTGTCACAAATCTATGCTGTCTTACTACCTCAGATTTGGAGAAAGAGAAGCAAGGCTCAGACAGGTTACAGAAAGGAACGTAGGTTAGATTTCACTGGAAATTACACCACCTACTTGGGTGCACTAGTCAGACATGAAGAATGGAGGCCAAAACACCATGTGTGGCACCTACATTCAACATCAGACAGTTGGGAATTTTGCATGTTACATAGCTCCTGATCATTTTAGAACCTACCTCGTAAGAGCAGAGCAGTTAACGGTTATCCAAAAGACAGTGCTGAGAAAAGGAAGCCTAAAAGAGGAGATAAAGACAGCACATGCTACTAAATCCACCTAATGTTTAGGTGGGCAGGAGACATGTGGAAGACTGAGGGTCAGGTATCCTGACTGATGGACTACAGATGCACTTCTTCCTGCTCTCAGAGCGCTGTGATTACCAGAATATGAGCCATATAAAGGGAGAAATAAGGCTCTGCTCGTTCCTTCACATTAAAGCTCTTCATCTCTGCAGAAAAGAACTAAAGATTGTGCAAGAAAGTAGGAAAGCAGTAGCAGTGAGCTGGATACTTGGCTTTAAAAGTTTTTGGTCAGTATTATTGCCCAGCCAAAGGGATGGTGTAAGAATGCCTGTGGTCTTAGCCCTGCAAGACAGCAACAACTCTTTCTGGCCCTGACAATGTCAGCCATGTGCCAGGGCTATCAAGACAGAAGGACTTTTCTGCATGCTCAAAAGCACAAGCGGGTTCCAATGCAACATTAATATCAGTGCCTGATGGACTTAGACTTGTTAGGTTATTTGCAATTATAGTTTTGGATTTAGGCACATAATTTCTGCCTGAGTTTTTCTTTGAGAACTTGAGTCTGGACCTTGGCAATTTGCCCAAAATCCTATCAAGAGATTTGTCAGAAGACAGATTTGAAAGTGCTAGAAGTGTTAGATAAAAGCTCCAAGTAAAGGAAACAGCTTTGTTTTCTTGCTCTATGTCGTAGCTTTGCTGTATTTATTCCACAGGTGCCCCTCTGATGAGGTTTATATGTGGTTATATATCCACTAGGAATTAGGAGTTCAAAAACTTGAATTCTGACTCCATGATCAACATTAAAAAATGCATTTTTTTAAAGACATTAACTGTTGCCATTGTTATTCCCAATACTGTTCTAAATTCTGTATATCTGAACATACAGGATAGTAAAATCAGGAAGTGCTAACCATTTCTGGCTTTGGTAATGTACAATTGAGAATTATTACGTTAAGCTTCATTGTCAAGCAAAATGTCAGCCAAAAGAGAGGCTTTTTTCTTTCCTCAGAAAACCTAATAATCTAATGATCAGCTTTCAGACAGAAACCTGCTTCTGAGATTCTTTTCTCTTCCAATTGCAAAATATATTTGACTTTTAGCACTGAGATCTTTTCATGTCCACTCATGGGAATACACCACTAGTGGCAAAACAGGTCTAATATGAAAGACATTTTGAAACTTTAAAATTTCACTTGAGAGCTAACATTTTCACAATAGGGCAATTGACAAATGTTTGGTCTCCAGATCTCAGGCAGAAAGTTAAAAATGGTGATCTCAGGATACTAAGGAAAAACCATTAACAGAGCTTGCTTTGAAGCTGAACCATTTATTATAAATGCTTGCTATGAAAACTTATGTAGAGGATTCATGGTTTTAGACCCTATAGGTATTTTGCCAGTCTTTCCAAAAATCTTGGTTTTTACCAGAATCGTGCTGCTGCTTCTCCTTGAAAATGCTTTGAAATACGGCCATCAGTGTTTCTCCTGAATCAATTGTTACATTTCTATTTTTGAACTAGAAGAAAAGGACAAAGTAAAATATTTAAGTTTTATCAAGACAGCTTTAACGACTACTCAAGAAATTAAATTTTATTCAAGTATTTTTATAAATTTCCTATGAATTGCAACAAAGTTGTTGTTACAAAAACAACAGCAAAAATATACATAATATAAGCCAACAAGATGTTGATGTTGGTAAATTAAGAGCAACACCACTTTTTCTCAGTTTATTTTGCTATCACTTTTCAATCAACAATGACAATTAAAAGGGTTGCTAGTTGCTTTTTCTCAAAATTTGTAAAATATCTTTGTCATAGGCATTGCCAGATATGGGAATAGACAGGTTCAAACGTCAGAAAATCTCCACAGATGTTTGTATCTTACTCTTTGCATTAAAAAATTTGTATAGCTGTTTTTATCTTATTCTTTGATCCTTGGTGAACTACTGTGCTCCGCCAGCATTTGCTGTTGAAATAGATGCATGTCTACTTCATACTGGCTGTTAACTTCTTGCTTTCTTGGGAATGGAAGAAAATATTATTACAGATTGTAATAGTATAATCCATACTAATGGATTATAAAATCCATTGTAAACTGATTTTCAGCAGCTAAGCTGGAGTTTCAGTCTTTAGGACAATGTAAAACTCATTCCATCTTGATTTTAGAGTGTTCAGTGATGAAAGTCTAACACCAATTTGAAAAGATGTTCCAATGATTCACACTTCTAAAAATCTGTCTTTATTTGTAGTCTTGATTTGGTCTAATTTTAGCTTCCATTATCTTACTGCCTGCTGGATTTGAGAAGCATTTTATTATAGAGATACAGTGTAGTTAACTTTTTCTTTAATAAATTAGGAAGATTGAGCTCCCTTAGATATTTGCTGCAGAAAAGTTTCCCAGAGCTTTAATTATTCTTGTGGACTTCTGAGCTATCTCCATTATTTCAAAATTCCAATTGAGGTGTGAACATTTGCAGGCTTGTAACAGTCACACTGTTGTCAAAGATGAAGAAAACACATTGACTCCATGGTTCACCTTTTCCTATTTGTCTGTGAATTGCTGTAACACAGAAAAGTTCCACAGATGAGGCATCGTGATTATGTTTGTTTTTTAGAGATCTTTACTGCATTTTGTAAGTATGTCCACATTTCTTGCTCTGACAGAGAACTGACAAAACATTTCAAAGCTGTATTTTACAATTTACAAAGGAAAATTTGCCAAAGCTGAAACTGTACATTATAATTTAACTATTAAAAAAAAATTAAGTGTGTCTTAATTCTAACATAGAATTTTAGGTACTTAAAAGAGTTTTGTATCAGTAATCTTGTTTTGACACTGCTCAAAATTTTTAAAACACAGAGTCTATTCCCTGCTCTTCTTCTTTCAAAAGCTGGACTTAAAAAAACCAAACCCACAACAAAATACTACAAAAATATCAAGAAAGACATTTTGTCACAGCATTTGTATTAAATCTTTAACTTCTACCTAGAAATAGACCTAAACTGATCAAAAATGTTCTTTCTTTTTACTTCTGCCAACTATTGCTTTTTTTCTGAAGGCCTCTCTGCTTATTTGTTCGGCAGTATCAAATCCTTATTATGTTGATTGTTATCAACCTCTTTTCCTCTTCCCATTTGTAGCATCTACACAGGTGGCATAAATAATCACTGCAAAACATGACCCAAAGGTTACATTCTAGTAATAGTTTTAGGTTAATATTATAAAAGAATGTCTTTATTTCTGTGTTTGCTCTCTAGGTCATTTTGAGCATATCATTAGAGAAAAAAATTCTTCCAATTCATCCCTTATCCTAGTATTTTTAAATGACAGTACTGAATGTGACAGCAAGGCAATGACAGGTATGAGAGATCAGCTATAAACATACATTGTTTGTTGTATCAGTATGCTAGTTGACATTATAAAATTTCTAAGTATATCTAATAATATTTGTACTTGAATTCACCTAGATTTCTTGCTTAGTTTCTTAATATAGACTCATTTTTTCACTTTGTGGATTAGGACAACTCATTTATATGAAGATAATGGATATTTCTAACTTTATTTGTTGATTACTCATAACAGATATAGAAAAGTTATCTGAAGAATTTTATAAAGAGATTTTCTCATGTTGGTGAATATTTTTTCCATAGTCTTTCCTTGAAAAGAAAGAATTGAAATGAAAAGAATGATAGACGGAAATAGTTATTTTAGTGTTCATTTTCAAAGTAGTCTAAGTGTATAATACAGCTTGTTATAATATATCTTCTTAGCATACAGTGCGATATCAGTGCCTATCTCCTGGAATTTTATTCCCAAGTCGCAATTTTATGAGTGAATGCAGCCTCATCTGAATTGGTCAGTGATACATTAAATTTCTTAAATATAATTGTATAATTTGTAATATGTCAGCTCAGTAGCATTTTTTTCTAATTCTTTCTACAACTTAGTTGTAGATTTTGCTACTCTCACTGCATTTCATGGAAATGTAAATAAAAGCATAATCATGTCAGATTTAAAGTTCTCTAATGTTCTTTAAACATTATCTCATCATAAGACATTATTAAATTATTATAAGCAAATTATCAAAAAGCATAAAGAAAACAAATAGTTTAGTGTGCAGGTTGTATGTTATAAGCTAATAGAATAAACAGGACTTAAAAATTATACAATCTAAAAACTAGGAGAAATCAATAATTAAATCATAGCTAAGTATATATAGCAAAGTAACTTGAAGATAATAATGTTAAAGTAATTGATTATGTGTTCTTTATTAACCTAAAATGCTGGTATTTTGAGTTTAGAATGTAGTTTTAGACATTTTTTTCTAAGAAGTTTAAGGGGATAATCATTTACATAATTGTGCTCTTTCCATAAAACACGCACACAAAAAAGTGCACATAATTTATACAGAAAATGTTAATTGTGTCTTTAAAGACAACTGTATATTATGGCTGCAGTTACTTCATTATTTGCTGTAAATGTGTAGAGTGAAAGGCCAGCACAAGTATGCTTGTGTGTGCACAGATCTTGTATTCACTGGAAGTTGTACAAGTGCCTAGATGTGCATGACTGACTGACTAACAAAGAACAGCCATTCACAAAGCAACATTTTATATCAACACGTGAAATACACAACTAAACTTAATAAGAATCATATAATAAAAAGGATGAGTAAAAATGGAGAATCTCAACCTCCACTGCAAAACCAGATTTTAAATAGATCACAAAGTGCTTTACTTACCATTAAGAAGCATCAGAAATGGCAGGAAGGGAAGCCAAAAATGTCCAGAAACAGATGAACATGACAAATGCTTTTAATTATGCTTATTAAGTAGCTGTAAGGAACCAACCAAGCATTACAGAATTTCACATCATAATGAATAACTCATACTTCGGCATTATGAAAGATAATTTTAGGTAATTTTAGTCATATTTAAATCCATTAATATCAAGACTGTCTGTGGTAGTCTGCTTCAACATGTATTTCTATGCATAAATGCATATATTTCTTTATAATCTAGAAGTAGAGAAACAAGCTGCATTACAAAATCTACTTTATTATTTCATAGTACTCTCAGAGTTTCCACTAAATTTAAATAAACTTCATGGGATGCAAAAGAAATAAACCCACCCATTAAGAGGTCAAACCCATTTGATAGTTTTTAAATTCATGAAATGCTCTGTTACCGTTTTCCAGGAGACTAATTTTCTTTCTAAATAAACTAAAAACCTTATTGAGAAATGTGTCAAACACAATTTGCTAAATAGGGTCATAAAAAATATGAAGAGTTGTAATTTTACTCAAAAGCGGTTTTAAGGACAAGGTTTTAATCCATTTTAGAAGACATCATCTGACACCAAGCTGATTTCTAGCCACTGCCCTTAACTCCCAAAAGGCAAAATATTGTCTTATGATCATTTCTTGAATTTAATGACCCTTGCTACTAATATAAGATACTTTGTGGGACAAAGTATGAGATGAATGGCAAGCCATCAGGTAAATGCAATGGAGTTTAGCACAGGCATGTGCAGAAGCATGGGGGAGTGAAAACATGAAATAGTCGTTTCAATTACTATCACTGTGTTTGGGTTGGGCACAGTCACTGAATGCACGTGGTGTTTTCAGAATCATACAATCATAGAATGGTTTGGGTTGGAAGGGACCTTCAAAGATCATCTAGTCAACACCCCCATGCCATGGACAGGGGCACCTTCCACCAGACAAGGTTGCTCAAAGCCCTGTCCAACTTGGCCATGAGCACTTCCAATGATAGGGCATCCACAACTTCTCTGGCCATCCTGCTCCAGTGTTTCACCACCCTCGTAGTAAAATATTCTTCCTTGTACCTAACTGTCATGGTCTAACCCCACCCGGCAACCAAGCACCACACAGCCACTTGTTCACTCCCCCTCACCCAGAGGCATGGGGAGAAGAATTAGAAAGGAATGTAAAACTCAGGGGTTGAGACAAGAACAATTTATATAGGTAAAGCAAAAGCTACACACGCAACCAAAGCAAAGCAAGGAATTCGTTCACCACTTCCCATGGGCTGGCAGGTGTTTGGCCATCCCCAGGAAAGCAGGGGTCCATCACGCCTAACGGTTACTCGGGAAGACAAATGCCATAATGCCAGATGTCCACCCCCTTCCTTCTTCTTCCCCCAGTTTATATACTCAGTATGATGTCATATCATTAGGAATACCTCTTTGGCTAGCTTGGGTCACCTGTCCTGGCTGCGTCCCTTCCCAATTTCTTGTGCCTCTCCAGCCCTCTGGCTGGCAGGGCCCAAGGAACTGAAAAGTCCTTGATTTAGTATAAACAATACCCAGCAACAACTAAAAACATCAGTGTCCTATCAACATTGTTCTCATATCATAGCCAAAACACAGTACTGTGCTAACTACTAAGAAGAAAATTAACTCTATCCCAGCTGAAACCAGGACACTAACCTAATTTTACCCTCTTTAAATTTAAAACCATTGCCCCTTGTCTTGTCACTAGAGGCCAATCTCACTATGTCATTGATGAAGATGTTAAATAGCACTGATCCCAGTGTGAATACTTGAGGGACACCACTTGTTACTGAGTTTTTGAGTGAAAGCACTACTTCTTAGCTCAAGCCCAGGCTTGAGCAGAACACTCCCATTCCAGTGGAGCAACAGAGGAATGCACCTCCCCTTCCCGGGAAGGAACTTTCCACCTTGCAGCAGCTTCTTGTGACCAACATCTGGCAGGTATGTGAAACATAGAGTCCTTCTCAGAGTGCCCTGTAGTCTTTTCACATTAGTGAACTACTGCTGGAGGAACACCAGCCTACATCATAGTTTACCATAGCCCTAAAACTATACTTACTCTAAAGAGTTTTCATAATTTTCAGGGATTATCATAATGCTTAAAGCAACATTAACTGCTTTGGTCAATTTGACTGCAGGAGTCATACCTAAAGCTGACTCTTTAAATAGGCATACAGAATTTGCCCAGAAGTGGCACTCAGTCAAACTATTAGTTTTGGGCATCTTTAAAGCACATTGTTGAGAAATCCTTTCTTTTTCCAGGCTGTAGTTCACAAGATAGGTTAGTATCTCACAGTCAACTTTGCCAGAGCACTGAACATTTCTGTAAGCACTATGATAATCTCTGAAATTATAAATACCCTTTACGTTAAGATTACTAAAATGTTTCTGTTATTGCATCTAAATCCACACAGAAATGTGGGAAGGGTAATAATAGCGTTCACTGTTAAATGACAGAAGGAAGACAACTTGATTTCACGCTGAATACCTAGTTTTCTGGATAAAAAAGCTGCCTCTCCTTAAACATTGGCATGATCATTCACAACACTTAAATTAGTGAATACTCTTAATCTGGCTGCTTAGACAGCAGTTTGATCTTTCAGTAGCAGAAGGTTTTGCTCTGCTGTACATCAATTTGCAAACTGAAGTTCCTCTCTGACCCATTTTGTAATCTCAAACCAGCAGAGCCTGGAGGAACAAAACATCTTTCCCACAGTTCCACAGTAACTTTGAGGCCAATTTTAAGATTGCAAGCCTTCTTAGATGCGATCTTCAGGTAAATCATGAAGCTGGGATAAGCCTTTGCAGTACCTGAGAGAAGAGACCAGAAGTGATTCTGACAATCTCTACTCCTTCATGCAAAATACATTTTTGTTTTTATGAAGCTATCAGAACAGCTGTCTGTTTCTTGACTTTTGTATCAGAAAATACAGGCTCTTCCATCAATTCACAGTCCAGGTCAGCCCACGATGTCAAGAGTCCCTTTTCATATCAGCAAAAGTTACACAGTTTGCTCTCAATCCTTGAGTTGGATTTGCTGAGCTGCAAAAAAAGTTCAAGTGTCAACATGACCTAAACAAAGAACTCTGCCCCAAATACGCACAGAAAATGCTGAACATAATTGAGGACGATTAGTTTACTTTTGGTTTAAATGTTACAGATTATTGAAAAGGGTATATATATCCAGACACCTGTTAGTTAAGAACTGTTCAAATGCCAAGAAAAGTAAAAATGACATGCCCATGATGAATTCTGAAGGGAAAGAGACAATGAGGTTTTTAAAAAAGATGATATCCTGGTTTCGGCTGGGATGGAGTTAATTTTCTTCATAGTAGCTGGTACAGTGCTGTGTTTTGGCTCTGATGTGAGAACAAAGTTGATAACGCACTGATGGTTTTGGTTGTTGCTGGGTGATGTTTACACTAAGTCAAGGACTTTTCTGTTTCTCGAGCCCTGCCAGCCAGGGGGCTGGAGGGGCACAAGAAGCTGGGAGGGGACACAGCCAGGACAGCTGACCTGAACAAGCCAAAGAGGTATTCCATACCATGGGAAGTAATGCCTGGGGGGTTAGCTGGGGGCGAGGATCGTTGCTGGGGGACTGGCTGGGCATCAGTCAGCAGGCAGTGAGCAGTTGCATTATGCATCACTTGTTTTCCTTTCTCCCTTTCCCTTTGGATTTTATCCTTCCCCCACCTTTTCCATTATAACTTCTTCTTGTTGTTGTTGTTGTCATTGTTATTATAATTGTTCTTTACTTTTTATTCTGTTTAAATTATTAAATTGTTCTTATCTCAACCCTTGAGTTTTACCTTCCTTTCCGATTCTCCTCCCCACCCCTCTGGGTGGGGGGCACTGAGCGAGTGGCTGCGTGGTACTTGGTTGCTGGCTGGGGTTAAACCACTACAGACAGTAACACTTAAATAGAGGTTTTCATTTTGTTATAGTCTGAAATAGAGTTCACCCAGAGGCATTCCCTAAATTGGCACTAGATCATGAGAAAAGCAAAGAGTTAGATCTCCCAATACCCACTAAGGAAACAAGAGCTGCTATTAAATACCTTAAAGCTGAAAAAGAGCTCCTGGGGTTGACAGTCCTCTGCCTGTTTTGCATTTTCTACAAAGGTACTGTTTCTACTAAAGCCTTACGATTAAACTCAGATTTTCAGTATAAAGCCCCGCTTGGCTTGCTCGTTGAACTGTTAATTATTTCTTAAAAAAAAACAGCCAGAATACATTCAGCTGACTGAAAAAATATAGAAAAAAAACTCCATAACTTTTATAGAAAGATATGTGCTTTGGTTTTGCAGTGATGTTGAATGCTATAATGCAGAGTATTTTATATTCAGATCAATTTGTTCAAATTTATAATTCTGTGTAACTGAATTCACAAGGGCAGCCTAAGTCAGAAAAGGCATTTTACTATGTTGTAAAGGCAATACCACCATGTTGTTAAATGCTTTGACTAGGAGCAAAATTCCACTGATCCCATTGTTGTATAATTACAGTAGAACAACAAAAAATGAATGTATGAGATTTATCTTCATAGGATACTTATGAAATTATTCCCTCTTTGACATTTCCTATTTACTCAGGAGACACTGAATTTTGCAATCAATTACAAGTTGGCTGATGTAGTCAGGACAGACTAGATTTCTGGTTGTCTTTTTTTCACTGATTGTGTTCAAGTGACGCCTTGCTGCTTTAGTGCATCAGTGTATCAGGTGGTAAGGTGTCTTTGTCCAACATTGTCTCTCTTGCTGTGTGTACAAATCCAGCTGTGGCTGCCACAAAAGATGTCAGATAACAGATGCTAGTTAGAAATCAGGATCACTAACCCAATAGTGAAAATGAAGAGGGGAGAGGAGCTGGCAGGACTAAGGACAAGGAAGATACAATAGAACAACAACTTGAACTATTCCAGTGGGATTCAGTTTCTTATCACTGTTGGTCTCAAATTCTGAGTAAATATGAAAAAAACCCAAGAGTGGAATTTTCACACATGCTTCCAGCTATTAGCACGCAGCATATAAAAGGAGTTTTACACAACTTTTTTACAAATTTACACACACAAAAAAAAAAACCCCAAAACAACAAAAAAAGTTGTATTTATTCTGTATGGAACATCAAATTCTAAGTCTCACCTTGCTTTTTGCTGAAGATGATCTGCTCATCTCCAAACAGGAGATATGTATTATCATGTAATACTCAGAGGAATTAAGTGGTTTGCATTTATACACCAGGGAAACTGAGATGATTTATGTCAGATGTTCCAAATTACATTAGGAAGAATAATAATATCTTGCAGCATTATTTGATATAGAACTTTTTCCCCTTAGGACCAAAATAAATACTGTTCCTGACTAAACACCACTGAGAAGGTTGCAATAACTTCTGAGAGATTCATATTTCTATATTCTGAATCTATTAAAACATAATACATTTGGGCAGAATTTATTGCCTTTTTTTTATGGTGCAATGTACAAATACATATATAGTGTAGAATCCTTTTTACAATAAATTATCTATGGTACTAACAACTTTAAAAAAAGATACATCTGAATTTTTGTTTTTATAGGAAAGTTTGGTCCAGTTTTACATCTGCTCTGTCCTTCTGACTTGAAATTCATGCATCTTACACTCAAATAACAAGCACATTTTTGGCTGTGAAATAGATTTTTGTGCCTAAAGTCAGTAAGATGTCTTGATGCACTGTTAAACCAATCAGAAAAAAAAAGGTAAAATAAAAAATTGTACCAATAGTATCACATAATGTGTTTCTTCATTATATCTACCAACCTTTTGTGAAGAACAATTTGATTATTTACTGTATTTAATCACTATCAGCAAATTCTATCATTTCATCTTGATTAACATGTCACCACTAGGAAAAAGTACAATACTTAGAGCTAAAAAACATTAGCTAATTATCTAAAAGCACCATGTACCACGTTTTTACAATTTCAAATTACTTTCTTATTATTCCGTGACTGTGCATTTGAGTAAGCTAACAGAGTATCAGTTTTAATCTATGTAGCTTGAAACAGTTGTTTGTTTTATGGTTTTTTTTCAATAAAAAAAGAAGTGAGATAAAAGCTTTAAACCAGTTCGTCTTTCTTGGAGAGTTCTACTTATGGATGTTTGTATATAGTACAGGCAAGTCATCTTATAGCAAACTGCTCTTTTTATGTGTATGTTTGTCTGCACACACACAAAAAAATCAGGAATCAATAACTGAGCCATCAAAATAATTGAAAATAGAATGGCTGGTTTAGCTCTGGGTATGACATTTTACTTAAGCTGAATTTATGGCGTGTATAGATTAATATTTTTTGTATATGGCCTGAACATCTTCTTTTTCTACTGTCATGTTTTTGTGAAAACAGACAAATAAAATATTAACTGTTTGCTGACAGCTTATTTAGGGTATTGTTTTAAAGTCTAGCTCAAAATAGATGTCTGCATACAGGATATGTATAAATGATATCTCCAAGATAATAAAAATACTTCTGTCTCTTTCGAATGCCTGAATCTGAATAAATATTTACACCATTTCAAAGGATTAAAGTAGGCCATATGAGGAAGCTGCAGTGGCTGCAAACAATGAACTTTCTTTAATGATCAGAGCAGATATACAGCATGACCCATAAAATTAAAATATTATCTTAGTCCCTCTCATTGCTCTTGACACATGGTCCAGGCAAAAGGCAAAGAAAAGGGATGAATCAAGAAAATCACACCTTGCATCACTATATACCTGAGTCACTCTCAGACTATTAGGAGAAATCAATCACATCAAAATAGCGAAAATAAAATCTTTCTTTTAGAATCAAATCTAAAAAAACGTATCTTTAGAGTCCAACTTTAGATTATTTAGATTCTAATTCTAAAGAGTCTTGAGTGCCTCATCTTGCTTCAGTTACTACAATACTACATAAAGAGAACAGGTATATTTCAGCAATCAAGTGTTTTAAGTCACTGCCTCGAGGTGAGCAAAACTCCATGTGGTTCTTGAAAGAGTGGCGCAATACATAATTTGAAAAATAGTTGCAATGTTCTGCTCTCTGTAGAGGTTTGAATATTTAAAAAGCAGTAATCCAGGGAAAAATAGAATAAGAATAAAAATAAAAATAAGCACAGGAAGAAGCCATGTGATAATTGATGCCAACAAAGAGACTAAAAATATCTGCATTGCAAAGAAACTCCCAGAAATTCTTTCCTGAAGATCAAAGACATTTTTTCAATGGTGAAAACAGAAACATTTTCACTTAAAAGCTCAGAAATGTCTAACAAAGAACACTACCTCCTCTCACATCACAAACTTGCCTAGCTGCTGAAAAAGTAAAAGCACTGACTTAGCTGAGCCTGACAAAATTGAACTGAGGAATGTGAGATGTGAGATGTTTTCTGGAAGCTGCCTGAGGTGGGTACTTTGCTGAGAAAGGAAGGAATCTGGAGAAGGCTTGGTCATTGTGCTGAAGAGAAGGAAAATGGTATAGGAGAGGAAGGCTAGAGACAAAAAAGGGAAAAGGGGGCAACCTTTTACTATCTCTGTATCTAATGCCTCATACCATCTCTTATGACATTAATTGTGCATCTTACAATTGAGATTAATTATAAGCCTTAGTAGATTTAATCCAATTTCTAAAATGTCTTCCTTTTTTTCTCTTTGGAAGAGAGAACAGTGGCTGAAGACCCTACTTCAGCTGGGCTTTTACTGTTGTCTGTCAATTTTACCAATACCTTACACGGATTCAAATAAATCACAAGTATAGAGGAAGAGTCTCTGTGATTATGGTGGATTAAGCTTGGCTGGCTGCCATCCACCCACCCAATCATGCTCTCACTCCCCCTCCTCAACATGACAGGAGAGAATAAGATAAAAAACTCACGGGTAGAGATAAAGACAGGGACATTACTTGCCATTTACCTTCATGGGCAAACTGGACTTGACTTTGGGAAAATTAATCTATTGTAAATTAAAAATAAGAGTAGGATGATGAGAAAAATAGACAAAAACCTACAATACTTTCCCCAAAACTCTCTTCTTCCCAGACTCACTTTCATCCCTTCACTCTGGACCCCTCCACCTCCTGCACGTGAGTGGGGCAGGCGGATGGGGCATGGGGGGCTGCAGTCAGTCCATAACAGCTCTTCTCTGCTGCTCCTTGCTCCTCTCGCTGCTCCCCTGCTCCAGCTGGGCCCTTCCCAGGGGCCACAGGGAACCACCCGCCCCGCCGGGGTCTGCCCCGGGGCCGCGGGGGTGTCTGTGCGGGGGCACCCGGAGCCCCCTGCCCTCCTCCCGCTCCCGCCTTGGGGCTGACCGGGCTGTTTCTCACCCCGGTACCCTCAGCCCTGGCTGCCGGGCAGCGTTTTGCCCTTTCTCAGCCCGGCTTTCCCCTTAGCAGAGCCAAATGCCTTTATTACTCTGGGTGACACAGCACCATGTGCAGGCCCACAGGGAAGCCATTTCTGAGGCAGTGCGAACCCACACTGGTATATACCCTCACAGCATAGTAGAGCTCGAGCTTGAGACTCAAAAGGAGTAACGCCATCTCATAAAGATATTCAGATGAAAACAATGAACTTGTGAATTATGGGATTGTATTGGGTTTGCGTGGCACACTGTTCAGTTTTATGGGGCTTGAAAGATGTTAAGAACATTTTTAAATGGTCTAAAATGGATTTCATTTTTAAAAAGAGGAAGATATTATGAACATTTGATCTGATGTCTTGTCTTCTGGAAACTGCAGTGTTGCTGTCCGGGAAATAAGTATTTCTTTCATATGAAAACCCATAAATTAATCAATTTTAATCTCAGAAAGTCATAAAACACAAAACATTAAAGTCCTCAACATGAAATTTGCTTCTAACAAGCTTCTTTTCATCTGTGTTTCCAGAAGAATTGACAGGGTAGTGAGATAATTTCATGGTAAAGAAAGAGACAGGGCTTGTTTCTAATGAATCTTTATTCAAATTCTAATTGTAAAGTTATTCTGATAAATACCGTTGAAGGTATTAATGTGATACAAGTTAGAGATGGGTTAATGGTGAGAGGACAGTAAGTATAAACAGTGTATGAAAAATCTGCTTATAAAATTCGTAATACATTGTGTGTGTTTAAAAGTAAAAAAAATGGCCAAACCTATTACGCTGAAAATACTTTAAATTGCTTTCTGAATATTTATTACAGTATGGTGGTTGGAAAATGGAAACCATTTTGAATCCAGTATCTCAACTGTTTCTTAAACACAGCGCACGTATAATTAATCTGTTTGGTTCTTTTAATAAATAAATAAATAAAAAAGTCTTATACAAATTATAGTTATAATATTACACTCTGGTCATGCATGGCCCAGCTAAGTAAACTGAAGGACATCAAGTTTGAAATTCCAGTCCTGGCAAAGGAGAGATTTTGCACATTTATATTTATGTATTTGTAAAAAACTTCAAATTCATCATATTCTGGTTAACTGCTGGAATTTATTTTAACATTTTTCTTAAATTGTATCTGGGATTTTCAAAGTTGCTGAAGAAAGATAAATACTCATTGCGGTTTGGAGTTCACATCTAACTTGGATGGGTTCCTTTGAAATTCTGTCGGTATGTACTATAGACTTTTGTCTGGAGATATCATAGAAGACCTGGTGAGATCTTGAAAACCCAAATCCTGACAGTTGTCTCATCATCATAAAGCTCCATACTTTAGAAAGGAAATTATGTTTTAATTGGGAAAAGTGGGCATTAACTGAGTTTTAAAAGTGTAACCACTGATTGAAGAGAGTTTTGACAAAGAACAGTGAAAATAGCATTTGTGTGAGTGCTGCATGTGGGAATCCATACATATGACCATTTCAAGGCAGCAGTCATGGTAAATTAGTACACAGTTTGAAAGAACTGGAAAAAGGAGGGGGAGTAATCAAATGACATCTACAGAACTGGGACTATTAAGTTTAATCTGCAGCTGTTACTCTTGTGGGGATTTATGATGAGAAACAGCAGTAATTATTAAAAAGGCTTTGTAGAACGTGGGATTACTTTGAATGAAAAAATGATTATGTTAGTGGAATAAGCATGCTGAATTTTACAGCATAATGTAACCTATC
Source organism: Ibycter americanus (assembly GCA_035590275.1). Lineage (NCBI taxonomy): Eukaryota > Metazoa > Chordata > Aves > Falconiformes > Falconidae > Ibycter > Ibycter americanus. Next base: position 4,491,439 of record JAVJGI010000040.1, read on the forward strand.
AGGTGTCTGTTATATAGTTAGTTAGTTTGTTAATGTTATTTGCACTCATTTCCAGAAATAATTTAGTACATTTTATTTCATCTAGTTTCTGCTGTGTTTTAGCAATGCCAAAACAATAAATGCAACTTTACTGTCATTTGCTTTATAGGCTTCTGTTTTCAGTTGCTTACAACTCAAGTGAATAGAAAAGGACACATTCTTCACAGACTTCAAGTACTGTGCAAATAGGTTTTTGACTAGTAAGGGCCTTCATCTTTAGGTCTCCGCAGCTGCACTTTCTCAATCAATTGTGCATTTGCTTTTCCTGTACACAAGCATGTATTAATGATAGACATACACACATAAAATTTCTACCATTCTTCTTCCTCATATACAAATCTACAGACAAAAAAGTAGCAAGGTCAAGAACTAAGTTTATAGATGTATGTACACTTGAATAAAAACCTTACTTACAAAAATTGGTATGAAAGAGCAGTGAAATTTCCAGAAGCAAGTAGTAATTTGCTGTGTTTTCCTCAACCAGTTTTAAGTTAGCCATAGAACTTTAGTTTTATTTTCAGCATGTGCCAAAGACCAACTATCTGAAAATTAGCTATTGAAAATTAAGAATGCTTTATTGCTCATACTTTCTTTAAACAATCCTAGCTGCAATTTTTAATAAGTAAAATCTGTTGTTCCTTTGGCATTAAAATTGGTAGATTCAGGTAAGGAATATATAAATCAGCATTACCTTGTACCTTCATGAATAGAATTATTTACTAAATCTTTACTAAAGTTAAGAGTAAAAATGAGCGTCGTCCACAAATGTATTACCTTAATGAAGTGACAAACATTATCATCATTGTGTCAGGTCTTTTCTTCATAGAGTTAAAGATACTGAATAGGCAGGAAGTGAGCAAAATCCTGATTTGGCACCATTTAGCAGGTCCCTGGAAACACTGAGGACAGATTTGACCAATGAACCATGTAAAGCAGCCTGAAGACCTGGTGTATTCTTTCCTGAGACAGATACTGGAAGTTACTGCATTATTCACAATGTTATGCATGAGACCTGGAATCTTTTCACAGAGAAAACCTAAGCTGGTTTGATATAAGTTGGATTTGGAGTCTCTTTATGGACATTTATTCATTTCCTAGTTGTATTTTAGATAGTTAAAATAGTGTGAATATTTGTTTCAGTATTTTTCTGTTTTTTAAAACTGAACTGTCTAAATCACTTGTCCCAGTGTTAGTTTTCTTTGGCTCCTCCTTTTCTCTTGCTATAAAAAAAATAGGAATTATATTTTCCTTTTTCTAGTGTTCTTGATTAATACAGTTAATCTGATCACACCAGTTTTCACTTAAGTTAGTGAAGTTGGACAGCAGATCAATGTATGGAATAGGCAACAATATTAAACATGAACATCGCAAATTTGAAGAAGGAATAGATTTGGGGATAAAGACTGCTTCTTTGATAACTAGGAATAACATCTATGATAAATGTGCTTAGGAATCAAGTCTGAAAATAGCAAGCTGTAGATATTAGTAATTTATTAACCCAGATATTAAAAAATAGTAAAAATTGCCTGTAATAAACTTTTAAGTTAGATGCAACAAAAATTCTGTCTAAAAGGTGTGCATGTCTGTGAGTTAAGAACAAATACATACCGATTATCTTCCTATTGTATCAAGAAATAGAGGCTTGGGATCATGAGACATTTTCTTATTGACTATTTCTCAAAAATGACAATGAGTATTTCCCAGAAAAATCAGTTCATAAACCACTTCAATAAATACTGAAAAAAAATAAAGGCTTAGAAAAAAAAACCCACCAACATTTGGCACACAAAATGTGATTACAGTTAAACAAGATTCAAAGGAATAATCTAATATATGGAAACATGAGGAAGGAAAGAAGAAAGGTGAACATAATGTGCTACTGAGGCTCTCCTTTGCACACCCACCTCCTCCTCTTTTTCCAAACACACCTTTTGCAGCCAACCGCAGCAAACATACAAAAAAAGCGAAACATGGAGAGGTCAGTTTTCATTTACTTGTGATGGCATATATGAAGTCTTCCATACAGCTTCCTGTTGGGAAAAAAACCCAAAAACATAACAAAACACAAAACCTATCAGAATTGGAGCTAAAAGTTGTGTGATAAAGCTCTGTTCAGGCAAAAAAGTGCCTGAAGAAAGCAAACATCCTAAGAATGCAAATGCAAGTATACCAGCAATGACGAAGTACCTGAAAATGCAAAGACTGTACTTTCACATTGCCTTGAGTCCTGAGCTTGGACTGAGTCCACCATATCTGCCTCCATGCATCTGTGACTTGCACTTTCATTTGAATCTCGCCAAGCAGGGAAACTTGAGCACACAGCAAACTTACATTCTTTACATAAAAGTGTGAGTGTAATTGACTTAAACCATTTTATTCTGTGATGTTTAAACTAAATGAGGAATAGGTACTAAAGCAGTATATACATAATCTAAAAGGATTTTACCTTTCTGAGACAGAATGGTTCCTCCTGAGACATTTGCAAGTTGTGCAGTATTCCTATAGGCTGTTTCTGGAGTGCTCTGTACCAAACCTCCCCCAAATATATGGCACATATGGAGATATAACTCTCAAAAGCTAGTATCGGTAGGAAACAATAATATTTTCCACAGCTAGCTGAACCATTTGGCATTCTTTTCTAAAAAATATCTCTGAAGTGGTTTTTTCAGGTGGTTTTTTTTGTTGTTTTTTTTTTAAAATAAATAAATAAAGAGTTCAAGCAATGCCTACTTGCCAGAATTCAAATGGTATTTGTAAGAAGAATTTGTAAGAAGGCTTAAAAATGAGAGGATCCACACCTTGAGGCATTTTTCTACTTTCAGACCTTTTTTAGACATCAACCAGAATTTTAGCAAGTCACTTAGAGTTCCATCCTCATCTTGCTATCAGACCTACTTCATCTTCTTTAGCTACAGTTTCTTCCCCTTGAGTTGAAGTTCACACTTCCATTTTGATGTTTAACAATTCAGTGCCTTACTTTCATTTACCTTCTGACCCATGGGAAGTATTTCCTCTTTTTTCACCTTTTTTTTTTTTTTTTTAATATATGTTTGCCTTTTTCTATCTTCTTTATGAATTACCTCCACTTGCGTCATCACCTTCTCCTTCTTTCATTTTCTAATGTTCACTTTTCACTGTGATGCACCTATTCTGTACAACTAGTATACCAAGCTTGAGAAACACTTGGAAAATGTTCAGTTAAACAGCAGTTATTAGTGTACCTGGGTGTTGTCTTTTAACCCTAGCAGGCAGCTAAGCACCACACAGTCTCTCACTCACTCCCCCTTGCAGCGGGATGGGGGAGAGAATCAGAAAGGTAAGTGGGAAAACTCAGGAGCTGAGATAAAGACAGCATAATAGGTAAAGCAAAAGCTGCACACACAAGCAAAGCAAAATAAGGAATTAATTCACTATTTCCCATTGGTAGGCAGATGTTTAACCATTTCCAGGAAAGCAGAGCTCCATCACATGTAGCAGTTGCTTGGGAAGACAAACACTAACTGAACATCCCCCCAGTTCCTCCTTCTTCCCCACAGTTTTATTGCTGAGCACAATGTCATATGGTATGGAATATCCCTTTGCTCAGTTAGGGTCAGCTGTCCCAGCTGTGTCCCCTCCCAGCTTTGTGTGCACCCCCAGCCTACTCACTGGCAGGGCAGCATGAGAAGCAGAAAAGGCCTTGACACTGTGTAAACACTGTTCAGCAATAACTAAAACATCCCTGTGTTAGTAACACTGTTTTAGTCACAAATCCAAAACATAGCATCACACCAGCTACTATAAAGAAAATTAACGCTATCCCAGACAAAACCAGTACACTGGGAATCTTGAATCTTCTCACATTTACCTGCCTTACATCCCAATGACTTCAATGAGACAGTTTCTTCAAGCATACCAGGCAATAATCTGTGTCAAGCATGACTGGAAACATAGTGAGAGACTTAACGCATTAGCAGTGATACCCTAAAGTGTTTATTGGAGCATGAGGAAACTATGTGCTCTATGCACCTGTGCTTCTAGGTTTGATGTCTGGATGATAACAAATATAACCTTGAGATCATTCTGAGGGTGAAAGTACAAACATAATGATGTCGTACTTCCTGTAGCTGTAGCCAGTAAATAATGAAGCCATCTGATTTCAAATTATGTGGCCAATTAATTGAACAATCTGTTGGCAACTCTCTTTATGGAAGCAAAGCACTCCTACTCACTTATTCTGTCTCCATCTCAAAGCACTTTGCACTGTAACAATTGGCATTAGTATTGCTTTCTTCCTTTCAAAAATTGAAATCTTTAATTGACAGAAAGAGTGAGCTATAATACTGTGGTTTGCATTAGTCTTCAATTAATAAGTCATTTAATAGTCATAAATAATAGATGCAAATAAAGGCTTTTAGATGAAAAATAATCTATTGAACCTTTTAAAACATTTTATCCCTAACTTTTAGCCTTGACATGCTTTAAAGACTCTTTCAGTCTTGTAGTTTTCTAACCAGCATAAAACATTATTCACAGGGCCAGTATGGTTTATTTAACTTTAGTGACCAAAATTTGACAGCCAGAGCCTTAGCTGCTTTTAAACAACCCAGTAGCACTGAAGCTGACATTTCACTGTATTTACTAATGTTAGAGAAAGAAAGATCTTTTTCAGCTAGATGACTCCTTACCTTTATGGATTCATATAGAGAAAACAAGTTTAAACTGAAGTTAAACAGGATACTTTTACCATATTGCATATCTCCAAAAGAAGAAGAAAAAAAAGTGTTTACCACATAGTACACTGTAGAATGCATTGTCTTTAATTTGAGACTGAAGCATTCAGCAGATTGTATGAATCACCGGATCATTGAATGGAAAGTGACTGACTCCTATGTATCACTCTGGAAGCTGAGCTGTAACAGTCAGGGGGAGTATTGAGAGTACCTCTTGGATTTTCTTCTTTTGTCTCAGGAAAGTTCACGTAGCGGGACACCTCTCAAAGATATTATGTCATAGCCCATGGCACCTGTTAAGAACAGAGATAACTTCAGTTATTCTCTGATCTTTCTAGCTCTGTCTAGCCATGTAGAAAACAGATCAGAAATTGAAGCTTGAATGATTGCAATATTACTCACCTCTGTGACTAATCAAAAGATGAAATAAATGGCTAAAGTTTTTATATTTGACCACATATGGAGAAAGATATCAAACATAATCTGTCTGTCTTTCTGTCTTCTTTGACTGTCATCATTGTGGCATGAATGTCAACTGTTATGTTAATGTGCTTCTGTTCAGTAAACTCCATCTCCAGTGGTTAAAATTTTAACACTATTTGCAGGTGTCAATATTTTACAGGTGAGTGCTGCTGTATCATCACTATTGAAGTCAATCAGAATTGTTTTCCCACTCTGGTAATTCAGTTCTTAATGAGTTCATGGCCAGCAAAAACAAATGGCTGAGATGGAGCATGAGACAGAAAATGACATTTAGGACTTTTGAGCCTTCCAGTTACAACGTCTTGTGTCTGAAACTTTTAAGTTAGAGAAACTAATATTGAGTACAGTTCAAACAGAAGTAGAACAGTTTGTTCTGATACTCACTATGGGATGAATTTTGAAAACATGCCAGATCCATTCTAGCTTGAGCAAGCAGTGATCAAAATGGTACATCGTTTACCCTACCCATGAAAACCAGAAAATAGCATGCACATACTTTGAAGACTAATTCCAAAGCCAACTGACAGCAACTGGAGTTTCTTCAATTGCTTTCAATAGGTTTTGCACCAAATCCTGAGTGCACTAAACAAAGATAATACAGATAATGTTGTATTTTTTTTTCACTTGAGCTGAAGGACTTCTTGCATAACTTATTATGTGAATTAAAATCAAATATGCTTAGTAAATTAACTGATCTGAACAATTTTTTCATTATGCAGACAACCTATAGAACTTCTTGAACCACTTATGACTATTTGTGCATATGTATGTCCTACTGATGTGCTTAGAAAAGTTGCAGGGTTTTTTTTTTAATGTAAGCACATGGTGCTACGATTTTGGGACAAGTAGGTATAGTGTAGGACAAAAAAATAGCTCTGCTTTTGGTGTTTGCAGCTCTTAAAATATAGATAGAGTTGCGAAAGCTATTTAATAGTGTTTGTTGTGCCAAGGTGAGTGTTTTAAGGGGGGGAAAAAAGAAAGAGAAGTTTTTCCATTTATGGACACTGAAATTGTAAAGGACCAGCTGTATCACCTGAATTTTCCCATGTCCATGGGGTCTAATGGAATTCATCCCAGAGTTCTGAAGGAGCTACTGGATGTTATGGTAGGACCATTGTCGATCATCTACCAAAGGTCTTGGAAGTCTGGGGAGGTTCCCGCTTACTGGAAGCTGGCCAATGTTATTCTAATCTACAGAAAGGGCATGAGGGAAGACTCACGGAACTGCAGACCTGTTAATTTAACCTGATTCCTGGAAAAATTATGGAGAAGATTATGCTGAGTACTGTTGAAAGGTATTTAAAGAATAATGTAATCATCAGACAGAGTCAACATGGGTTCACAAAGGGATAGTCACAGAATCACAGAATGGTCACGGTTGGAAGGGACCTCTAGAGATCATCTAGTCCAACCCCTGCTAAAGCAGGTTCACCTAGAGCAGGTTGCACAGGATTACACCCAGGGAGGTGTGGAATATTTCCAGAGAAGGAAACTCCACAACCTGTTTGGGCAGCCTGTTCCAAGGCTCTGTCATTCTCAAAGAAGTTTTTTCCTCATATTGGGATGGAAGTTCCTGTGTTGCAGTTTGTGTCTGTTGCACCTTGTCCTGTCACTTGGGCACTGCTAAAGAGTCTGGCCACCTCCTCTTACCACTCTCCCCTAAGATATTTACAGACATTGATAAGAACCCCTTTCAGTCTTCTCCAGGCTAAAGAGGCCCCCCTCTCTTGGATTTTCCTCATAAGGGAGATGTTCCAGTCCCTTAATCATCTTCACAGCCCTGCTTTGCTGGACCCTCTCCAGCAGTTCCCTGTCTCTCTTGAACTGGGGAGCCCAGAACTGGACACAACACTCCAGATTCGGCCTCACCAGGGCAGAGCAGAGGCGGAGGGTAACCTCCCTTGACCTTCTGGCCACACTCCTCCTAATGCCCCCAGGCTCCCATTGGCCTTCTTGGCCACCAGAGCACACTGCTGGCTCATGGTCAACTTGCTGTCCACCAGGACTCCCAGGTTCTTCTCTACAGAACTGTTTTCCGGTAGGCCAGCCCCTAGCCTGTGTTGGTGCATGAGGTTATTCCTTCCTAGGCACAGGGAGTGTCCTTTCCCAGTTTATTGTGCCTCTCCACCCAACTCTCTAGCCTGTCCAGGTCTTGCTGAATGGCAGCACAGCCTTCTGGTATATCAGCTGCTCCTTCCGGTTGTGTATCATCATCAAACTTGCTGAAGGTACACTCTGTCCCTTCATCCAGGTCATTGATGAATAAGTTGAACCAGACTGTACCCAGGACTGACACCTGGGGAACACCACTAGTCACAGGCCTCCAGCAAGAACTCTGCACTGCTGATCACAACCCTTGAGCTCTGATATTGTCTTGGTTTCAGCTGGGACAGAGTTAATATTCTTCTTAGTAGCTGGTGCAGTGCTGTGCTTTGGATTTGGTGTAAGAACAATATTGATAGCACACTGATGGGTTTCGTTATTGCTGGGTAAGGTTTATACCAAGTCAAGGACTTTCCAGTTTCTCAGGCCCTGTCAGCAGGAGGGCTGGAGAGGCACAAGAAACTGGGAAGAGACACAGCCAGGACAGCTGATCTGAACTAGCTGAAGGCATATTCCATACCATATGATGTCGTGCTGAGTATATGTAGGCTGTGGGAAGAAGAAGGTGGGGGGGAATATTCGGCATTATGGCGTTTGTCTTCCAGAGTAACTGTTACATATGACGGAGCCCTGCTTTCCTGGAGATGGCTGAACACCTGCCTGCCGATGGGAAGTAGAGAATGAATTCCTTGGTTTGCTTTCCTTGCATGTGTGGCTTTTGCTTTACCTATTAAACTGTCTTTATCTCAACCAATAAGTTTTCTCTCTTTTACTCTTCCAGACCTCTCCCCCATCCCACCATGGAGGGAGGGAGCGAGTGGCTGCGTGGTGCTTGGTTGCCAATCAGGGTCAAACCACAATCGCCATTCAGCCAGTTCTCAATTCATCTCATTGACCACTCATTTAACCCACACTGCCTGAGCTTACTTCTGAGGATGTTATGGGAGACAGAGTGAAAAACCTTGCTGAGATCAACATGCACTGCTCTCCCCTTGTCTACCCAGCCAGCCATTCCATCATAGAAGGCTATATCAGGTTGGTCAGGCATTATTTCCCCTTGGTGAATCCTGCTGACTACTCCTAATAACGTTCTTTTCCTTCATGTGCTTGGAGATGACCTCCAGGATGAGCTGTTCTATCACCTTTCCAGGGATGGAGGTAAGGCTGGCCAGCCTGTAGTTTCCTGGGTCC
>JAVJGI010000040.1:4503461-4518491 GCA_035590275.1 Ibycter americanus
CCTGAGGAGGGGAAGGGAAGAGGGAGATGCTTGTCTCTTTTCCGTGGTATCCATTGCTAGGATGCATGGGAATGGTTCGAAGCTGCATCAGGGGAGGTTTAGACTGGACTTTAGGAAGCATTTCTTTACCAAGAGGGTGGTCAAATAGAGAGGTCGTTGATACCCCAAGCCTGTCAGTGTTTAAAAGGCATTTAGACAATGCCCTTAACAACATGCTTTAACTTTTGGTCAGCCCTGAATTGGTCAGGCAGTTGGACTAGATGATCATTGTTGGTCCCTTCCAACTGAAACAGTCTATTCTGTTCTGATCTGTTCTGTTCTGTTCTATTCTATTCTGTTCTGTTCTATTCTGTTCTGTTCTAATGGAGTGCATGAGGCAGGGTGAGGACCAGTTCTGTGTTTGGCTAGTACCTAACCTTCATATATGAAGTACCTAGTCTTCATCTATGGCTGGAAACCCTAGGCATTAATACAAATAAATAAACCATGGTTCTATGTTTTCACCTCTGTATGAAGAAGATAAAGCAAATTCAAGACTAAACTCTTGTCTGTTTCAAAATAGTATTTCATAACCTTCAAAAATTCCTTTCAGCTCTTTGCATTTTTTATATTCTCATATACATAATGAGTCATTCCAATTGCTGCATTACAGTGATATCATAAAGGTTCATTCATCAAACCTTTAAAATCCCACACTTTCTCTATATACATACATACATATAACGTCTATATTTTATACAGAACCGTGTAAGTGCTTACATGAGCGTCACAGGGTGATCATGTACCTTCATGAAGACTAGGGCAAAAATGAAAGTTAAACCCTATACTCCAATTCTGATAAACCATTTTATGGCCATTAAAAACATTTTTACTTTAATGGGACAGTGAATAAGTTTTAATACTTTAAAATTACTCTAATGTACTTCTGAGATCTAAAAAATTATATAAGTGAATCCCAGTCAAAACTTAAAAAATAATCTTTAATGAACTATTAGGTTGGAAAATATTCAAAATAAGATAACCTGCCTGAAAATAACACAGAATGCTGTTGTATGTTTTCTTTCTGTGGGTAATGGCTTTACAATACTAAGTATTATATTCTATATATGATATACTAGGCTAATTAATTTAGTGGGACATATTTGAAAAAGATCCACAGCAAGTGAATAATATATATTCAGGATAGGTGGATGCAGAAGTAGTAGTAGAGTATAAAATTTTCATTTACATTCATTTTGAGATAATTGTATTTCTTGTAAATTGAAAAGCCTCAGGTGAGTTCCATCTTTTTCAAAATGGGTGAACTAAACACTCTACCACATAAAAATGCTACATATTCTCTTAGGATTTTTTTTCCCCCCAGAAAATATTTCTAGAACTCTTTCAAACTGTTTCAAACATTTTTATTTGGACTTTTATGCATACATCCTTTCAATTTGATAGCTTCACAATTATGAGAGCAGCATGCTCTCCAAAGAACAGCAATGAAGCTGTCTAGAGAACAAGTCTTATGAGAAGCAACTGAGGGAACTGGGGTTGTTTAGCCTGGAGCAAAGGAGGTTGAGGGGAGACCTTATTGCTCTCTACAACTACCAGAAGGGAGGTTATAGCGAGGTGGGTGTTGGTCTCTTCTCTCAAGTAACAGGCCATAGGACAAGAGGAAATGGCATCAGGTTGCACCAGGGTAGGTTTAGATTTGATATTAAGAAAAATTTCTTCACCAAAAGGGTGGTCAAGCACTGGAAAGGGTAGCCCAGGGAAGTGGTTGAGTCACCATCCCTGGAGGTATTTAAAAGACATGTAGATGTGGTGCTTAGGGACATGGTTCGATGGTGAACTTGACAGTGCTAGGTTAGTGGTTGGACTTCATGATCTTAAAGGTTTTTTTCAAGCCTAAACAATTCTATGATTCTATGATTAAAATCTCAGAAAGAACCAAAAGAATCTCTGGTGACAGTAATAGATGCATACTAGAACATTCTCTCCATCCACCACCTTCTCTCACTCTCCATTTACCAGTATGATTTTCCCCTTCATCTCTTTCAAGACACTGGACCTTATATAAAATCCTTTCTTTTTGCTGGTCCAGTGTTCAACAGTGACTATGCTGCACTGCAGAATGGTTTGGCTTTAAAAAAAAATGAAGATTTTTGTGGCTGCTGTCTTGAAAAATACGGAACATCACTGAAATTTGCACACTGGAAATGGTGTTTGAAGTAGCTTAAGAAGGAAGGCTTTTAGTTAGTGGAATGTAAAACAGAAGATCAAACAGAAGAGACAAACCTACTTCATTTTGTGATCCCATTAGCTCTTACCCAGCCAAGATATATAAGGAACACTTAGTTTGCTTGAAATTGCTTTACATATTACGAAGTCTGGGGTTTTTCCTTCTGCTGTTCAGGAAATTTCAAATATGGCATTAAATACTTGGACTGTTCTAGAGAAGAAATAATATGGAAGATAGAAAGATAGTTTCCCAAGCTGTTTTTGAGTTGCATAAGTAGAAATGAAATGGCAGAACACACTTTAAAGTATTTTTTAAACATGGGTGTTGTGCACAGGATATAATAGGATGTGCATATTGGTTCCAAATCCTTGATCATTTGTAGATGTTAAACAGTCTAAGATTTAAGGAATTGATAAAGAGGGGAAAATCTGCTAGAGACTTGAATACTAAAAATCTATTGATATTACACAAGTCCATGCCTTAATTCAGTATATGCTTAAGTGCTGGTGTGTAACAATGGATCAGTTATGTAGAGTTATATTTATTTTCTCCTTTTCTCGTGTGTGGTTTTGTTCATGAAAGTCTATTATAAACTTGCAAAAAAAATATGTGAAAAGAACCAATAGCAGAAGACAGAAACTTCACTACTTCACTTAGATGTTAAAGTAAGTAGCAGTTAGGAGGATTTCTAGCCACCAGAATAAATTACAAAGGAAGTGATAGATCTCTCGGTATGCTAAAATTAAAACTGGATGCATTTCCTATAGTTATGTTTTAGCTAGATATACATTAGGAAGCATAGTCACAGGGCTCAGCATGGAACATGTTTATTTGAGATCTTAAAAGACTTATAGATCCTAGGAACCTTTCAGTTTATCTAATGGTCTGAATCTTATGATATTTAATCTCTAACATAAGGCAGAGGCCAACATCACTTCAGTATCTGCAACTACAGGTACAGTTTGCACACCTATTGGGACATAGGACAGAGTCTGTTCTCTAATGGAGGCCATATATGTTAAGCAAGTACTTTCACTGATGAATTCAAATTTGCTATCTGTAATATCACAGAATGAATGAGGTTGGAAGGAAGTTCTGTAGATCATCTAGTTCAATCACCCCTGCTCAATAGATTCAGTCACAGCAAGTTAACCAGCATTGTCCAGTTGAGTTTTGAATATCTACGGACACTCCACAACACCTTTAGACATCATGTTCCACTGTTTGACCACCCTCACAGTAAAAAGTTTCTTCTTATGTTTAAATGGAATTTCTTGTATTTCAGTTTTTGCCCATTCTTTCTTGTCCTGTCACTGGGCACCCCTGGGGAGAGTGTGCCACTGTCTTCTCTACTCTCCCCATCATGCATTTATACACATTGATAAGATCCCCCTGGGCTCCCTCTTCTCCAGATTGAGCAGCTCTCTCAGTGTCTCCTCGTACATCAGATGCTTCAGTCCCTTAATGATTTAATGACTTCATGCTGCTGATAACAACCCTTTGACACCAGCAGCTCTGTCAGTTTTCACTCCACATAAATGTTCATTTATGCGGTCTGCAATCCATCAGTTTGTTAGCAAGGATGTTATGGGAGACTGTGTTGAAAACCTTACTACAATCAAGATAATCAACATCCACTGCTTTCCCCTCATCCACCAAACCAGTCATCTAGTCTTAGAAGACTATCAGGTTTTCTACTATTCACATAAATCAATTTTTTTCCATAAATTATTGCTTTTTTTATACTCGTAGTAGATGCACAGATACAGCAAGGTCTCTTCTTAATTAAGCAAATAGTCACAGAATGTGGAGACCTGGTTGGCTGAGCGAGGACATGGGTCGGTACCTCTGAGCAATCCAGGCTTTTGACTTAGGGGGAGGCCTATGGTGGGCGTGGTATGAGGAACAAGGAATGTTGCAACGTGGACAAGAGGAGCTGCCTCCGGGGGAAAACGGCAACGGAAAGCGGAGACACCCCTTCGCGTGGACAGCTCGTGTGTACCAATCATGTTAAGGCTTGGGTGTATGGGCAGCCAATTGTTAAACCAGGTAAACATCTCATGGCTGCGTGGCTCTGCTATATTAGTTGTAGTTGAACTGATAGTAAAGGAGAACGACCATACTCATATTGGGATTCAATCGTTACTCCGGTCCATATACCACTCCGTCATCTGGTAGCAGGTTTTTCTCCCGACAACAGAAAATGTTTAAAGATATCATTCATAATAGTCCTTTAAAAGAAGCTACATGTGTACCTTGACTTTACAGACATAACAAGGTGAATCTGGGAAACATAATACCTAAGAAGATCCTTGAAATGGGAGTTTGGGAGGAACAAGTGAGTAGTTCATGCAAAACAGATTTCCCATAGCATAAGAGAACCAAGAAAAACAGTTTGCTGGAGAGTTTCTGGTAAGGAAAATCTGAGCAGTCCTTGAACACCACCTGTTTTTGGAAGGGAGTAAAATAAATTAGGTAGGCAAGGAAGATTGAAAGAAGTGCCTGAAATATTGCCCTAAATCAGAAAAGACATACACCTTGTCAAAGAAAAGGTGTGTTCCATATTAAAGTTGCCCTCAATGGGGGTGGGGGTGGGGGGTGGGGAGCAAACCAAACCAAACGAAAAAGAAGCTATGGAAACAGGAAACAAGTCAGTGGCTGTACTGAAGATGAGTACAGTAAGCTTTATGCAAAATTTACTCCATGTGGGATAAAATCCTGCACAAACAGTTATCCATTTAAAGAAGACAGAAAGCCCTTCCAGGTAAAGACAATTAAACCTGCTTTGACCAGCCTTATCCACATAACATGAATACTAAGCCCCTTCATGAAACCATAGCTGTTTAGCTATGGCTTTTGAGAAGTTTCTGTGTATTTATAACCTGGTAGATTCTCAGTCCAACATTAATTTCAGGTTTTGGAGAAAAAAAAAATTAGCTACATGCTCGACAATAAAAAATAATCAGTCTTGACACATGATAGATAAAAATAAAAGTTTTTATATAGTACTCAATTTGTTTTCTCAGCTAACGCAAGTGCTATAAAGATAGAGAGAAGAGCAGAAAGGGATATAGCAAAGGTGTTTAATGCATAACAGTTTGATAGGTGATTACTTTCTCTTGTTAGACCACGGTCTCAAGGCATGGAATCAGATCATCATTAATTTTCTCTTTGACTCTGCAGGCAGAGTATCCACAGGTTGCTGGATTGTTCTTGCAAGGTTGGTGAAATGTTGGTATTTCCTTTGGGTATTTTTTGGTTCAGCATATATAGGGCCTTCTGAGTTAGCGTAGTTTATGATTTTTAGAAATGGTGACCAAAGAGCTCTCTCCTTCCTTGCAGTTTTCACTGATAATGAAGACATTTGCCATGCAAACCATTTGCATGATGGCAATAACAATAAAGAGTAGTAAAGTAATAAAAATATAATGGTCTAATAAAATAAACAGTGGTAAAGTTATCTATTCAAAGTTAATAACAATAACAAGAAAATAAATAATGTATGATAATAATTTCACTCTTGGCATCTAGACAAGCTTAGTAACAATAACTGTGCTCATAGTTGTAAAGACTTCTGCAAGTATGAAAATTCATATCATGTTACTGTATTTGGTAAATGGTTTTGCCATAAATCCTGCTTAGCAGTTTAATTAAATGCATACATACCACATGTATTAAACCTGACAAAGCCTACCTACATCGTATTTATAGAAAGAAGATAGACTGTACAAGGGAAACTGTATGAATATTAAGTATCTCTCAACTTTCACAGGTACATCAATAGGAAAATCTAACGACACAACTTGCCTAATGAATTCCTAGTGAATCCGTGTTTTGTTTTATGATGAATAAGGTCTGAGGTTTGAGGAGTTTTCTATCTGAAATATGAGTGAATTATAAAGAATGCGATCTAATACCATTTAAGCAGATAAAAGGCAATGGTGTCTTCATCTTACATGCAGCTTGAGAAGTAAAAAATATTAATACAGAAAGCTGAGAAAGACCAGGTATGAAGATGGCAATTGTGCTTTAATGGTTGAGAGTTGAGTTTCTTTTTAGACAGCATCTGGATAGACCTACAGAAAAAGTACTGAATTGTAGAAATTGTCATGGTGGGGAGAAGCACTGGCAAAGAACAGAAAGAGCTATGAGAAAGGTACTGCACTTTGGGGAAAAGAGCAAGCTGTATAGCATGTGGCTGAACTGAAGCAAGTACACATAAAGTTGGGCCTTATTCTTAGGGCAGGCTCATGGCCCTGCGTAAAGCACGGTGCAGACATAAGTAACAATTTTCCAATCCTCAGTAAACTGCAGGAGCAGGAAAGATAGGACATACTCCTTGGCTACAATAACCAATTCCTTCTCTATCTGTCCACTCTTATGTCACAAGAGGAAAGAAGGGGATTAAGAGGAAAATACAGCAAGATGGAGGTGCAGGGAGAAAAACTGATCCTCCCTGCTGATATCTCCAATCTCTTCTTGCCATTTTGGTTTTTCATAAAATGTTTCTTGCTTTTAGTGTGTTTATTTCACTTTTTAATTTTTTTAATTAGAACTGCATTTTAGTCTTTGCTTTGGTTTGCAAATCATTGTCATGTCTACATGTCCATTTCAGATAGTTGTTGTTCTTAAATTGCTTTCATTTTCCTCAGTCTATTGAACTTTCCTGTTTGCTAAAGGTCTTACTTTTATCCACTCAAATTTAAAGAAAAGAGAATGTTAAATATTTGGATTAAATACTATAGTAAATTAAACATTTCACAAATCCTACTGAATTGATGCCCAATTAGTCAAAAGTAGTTAGCATAAAGAGGCACAATTAAAATCATTACCCATGTCAGCAGACAAATCAATATGGTACCTATATAATCAGTTAGTTCCTCTCAATCCATAAAATTAATCAGGTACAAATGGCACTTACTGCACTCAAGAGATGCAGTGAATGTTCAGAGCAAGGAATTTTGAAATAGCCAGGGTGTCCAAGCAATTACTCTTCAAGACTGCCATGTGTGACATGGAGGTAAAATTACTTGGCATGCCTTTTTCCTTCAGCTTCCATCATCTGTGGTGCTCTCTATAGGTCAAGCCTACCAGTGTCCATTTTTCTCTATAGTCTTGTCTAGCTTTGCAAACAGGTCATAAGAATAATGCCTTTCATACATTAGCTTTCAAGCAATTTTGAAAGCAATATTTTTGCCATCTTCAGGTTTCCAGATATACATTTCCAGTCAATACAAGCAAAAAGGAGGTTTTATATCTCTCTAAACCATAGGAAAGTATTTTCACAAGTACCAGGAATAATGTCTGCTACCAAGAAAACTCCAGGGAAGTAAAGGACATCTGGTGTCTTTGGTTCCACCTTTTCAGTGTTCCATATTATAATTACCTGTCATTACTGCTGAATGCAGAGGAATTAAGAGGAAACAAAGTCATACAACTTTTGGTTCTCTCTGATTCACCATGCTTGCTCAGCTAGATAAGGAGGAAAACCAATATAAAATTAGGGACATGGTTTAGTGGTGGACTTGGCAGTGCTAGGTTCATGGTCGGACTCGATGATCTTAAAGGTCTTTTCCAACCTAAATGATTCCATGATACTGTGAAAATCACCTGCAACTTTTCCTTTCTAAAGGACTGTATTTTGGCTAGAAACTGTACATGTAAAATAGAGTTCAGGATGAAAACATTATATTTTTGTTGAAACAGGAAGCCTGAAGAGGTGCTAAATCAAATGGCCAGCATCTTACTCAGTATGACAAGGACTGAAGATCTGATCCATGTAACATTTTTGTAACGCATATAGTGTCATGTCAGCTGGGGACCTGAGGTTCGCTGCTGCTATTCCTGCCTGCTGAGGGTTGGTACAGAGGGAGGCCAGAAAAAAACTTGCACAAGTGAGGTTCACCATTTTCCTATGATAATGGGCATCTGGATTTTTTTCTTGTCCCTACTCTACTCTCCACTCTTTGCTGATGCAGTCTCTGCCTTTAGACTCTGAAATCTGGGGTACATATGTGGGAATCACCTACCTTCTGGGCAGACACAAGTCAGCTCACAGGAAATTTGGCCAGTGAGATATCTGTGCAGGGGAGATCACTGAGAGGACATCCAGCAACATTACTAGAAGAGAACCCCAATGGTAACTGAGAAGGAATCCATGCAATTGGGCTGTGCCAAAGGGGCTACTGGAAAGAGCAAAAGCAGCAGATCCCTCTGTTTCTTAGGAGTCCCCATGAGACAAGAGATGACCAGCACATTTAGAGTTAAGACCCATTCAGTGTAGATGTTCCCAGCAGCTATGAGTTTCCTCTTCTCCTGTTGTCTGTGCAATTGTCATGTGGCTGGCTGACTAGCTGCCAATCATTACGTGGCCAGGGAGCTTAGAAGATGGGTAAAACAAGCTAAAACATTGCCTTTAGTGAAATCTTTAAGGAGACCAGTTATAGTATCAGTCTGCATGCTGGGGTTCTGGCTTTATTGGCTTGAACATAAGTATGGTTAAACAGCTGTTAAACAACAAAATATATGTGTAATGCTGAGGTCTTACAATAGGTGTATCTACTATTCTCATCATTGATTGTGACATCATGTTTGGGTAAGGCATTTACAAACACTCAGGTAATTTAGGAACATGTGCTCCATTGTATTTATCTTTCTTTACTCAACATCTACATGTTTTTGAAAATACTATTCAGTTATACTATGGGCAAAAAATGGGACAGAAATAATAATTTTAAAAAAAGAAAACTACCCCCCCAAAAAATAAGCTAGTATTAAAAAAAAATGAAGGGGCAAGTTTTTTAAAGTCTTTGATAAAGAGGCTGAATAACTACTGCTTTGCAGGAGTCGATGTAGATACTTAAGGATGCTATGGAATTAGCTTAGGAACTACTTTTCATTTACTGAGAGAATAGATTAAAATTGCAAATTGCAAATGTTACTGTGTCAAATATTCTATTTAATAATTCAGCTTCCTTGCTTCTCACTGAGAAAGAGATGTTTTCTGAGAGGATAGAAGGTGATAAAAAACTTTCATTATACAGAGTGGTCAGTATAGAGGAAATCAGTACCTCTGAGAAAACAGGCAAGTATTTCATTATTTATATACACCTAGTTTCTGATGAGGCAAAGTCATATGCTTTCTTCTCTGTTGTTCATCTTTTCCTGAATGTTAAGCGCATGACCTTTAAATCTTCAGACTCTGTGAGAGAGAGCAATTCAGATTAAACTGTGAAGGAAATTAACAGGTTTTTATTTGCCATATTTCTAACAGGACAGGTTGCTCAAAGTGGCTTGTGAAATTTTTGTCTTAATTTTTGAATCTTGCTGAAATGTGTTTATCCCGCCAAATTAAGTTTTTCTTAAATTTTACTCTTTTCCTTGTGGGTTAGAATAATACCACATTCATGTAAACAAATTGTTTATCTTTGCATAGGAACTCGGTAGATTTTTACCAAGATTACTGTCCAGAATGTGTAGGAATCCATCATGACCTCAGAGCAAAAGTAACTATTAAACACATAGTTGACATGCTGTGTAACAACAGTGGTGTCTTTCAATGGGGACATTGCAGTAAGCTGTAGGCTACCCCACCCCTCCTGCATATTAAGCATATATACATGAGGACATCATGCAAAGAAAATAGTGCTCTTTAAATTCACACCCTACCTTTCTTCATGGTAATTTTCCCTGCATATTTCTGTATGCAGAATCAAATTTTACTTCATTGTTATGTAGTCCCATAGCAGGCTTGTGTCAGCTTCAAGTGAAGTTAAATGACTGATATTGAAGATAG
Organism: Ibycter americanus; assembly: GCA_035590275.1. Taxonomy (NCBI): domain Eukaryota; kingdom Metazoa; phylum Chordata; class Aves; order Falconiformes; family Falconidae; genus Ibycter; species Ibycter americanus. Next base: position 4,513,484 of record JAVJGI010000040.1, read on the forward strand.
TTACTTTGATGGAAGAAGTTAGATGTAATCTGAACCTAGGCTAGAAATATCATTAATGAGAATGTAATTGCTGCCTTGAAAACACTTGTCATGTTCATTTTCTATAAATATTACCTCCACTCAACCAGTGAATTGTGATGATTGAAGGCCTTGAAGAAGAGGATATGGGGGGGACAGAGGATGGACACGGGACACTGGAGCATGAAAGGGAAAGAAGAGAAAACAGATCCTGAATGAATTAAAAATAAGCATGTTATTCTAGAGAGGTTTTGAATATCCCTGCAGACTTCTGTTTCTTTATCTCACTTGTCTTGAAGTCATGTAATTTATGGGTTGTGTAAGCATTGTTTGGAAACAAATTATTGCATGAGAAAAAACCCTAGACACTAATCTGTCCAGGATTTGCACTATGTATGTGTACATGCATACATACATATATATAATGATCTACAGATGCTTAGCTTAGCTTTTTGTTTGGTTTAGTTTTAGCATTTCCTTGTACATCAGTAAGAATCTAGGAACAGGAGGTGAAGAGATTTTCAGAGGAGGAAAGCACCACAGATTTTCACTGACTTCCACTGGGAGCTATCCAGCTTACCCTTCTCAATGGCTAAAAATCTCTGCGATGTATACAGCTGTGTGATCTATTCAGTGTCCTCCCTATATCGGCTACTTGGAATGTTATAATGCCAAGACATTGCAGTAATGCAGTGACAAAGGTGGGGGTTTTGTGGTTGCTTTTTCTAATTTATTAGAAGATTTGTAAGCCTAAAGCTAATATAGAATATATGTGTGTGCTCGCAGGTACAAGGCTGCTAAGTACTGCAGTTCTTTTCCCGTGATAGTACAATGAATGATTATTCACTGCATTGTCTCACACTTCACCCTTTGAGGCTCCTAAAGGATTCTGGCTGTTCCATGCACCTCTTCATCTGAAATTCCCTCTAGAATGAAAAATACCCACCTTGCTGTTTGAGTTGTGAATATACTGTGTGATGAGAAAAAACCCACCACATTATGAACTTTTGAAGAGCAGATTAGTTCTTCATTCAGTTTTTTCCCAACTTAAAGAACAACGGGATGTCAATCCCCAGCTGAAGTCTCCAGGCACCACCACAAAACTGAAAATGCTTTAATAAAACCAAAGTTCCTGAGACAAGAAGGTGAAATTTACTGACCTGCAATATATTAGTTTTAGACAACATCTGACAGATGGTCCCTACTTATTCCTAAAAAAATCAATGAATAAGAAATGTTTTTGTAAAGCTAACTGTTTTAACTGTGGCTATATCAAAGAGTCATCATAAGCAAATTAGTGATAGATTCATAATTATGTCAGATCCCCAAGAGGTTTGTTCTTTTTGTTTGCTATTATATTTGAAAATGACAGTATTTTGTGCTCTTAATTGGCATTATACTGTTCTAGTCACACTAGCACTTCTTATCACGGGAAAAATTGATTACTTGGGCACTGAGAGATGAGTTCTCAAAGTCTGTACTATAGTCTTGCAATAGTTCAAACAGTTTTATTTCCACTAGGTGGAGCATTGTTATCGCAGCAGAATCTTTAAGTTAAAAAGAAGCTTTTGAAGTCAAAAGTAAAAATAAACTGAGCTGGAGAATTTAGATCCAGATCTAGATAAGTTTTTGTGAAGTGTGTGAGGGATAAAGTATGCAAACTTCTGTATTCCAGCTTGATTGGTCTGCCTCCTTATCTTGTGAATTCTGTCTCCCTGGTTCATCATTATCCTTTCAGGCTTTGATTGAAAAAGTGAATATTTTAAGGTAAAAGACGTGGGGTTCTGAGTCCTTTTAGCATTACTAGTTTAAAAAAAAAATCAGGATGGCTGTTACGGTTCAGATTTCTGTGTCTAAAGGATGGGTTGGCAAGAATTTAAATTAGGATGTTTTAGGAGACTATATTTAATTACTAGTGTCGTAAAAACACCGTGAATTGTATGCCATTTTGGTTCTAACAGACTCCAAAGGGAGTAAAATTGAAAGCTACAAATTCACTGCTAAGAGCTGCCTTTTTTGAACTGGGATAGGATGCAAATGAAACTGGGGAAAGAGTAAGAGTAGCCTCGCTTAGGATTCTCAGGCCAAACTGTGGAAATTCAGAGCTTTAACAGATCACTATTAACTTTAACTGCACTCAGAAGCACAAAAGTGCTAAGACAATTGCAACAAATGCATGACAAAACATTGATGCTATATTCACTCATTATAGTGAGAATTGTGTATAGAAACTCATGGCTATCACTGTTGACACATGTCCGCTTGTGTTTTCAATACTACTTTTAGCTGAAATCAGCTGAATATGAGTGGTGGATCATCTGCTTCTGCTGTCTCTGTGATGGAGCTTCACATCCTCAAGAAAGCTTTGTCTAGGCTCGTACCTTTTCTTGTTGCTTTTTCTTAGTTGATTGTTTTTTTCTTATTTTTTAGCCAAGTATACAAGAGTTAAAACACTTTGCAGGTGTGTATAACTATTTAGGTGCATTGAACCTAACACTTTGTCCCACACACTGTAGAATTTCCAAAGAGATGAGCCTGGCCACATGGGAACTTTCAGTTTCCAGTAATTTCAATCAGAAATGGCACCTGCAGCAGAAGAGCATTCAAGAGCAGCTGGTTTGTGTTGTGTTGTTAAATAAGCCATTCCGCATGCAGCAGCAGATGACAGGTAGGCTATTACAGCTGAAGCAGGCTGTGTCTGCTCAGCAAAGTAGACAACAAATTTCTGCTTGCTAATATTGTGCGTGTATGTATGTATGCATCTATACTGCATTAAAACCTGTGTGCAAATAAATGCAAATTAGCTTAAAACTAGTTAGTTCAGGTATCAATGGCAGTATGGACCTCAGCCTTGGCTAGCTGTCCAAGAATGAATGCACTGTGTTACTGAGATGTATCTAAAGGCCTGAGCTCGTAGAACACTGAAGGCTTTCTTCCTTTGACCTTGTGGCTTTCTGACTCCAGCTGAAGGCATGATTTACTCTAATGTCCATTAAAGAACACTTGTCATGTTTACAGTATCCTAGATATTTGATGTAGAGTCCAGTGTTAAAACTAAGTGAGTAACCCTTTGTAACTGGATATGTATGGATCTTCTTAGGGTAAAAGAATAGTAATGAAATGGTAAAGTGAACATTGACAGACAGAGGTGTAATAATTTGTAAACGCAAGCAATGTAGTTTATTAATTACATTTCTCCTGCACATTCTTGTGTCAGTAGAAAAGAAAAATATGTTTAACAACTTGAGTACTGCTTCAAGTATGTCTTAGAACAGGCAACTTACCCTTACGTCACAACACTATGCACAACACAGGTCCACGTTGAGGGGTGACTAACTAGATTAGTCGGTACTTTAAATATAACTTTTTTAAAGACAGCTGTATAACTTCTTAAAAGACAGCTGTTGACTGTTTTGTCATCAAACAGTTGACAAAATGGTAGATACCAGCCAAAATTATTTTATTGGGCTCCGTGTCCTTTTCTGGGATATTACTTTTTACAATATATCTGACAGCCTAGCATAATGGAGGGCTATTGAAAAGGAAAGCAAAATTTTGAAATGGTTTCTTCAGTTATGGCTTTGTAACTCACCTAAATTATCCTAAATTGCAGGAAATACATACTATATATTTTGTAAATAATAGCTGAAAAAAATGAACGAGATATAGATTGAATTCAAAATTAATGTTTTGCCAGATGAGAGAAGCCCAATGTGAAGAAGCTTTTCTGCAACTATCCACAGAATAAAAAGTTCGAGAATACACAGCACTCCAGAACCTTGTTTGGTCCCCCTGGCTTTCAAATCAATCATGTTATTAAATTAATAATATAGTTTTTCCTTGTGTGAAATGTGATGAATAACATGTAGTAGGTTAAAGAAAACATTCCAGTTTCTGTAGCCAGTTAGCTCCCTGTTTGCATAGTGTTTTTCTCATCATCTAGTGGTAATTGAGAGCTGTTTTGTTTAATGCCTTGGAATACAATTAAATCAATAAAATGTTTATGGACATTGTTAAAAGCGTCAAGTATCTTCCACCTATTGAAATATAACTGACAAGTTTAGTGTGAAAGATTATAACAAAACACACTGCCATTTATATTCATCTGTGCAATTTCTAAATGTGTCTTAGAATGTGTGAAGTCTGTGTGATCTACCTGTTAGCAGGACAAAGGGAAAGACAAACTACATGTTAATTTGTATTATAAAGACATCATAAGAAACTGCATCAATATATAATCCAAACCCAGTTTTCACATACAATGACTGATCAAGTACAAATTTTACCATGAGATTGAAATGTTACACGGGACTGCTAAAAAAGGTTAGGTGTTATGGTTTAGGGGGACCGTAATAGTCTTTCTTGGCTTTACAATGTATGACTCTATAAGCTCTTTTAGGTGCTGAGTGTCGCCTATGGGACAAGCGCTCTCAGTGTCATGTTTTTTTTACTGGGCTCTAAGAGTGCCCTACTTCATCCCAGCTCCATGATGGGAGGAAAAAATCACTTGTATGTCCAGCTTCTCTTAAAAAGACATGAACTAGAACAAATGCAAGAACAAGAAAGGGAACCTATTTCTTCAATAGATTCTCTCCTGGGTATGATGAGAACATGAGTATTTCAGGATACCCCATTATCTGGGGACTGAGTCATCATTGCCATTTTCCCTTTTCCTTCACCCATTGTTTATGTAGATTTATTTGCAGCTTGTATTTCCTTTTCTAGCAAGAAAGATATTAAATCAAAGCCTTTTTCAGTTTTTAAATTCTGGACATTTGATTTCAGAACTTTCTTTCTCAAGTCCTTCACATTTCTATTTTCCCCTTTACCTTAAGATTTTTCAGGACTGTTTTCAGCTTTGAAGAGATGACTTCTTCAAAGAGCAGGGAACAGCTTATTTCCCTCTATGTCACTGTCATGGTTTCAGCTGGGATGGAGTTAATTTTCTTCTTGGTAGTTGGTGCTGTGCTGTGTTTTGGCTGTGATGTGA
>JAVJGI010000040.1:4518591-4528884 GCA_035590275.1 Ibycter americanus
GTGAGCGAGTGGCTGCGTGGTGCTTGGTTGCCGGCTGGGGTTAAACCAGCACATCTTTCCGGGGTTAAACCAGCACAGCCACTGGTCAGGTGTCCCATCTTTCTGGCAAGTAAAGGAAATGGCTGACAAGGAAGCAGAAGTTCTTCTACTAGGTGCTTTTGAGACTAGGTGATGAGATGGTCAGAGAAGAGTCTTTCCACCTTTATGCCTAAAATGTGGGAGCATCTTGTGTGGCTTTTCTTTACCTTTTCTTCTGTGGAAGAAAAGGCTTTTCCTGCTTTTCTCTTGATACCTACTAAAGCACAGAGAATTCCATTCAGTAACATACAGGTAGCAGCAATGGTGAAGGTAACATCTTTATTTTTTTTTCCCATGGAGTCAAAAACACGAAACGAGTGTCACTCCACTTGTCTATGGTTGTAAGTCAGTAGAGGGCAGCAGTATGCATGCCCACTAGTTACTACACTATAATGTACATTTTATTGATGTCTCAAAACGGATGGCTTATTATATTTATGATAACATTTATTACAGGACATAGAGTTCATCATGCTGGAACAAACCGTTTCGTTCATCTTGTCCAGTAAGCAGTTGGCAGGGGCAGTGAATAACTGATGTCTCAGAGCAAGCGTAGAAATACACAAGATGCACTTAGCCCATTGTGCAGTGCCAAACCTCTGCAGGTGATTAGCTAACACTCTCAGGCATGAAATCTGATTACCTTATTATCATCTTAACTTGCATAAGCATGGAGTCTTAGCAATGCTATTAGCTATCCATTTTTCTTTATAAGGTAACTGTAGCGTTTACCTCAATGAGTTCCTGTGGCAATGAATTTCACAAACATATGATGCAAACATTTTTTCCTTTTGATCAGTCTTGTTAACTGAATTTCAACAGCAGAAATGTATGTTCGTATAAAAAAAATAATAGCTTATACTTGAATAGGTAATTAGTTTTAAAAACATTTTAGACTGAAAATTTAGTCTGACCTGAATTAAAAGTCCTAACATGATGAGTTTTCCTTAGTAATCATGATCTTAAAAATAACAGAATTTGAGGGTTCTTTTTCAAAAGAGAGAGAGAGAGAGCTCTTCTCCATGTCCTACAAGGACCGAAACTCATGCTACTTTTAAAATGAATCCTGAGATTCTCATGTAGTCACATGGAACTGAGCGCCAGGGATTTAAGATAATGATGAAACAGGGCAAGACTTGCAAAATTCTGCAAGTTGATAACAGTGGCTTTATAATAGCTACATAAAAGGGAGCCAGCCCATCCTAAGCTACAATGCCCTTGACAAACTTAAATACATTTAGTAGTCTTAAGCAGGCTCGATCGATTAACCACTGACAGTCCTACCAAAGGAAATATGACAAAAACCTAACAGGACTTGCAATCCAAACAGCTATAGTCTCTTGATTTCAATTCCTTCCCTCCTCCCCTTTGCAAGCAAGCTGGGAGAAAAGATATGCCTTGAAGAACAGCTTATAAGAAACTGAGGCTTCTGTGTAGTCAAACTTTTTACATTACTGTTGATGAAATTTGCATATTAGGACTTTAAAGAACAGGATTGATTGCCAGCTCTTTGGCCATTTTGTCGGAGTATGACCACGACTAACCATCTCCCACTCCAAATCATCCGTGGTCTGCTACGAATTTGGAATCACATATGGTTAATGTGGTGGGTTGATCCTGGCTAGATGCCAGGTGCCCAGTTGTCCTGGTTTTGGCTGGGACAGAGTTAATTTTCTTCTTAGTAGCTGGTGCAGTGCTGTGTTTTGGATTTTGTGTAAGAACAGTGTTGATAGCACACGGATGTTTTTCGTTGTTGCTGGGTAATATTTATACTAAGTCAAGGACTTTTCAGTTTCTCAGGCCCTGCCAGTGAGAGGGCTGGAGGGGCACTGGAAACTGGGAGGGGACACAGCCAGGACAGCTGACCGGAACTAGCCAAAGGGATATTCCACACCATATGATGGCTGAGTATATAAACTGGGGGAAGAAGAAGCGGGGGGGGGTGGCAACAACATCTAGTGTTATGGTGTTTGTCTTCCTGAGTAACCGTTACGCGTGACGGAGCCCTGCTTTCCTGGAGATGGCTGAACACCTGTCTGCTGATGGGAAGTAGAGAATGAATTCGTTGCTTTGCTTTGCTTGCATGTGTGACTTTTGCTTTACTTATTAAATTGTTCTTATCTCAACCCTTGAGTTTCACCTTCCTTTCTGATTCTCCTCCCCATCCCTCTGGGGGAGGGGGGAGGAGCAAGTGGCTGCATGGCACTTAGTTACCAGCTGGGGTTAAACCATGACATCACCAAAAGCCGCTCTATCATTGCCCTCCTCTGCTGGACAGGATAGAAAATATAATGAAAAGCTCATGGGTTGAGATAAGGACAGTGAGAGATCACTCACCAATTACTGTCGTGGGCAAAATATGACTTGGAGGAGTTAGTTTAATTTATTACCAATCAAATCAGAGTAGGATAATGAAAAATAAAACCAAATCTTCAAACACATTCTCCCCATCCCTCCCTTCTTCCTGGGCTTAACTTCACTCCCAGTTTTCTCTACTTCCTCCCTCACTGAGCGGCACAGGGGGATGGGGAATGGGGGTTGCAGTCAGTTTGTCACACAATGTTTCTGCTGCTCCTTCCTCCCCAGGGGAAGGACTCCTCACACTCTTCTCCTACTCCAGTATGCGTCTTTTCCACGGGAGACAGTCCTCCAAGAATTTCTGCAGTGTGAGTCTTTCCCATGGGCTGCCATTCTTCACAAACTGCTCCAGGGTGTGTCCCTTCCACGGGGTGCAGTCCTGCAGGAGCAGACTGGTCCAGCAGGGGTCCCTTCCACGGGGTCACAAGTCCTGCCAGCAAACCTGCTCCAACTCGGGCTTCTCTCTCCATGGGTCTACAGGTCCTTCTAGAGGCCTGCTCCAGCATGGGCTTACCATGGGTCACAGCCTCCTTTTGGCACCCACCTGCTCCAGTGTGGGGTCCTCCACAGGCTGCAGGTGGATGTCTGCTCCACCATGGACCTCCATGGGCTGCAGGGGGACAGCCTGCCTCACCATGGTCTTGACCACTTACTGCTCTGGCGCCTGAAGCACCTCCACCCCCTCCTTCTTCACTGACCTTTGTGTATTCAGCGTTGTTTCTCTCACACATGCTCACTCCTTTTTCCCACTGCAGTTGCTGTTTTAAAGGGTTTTTTCCCCCTTCTTCAATATGTTATCTCAGAGATGCTACCACTGTCACTCATGGGCTTGGCCTTGGCCAGCAACAGGTTCATCTTGGAGCCGGCTGGCATTGGCTCCATTGGACACAGGGAAACCTTCCAGCAGTTTCTCACAGAAGCCACTCCAGTAGCCTCCCTGCTATGAAAACCTTGCTACGCAAACTGAACAGAGTTAATTACTCTTTTCACAGGTTTCCATATGCTATATCTTCTCTTTCAAATGCCTGTGAAATAGCACTTTGCTGTAGACTTTACTGTAGTGCATAAATCTGGCATTATTTTCTGCTGTAAAGAAGCAAGGAAGTGTCAGATGTCAGACTGCATATAATGTCATAAAGGTCCATGCAGAAAACACAATAGTGAATTAAGCATCTGGTTATAAATATCTGGCTTTTTACTTTTTGTTCCCTTTTTTTTTTTCTTTTGGTTTCCTACGGAGTCACTGCTTAAACAGTTCAGAGAATAGGTATAAGGATGAAATAGGAAGGTCTGTTTGAATTGCACAGGGAGAGAGAGCATCAGCATGCTGAAATGAAATCTTCCCCCCTTAGTGCCTTTACTCCATGGCAAAAAGAGAAGCTGACAGAAACAGTACTTGCAGTGTGCTAGAAATAATGGAGATACTCCCAGATGACAAGCTGAGGCACACTAAAAAGGGGAAAATGAACAGTACACATCAGTGGTTTACCTCCTACTCATTCACTGCTTTCAGAAGCACAAATATCAGAAAAGCAGACACAGTCTTGTTCCTTATTCTTCTCATTACTTCTCCCAGGACCATATGTATTTCACATTAAACAGTTGTGGATTAAACACGAAAGCAGTCCTGAGTGCTGGAGACTCATACTCTTTCACCTGTGTGTGTGTAGGCTCTGGGACACAGAGCCTTTTCTCACCTTGCCACAGTGAATATTGTGTCGTCTTCTGCATATTCAGCTATTTGGATCAGAGTACATATTTTTTGGTAGTTCTGAGAGCAGACATTACTGGAAAAAACATAGATTTCTAATGTCCACAGGGTAACTACACTGTTCTCTGTCATTATTTGCTGCCTGTATACTGTCGGGTTTGATCCCTTTACAGCCTGACAAGTAATCTTACATCTGTTGGTACAGTAAAATTCCATGCCAGAATGAAGTCTCACTTTCTATAGTTTTGTCAGCTACATACATAAAACTTTTTCTTTTGATCTTGGCCATTCTGCATCATATTATAAAGTTAATTTCTATAGTCTTTCCCTGGAGTGGTTTTGCTTATTTCGGGGGGGCTGCAGGAAGGGTGTTGTTGGGTTTTGGTTTTCAGCCTTTCCAGTAGTATAGAAACTGGGGGTTCAGATACTATTAGGATCTTTCCCATTAAATTTTAAGTCAGATGCTACTGGCTGGAAGGATATTTCAGGACGTGGGATCTACACATAAGCCATATTTTCACTAATCTGGCCACTGCTGGTTTCATTTTGGGCAAAGTAATTGGTAAAATGACCAGACTTCTGATATTTCCAGCAGTAGGCAAATAAGCCTACTGTCATTTGCTTCTCTGTGCCATTTGCTACTCCACTTCAGAGCCTGCTGAATCACAACTAGGGTGCTGTCTGGTTCCTCTTCACTGGAAACCTGCCTGTCTCAGACTGTGGTTGCTATGGAGTTACTTTCTGCCTTTCAGCCTGGAGATGTCTGACTTCCTTGGCCCTTCTACCTGTGGCATTTGATTCTCATGCTGAGTCCTGTGTCCTAGCTCCTTAGTACTGTTCCTTTCCAGCTTATGGATCCATTCCATTTCATATGTCAATGTAATGGCTTTATTGAGCAGCACTCAACTGCTTTAGGCTGCAGAACAGCAGTTACAAGGGGACCCTGTTTGAAGGAGGTGTGCATTCCTCAGGAGATGAAGCCATGCATTTCTAAACAAGTGAGGATTTATATAGAAACAGAAGTTTGTTTAAAAAATACTGGAATTTGTTTTCTTCTGTTCTTTTAGTGATTGGACTTCAGATGGGACAAACAGAGAGATAGGAAGGACATACAGCATACAGAAAAATAAGTGAGAAAAAGGGAATGATTTGAGAAGAAAATTGAAAGCTTAGTTTTTCAGTTCTTTGGCTTTGGTAATTGTCTTCAAGAATGTAAATGCATTTAATTTCTTCTGAAGGAAAGAGATTTCTTTTTAATAAAATTTACACCATGGAAAAAATATTTTTCTTTTTTTTTGTTTAAATGACTCTTCAATACTTCAATTTATGCCTTGCATACCAGATAGTCTCATCTTTCCATTATATTTAATACTTGTGCTGAATGGTTTTCATTTGCTAGTTTGCTACTGTAAATGGAATTCATTAATCTGAGGCAAAAGTAATTATAACAAAGAACATAAAATATCAGATTATTAAGATGGTATCTTTCTCTGTCAAGATGGGTTACTTCAATCCATTCATCATCTCATAGAAACACTAAGTTACTTTGGAAAGAATGTGTCCTGAATTTAAATCCGAGGACATATGTAAGAGTATGTCTTGTACTTAAGAAAAAGAAACACTCAAGTATGGTATCTGCAGTATACCTGATATATTAAAGGTTGATCGTTAAATGCCTGGATATTTCACTTCTGTTTTAAACTTGACTTTCACATGGAATCAAACTTCACAAAAGTGAATTTCATCCCTGTCCAGAAGGTCAAAATGAGGCATGAATGATGGGAGGATATTCAATAGGTTGTGGTAGCAACTGTTTTCCATGTGGGGAATGACCAGTATTTCAGCCTCTACCTTCCAGTGAATGGGAGAGAATCTCCTCCGCCGTCCAGGAGGGCCCAAGGACTGCCTGATTTTTTGGAATTACTACAAAACCTGACAGTGGAGCTCACTACACTTTCCTTTCCTTTCCTGAGTGTCATGGAAGCAATCTTTTCAACTACCCTGCTCATGTCACACCCAGAGCAAGGAGGGCGAGCTCAGCAATACAGAGACCCAGCCTTTTTTCCCCAGGACCTTTACACTTGCTGTGCCCAGAGGGAGGCAGATGGCTTTGCACAGCTCATGGGGATACTACCACAACCAGCCAGGGCAAAATGAGTAGCATATGCTGTAGGTCACTGTTTGCTGTGTTAAGAGACAAATGTGCACATTTGTATACCATCCTGCAAGATGGTAATTGTTTCCTTTGTTACATATTCTTTCCATCACTGGAACCTCTCTTCATGGAAAACGCCACAGCTGAAAAAATCAAATTAAATAAAGTTTCTGTAACCTTCTTTTTCCTCTGATTTATTTGGATCCTGAATAAATGGCATATATAAACATTGCGCAAAACTCTTCTTTTTACTATATTTGACAGGATGCCAGTAATGGCATGGAGGAGCAGCTGGGGAAATGCGTTGTTTAGTTTGGAAAAGAGGAGACTCGGAGCGGGGTGGGGCAGGGGTGAGGGGGGTGGATGGGGTGTGGTGGGGTGCATCTTGCTGATCTCTACAACTACCTGAGAGGACATTGTGGGCAGGTGGGTGTAGGTCTCTCCTCCCGCATAACTAGTGACAGGACAAGAGGAAATGTCCTCAAGTTATGCCAGAGGAGGTTTAAATCGGATATTAGGAAAAATTTGTTCACTGAAGGAGTGGTCAGGCATTGGAACAGGCTGCCCAGGGAGGTGGTGGAATCACTATCTCTGGAGGTGTTTAAAAAACACGTAGATGCAGTGCTTAGTGACATGGTTTAGTTTAGTAATGGACTTGGCAGTCCTGGGTTAACAGTTGGACTTGATGATCTCAAAGGACTTTTCCAACTCAATGATTCTATGATTCTATGACTCTCACTGCAGTGGTGAACTTCATGCTTATTTCACATAACCCATAAAATTGGATGAAAAAAACAACAAACCCTCTGAAAAGATTTTTAATTGTAGCTTTCAGTAAACTGCAGAAGTTGTTGATATTCTTTAAGTTTTGGAAGTAAAAAATAAGTCTTACAAACATACTGCTTGTGAGAGATCTATTTACTACCTTTATATGAACGTGTAGTTCAGTATTTTTACATATCTATACATATTCAAGCATATTTTAAAATTCAGATGTATGCCCTCAAAATGTATACCCTTGAAATTGTTGCTAAATCTAACAATGCCAAGAGAATGTCTTCAGAAACACTTGACTGATATTATTTTGCTGAAAAATGTTTTGCTCCTTTTTCTAGAAGTGAGGCCTCGTTTCTAGAACTGAAGACACTGCAGAAAATCAAGCGTTCTGCCCTGCCACTTGGCTGGGACTAATCTAACATTATAATACACTTGGAATTAAATCCTTTTATAGAAATGTGTATTTGTATGGAGCAGACTGAGAAAGTCATCTTATGAAGATAAAAGTACTTCACTTATAAGAACATACTCAAAGGAATACACAGAATCTCTTGTTTGTCAAAGAGCTTGCTAGTTCAGAAAGGGATGTACAATACTACAGGAAGTCATTTTACCCTGCAGGAATCTTGATTATCCAAAGAAGAAATCATCATCTTGTTCAGAAACCATGAGACTCTAAAAAAACCCAGTAAAAATCTAAGTATTCTTTACTTCAGTTTTTTGTTAATAAGATTAAAAGTTAATAGAATAAGTTATGATGTAATTATTACATAATTATAACATAATATGTTTTGTTAATAAGATTAAAAGTATATTTGTATTTGATGCTGCAGCTGAAATTCAAAATTTGCATGACATATCAAAGAGAACAGCAAGTATAATTACTCTGTCATTTAAATAGCAAGAATAAACTGTGTGGAGTAGATTAAATCATCCAAACTGAAGGCCAAAACCAAGGAGGTTTTGTTTTTTTCAGTAAAGTTCATGTGCTATTACAAAATCTCAGTGATATGCTACCGAATTAAGGGATGGCTTCACTACAAACAAAAGAAAAAAGTAAAAAAAAAAAAGAAGTGGCTATATTTACATTTTAAAAAGGGATTAAGTTTGTGGATTGCCTTAATCTTAATTGTCTCTGTATTGAAAGTAGAACCAGAATGGAGTTAGTGTGAAGCCTTTTTTATCTCTAGGCAATGATCTGTTATTATCCATTTTCTGCCCTTGATTGTCAAGAACAGATAGAAAAATATCGACAGCTTCTGGTGATAGTTCAGCCAGGTGAGAATCAGAGCACAGTCCCTTCAGAAGTCCTGAGATTGTGATATTTGTGTCAGCCCAAATCAACTATTCAAACTTTCTATAGGACAAACTGTTCTGAGAGTTCAAAAAGTTTATGATTTAGAAATGTCAGACTTCCTTGTTTTAATGAAGTTTGGTGTGCAGCTGAATACCCCTGTGTTGCCTCATCACTGTATAAGGGCGTACTTCATGTTTTCCTTCTGCTTTTCTTGTGCTGTACGGCATGACTTTATCAGACAAGATATTTGTTAATGTCAATACCTGTCCAGGAAAGTCTAGGGCCATAGGAAACCCAAAAAGCAATGTATGCATAGCACCGTGGCTTCACTAATGCATAGAGCTACACATTGAAAAACTTGTAAGAAAACAGTACTCAAGATGGACAGTTTAAAATATTTTGCTTACTCTCAAATATTATTTACTCACAGATATTTATTATTTACTTACTTTCATTCAGAAAAAAATGAAAACCTCCAAGGAATTTCCGTAGAGAAATTTCAATTTAGGAAAGTCTTCATTTACTGCTCATTTACTAGTGCAACTTCTTTGTCCAGCTCATGGGTGTCATAGTACCTAGTTATAAAAACAAAATAAAATTTAAAACTATGATTGAAACTGTGATGTTGGATATTTTTGGAACCTATTGAAGAGAGGAGAGAGCCTCGGTCCATCCCTGGCATCAGATTCTTCTCGGTGCTGGATGTCAGTAGAATTACACTGATACTTGTGGGTGAAAGGGAGACAAATGTCAAGGTGAAGGGACTTTAGTGACAGTAGAGCACAGTGCATCAGAAATTGTGGTCTGTAAGCATGCTGTGGGCCAGCCACATCCTTACCAAAGCAAAGACCGAGATTCTTCTCTCATATACTTCTGTGTAAAAACGCTAACTTCGTGTCTACAGGATTTTCTGAGGACAGTGTCTGTCCCAATTTGCTTAGCAAAAGGATAGTTATTAATTTTGCTGGAAAATACTTTTAACTTCAGTCCCGCAACTGGAACAGAAACCAATTTCTAAGCTGACTACCAAACGCTGAATCAGTGGTATATGTAATGTAGTTATACTGTGTTACTGAAACACAATTTTAAAATTAGCAATACAATATCTTTTCTTACTGTCACACACGTGTCTTAGGGTAAAAAAAAAAACCAAAAAAAAACCCCAAAACCCAAAACCTAACAGAAAGGAAAGATTTTGGCTGAGGAACCTTCATTTCTTACAGTGATTATTTTGACAATAAAAGCTTTATTGTTTTGTTTTAGCTGAACAGTCTGAAAAAAAGTTAAATTTCCCATTTGGTGCTTTTCTTCTGATTCATTTTTGGGTGATAATTTATCAAATGACTCATCTGTTGGCAGGGCCCCAGGAGTCAGATATCTTCACTGACTAAAACAGTGTACAACTGTTTCCACTTCCACAAATCAGAGAGGAAGAATGCTCATTTAGTGCTTTACATGATGAATGACACTTAAATTTCTTCAGAAAATTTCTTTCTGAAATTGTAAAATTATGAAATTAAGACCTTATTTCACCTTCCCATCCAAATCCCCAGCAAAGATATTGTAAACTGGAAGCATAGATGCTTATACTTAAATGAGCTGGCCACAACTTAGGTGGCTAACTCTAATAATTTTTAAATAAGTTTTTAGTCTGTTGTGGTAAGTAGAATGATACCCATGTGCTGGTACCCAGCTGCTTGCAGCAGTGGCAGTGGCAGCAGCAGGGGAATGTGGGGGGGTCTGCAGTGGCTGCCCCGTGAGGTGGTGCCGGGGCTGCCCCGTGCCGGGCACAGCCGGTTCCAGCCGGTTCCAGCCGGTTCTATCCAGCTCCACCGGCCCCAGCGCAGGGCACAGCTGAGCCCCGCAGCCCCGGGCGGGCGCCTCGGGGAAAGCCGGGCTGGGAAAGGGCAAAACGCT
>JAVJGI010000040.1:4528892-4578915 GCA_035590275.1 Ibycter americanus
GCCAGGGCTGAGGGCACCGGGGTGAGAAACAGCCCGGCCAGCCCCGAGGGGGGAGCGGGAGGAGGGCGGGGGGCTCCGGGCGCCCCGGCACAGACGCCCCCGCGGCCCCGGGGCAGAGCCTGGTGGGGCAGGGAGAAAGTGTGAGAAAGAAGGAGTATCAAAGGGGGCCTGTTATGGACTGACTGCAGCCCCCTGTTCCCCATCCCTTATTGATCAGGATTAAAGGGAGGGCAGGGACAGGTGACATTATACTGGGGGACTGCTACAGCCCACCTGACTGAAGCAGATGAGGCCCTCTATAGACAGATGGGAGCCACCTCATGTACACAAGACCTGGTCCTCATGTGAGACTTTGACCACCTCAATACCTGTTGGAGGGACAACACAGCAGAGCATAGACAATCCAGAAGGTTCTTGGAATGCATTGACTAACTTCTTTCTCCAAGTGATGGATGAACCAAGGAGAAGAGGTGCTATGCTGGACCTTGGTGGCAAATGTGAAACTTAAAGACAGCTTTGGCTGCAGTGACCACAAAAGGCTGGAATTCAAGATCCTTAGGGCAGTGAGGGGGGTGCACAGCAAGATTGCTACCCTGGACTTCAGGACAGCAGACTTTGGCCTCTTCAGGGATCTGCCTGGTAGTATACCATGAGATAAAGCCCTGGAGGGAAGACGGGTCCAAGAAAGATGGTTAATATTCAAGGGTCACCTCCACCAAGCTCAGGAGTGATGCATTCCAACAACAAGCAGCTCCTGGACAAACTCAAACACAAAAAGGAAGCCTACAGGGGGTGGAAGCAAGGACAGGTAGCCTGGAAAGAATACAGAGAAACTGTCTGAGCAGGCAGGAATCAGGTTAGGAAAGCTAAAGCCCTGATAGAATTATCAGGCCAGGTACATCAAGGGCAACAAAAAAAGCTTCTATAGGTATATTGGTGATAAAAGAAAGACTAGGGAAAATGTGGGCCCTCTCCAGAAGGAAATGGGAGACCTGGTTGCCTGGGACACGGAGAAGGCTAAGGTGTTCAATGACTTCTTTGACTCGTTCTTCACTACCAAATGCTTCAGCCGCACCACCCAAATAGCAGAAGGCAAAGGCAGGGACTGGGAAAATGAAGAACTACCTGCTGTAGGAGTAGATCAGGTTGAAGACTATCTAAGAAACTTGGAGATGCACAAGTCCATGGGACCTGGTGAGATGCATCTGTGGGTCCTGAGGGAACTAGCAGATGAAATGACTAAGCCACTGTCCGTCGTATTTGAGCAGTTATGGTTGCCCAGTAAAGTTCCCACAGACTGGAAAAGGAGAAACTTAACTCCCATTTTTAAACAGGTGGGAAAGACAGTATCTCCAACTGACTGTCTCAAAGCTCATTTGCTGATCTCCTGCAAGACTGAACTCAACAGTTGTGAACAGATGAGGAACCAACAACTGCCTGACATAATATTTTTGGCTGGGGTCAAGGAAAGGCCACAGCACCGTGAGGGATGTGCCTAGACATGCCTGCACAGTAATTGCATGTGCCTCACGGAGGAATGCAGTACATGCCATTGTCTGGGAAACAACCCCCCTGAACACCCTATAAAAGACAGTGCCACCAAACAATAAGTGGCATTTGTGTCTCAATCTACCCTGGGTACAACAAAGCATGTCCCCGGCTCAGGTCCTCCCATACCAGGGCAAAAGGGAAAAAAGGAAGACCCAGGGAACTACATGCCAGTCAGTCTCGTCTCTGTGCCCAGCAAGATCATGGAGCAGATCCTCCTGGAAACTGTGCTAAGGCACATGGAAGATAAGGAGGTTGTTGGTGACAGCCAACATGGTTCACTAAGGGCAAGTCGTGCCTGACAAATTTGGTGGCCTTCTATGATGGGGTTACACCATTGATGGATCAGGGAAGAGTGACTGATGTCATCTGCCTGGACTTGTGCAAAGCTTTTAACACTGTCCTGCATGACATCCTTGTCTCTAATCTGGAGAGACATGGATGTGATGGGTGGAGCACTCAGTGGATAAGGAATTGGCTGAATGGTTGCACTCAAATAGTTCTGGTCAATGGTTCAATGTCCAAATGGAGATGTGATGAGTGTGCCTGGTGCTGTTCAACATCTTTGCCAGCAAAATGGACAGTGGGATTGTGTGTACCCTCAGCAAGTTTGCTGATGATACCAAGCTGTGTGGTGTGGTTGACATGCTAGAGGGAAGAGATGCTGTCCAGAGGGACCCTGACAGGCTTGAGACATGGGCCTGAGCGAACCTCATGATGTTCAACAAGGACAAGTGCAAGGTCCTGGACCAGGGCTGGGGCAACCCCCAGCATCAATACAGGCTGGAAATAGAATAGATTGAAAGAAGCCCTGAGAAGAAGGACTTAGGAGTGCTGGTTGACAAAAAGCTCAACATGATCTGGCAATGTGAGCTTTCAGCCCAGAAAGCCAACTGAATCCTGGGTTGGATCAAAAGAAGCATCACCAGCAGGTGATTCTCCCCCGCTACTCTGCTCTTGCCAGACCCCACCTGGAGTACTGCGTTCGGCTCTGGAGTCCTCTGTAGAGGAAGGACATGGACCTGTTGGAATGAGTCCAGAGGAAGGCCACAAAGATGATCAGAAGGATGGAGCACCTCTCCTATGAAGATGGGCTGAGAGAGTTGGGGTTGTTCAGCCTGGAGAAGAGAAGGTTCTGGGGACATCTTATAGTGGCCTTCCGGTACCTCAAGGGGGCCTACAGGAAAGCTGGAGAGGGACTTTTTACAAGGGCATGTAGTGATAGGACAAGGGGGAGTGGTTTTAAACTGAAAGAAGGTAGATTTAGATCACATATTAGGAAGAAATTCTTTCCTGTGAAGGTGGTGAGACACTGGAACAGGTTGCCCAGGGAAGTTGTGGATGCCCCATCCCTGGAAGCGTTCAAGACCAGGTTGGATGGGGCTTTGAGAAACCTGGTTTAGTGGAAAGTGTCCCTGCCCATGGCAGGGGGTTTGAAGTGGATGATCTTTAAATTCCCTTCCAACTCAAATGATTCTCTGTTTCTATGATCCCCTTGCACCACCCATGCTTGTGGGTGTCTTGCATCCAGTCAAGTCACCACACCATGGAGACAGAGATTTTTAAAAACACTCAAATGCTTCCTACTCCTAGGTTTGAAGTTGTTGTCCACATCCTACACTAACTCCCACTTTACTACAAGTTGATTTCCATTCAGAAGAAGTAGTGCTTTCAATCCATGCAGGAGTTGTAATGCATTTTAAAAGGATGCTGATCTAACGGCTAGATGTTTTGACCCTTGTGGCAAACATGTGTTGAAAGGTAAGCCCAAGCTGTTAAGCACTCCGACTTCTCTCCAACAAAGCCTTTTAGCACACTCCTCATCCTAGATTGTTTCTAGAGCACCTGACTTCAAGTTCAAAGGCCATAAATACTGATGATAGTGGATAATCTCGTAACCATAAGGAACACTGTAATATGGAGTTTAGTTTTGGTGGAAAAATATTAATGCACATATTAAAAAAATGCTTCAGAGTAGATAAAATGACCACACATTTAATAAAACCAAGTAAACAATAAGATAAAAGTTACAATCAATGTTCTTAATTCTGCTGTAAGTATTTAAGGCCATTATTTTTAAGCATCATTTGTTATTATCGCCACACCATTGATAAAAAATTATTGTGCTCGAAGCAACAAGGCGCATTTGCAATGAAATGCTGACAAACGTCTTAATTTTAAATCTCTGAAGATCTGATTCATATTACTATGGAAATTAAATTTAACGAAGCTAATGCTGGACTTTGCAGTCAGTTATGCTGCATCCCAAGCACTTACCATTTGACACAGATATCATCAGTATTCTAGAGGAGGTTGCCTTTAGTTCAGAAAGTAATGGCCGATTTGCTTAACATATGTATATTAGAGATATTACTGTTTCAGTAAAACACTGGAAATTGCATCTCTGCTAAAACATCCCTGAAACCACTGATTTATACCTGGGATATTACTCAGTGTGTGTGTGTCATACAGATCACACTGGGATTCCAGCAAAAGGATTCTATGTTGCCTATGGCTAGCTGTAGGCCATTGGATTTTCTTCCTTTAATTCATACTGGTTCTGCCTGCTCTGAGGGCAGGGATTGCTCTGCAGTGTGCTCCAAATCCTCATTGTCCTTTCCTTAGCCAGGTCAGGTACTTGGCCAGGCAGTGCATAATAATAGTGGAGGAGAGTTCATTCCACCCCCAAATCTTGTCCCAGTAACCAGGATGCACTCCCAGTTCCCACAGTGACAGATATAATTATTCGTGAGAAGGTATAATTATGATAACAGATTTCAAAATAAGTATATTTTTATATAAATAACAGCTTGCATCAAAGTAGCGTCACCTACATATACCTAGGAAACAGTGTAATCCAACATTCTTGTACTCATATTTTTACTAAAAATATTATGATACCTTGTTTCAGCACTCAAGAAAGACTAACAGGAAGGATCTGGTCTACATGGAGCTGGTGTCAGATTCAGACCATTATCCTCAATGTACATACTGCACCATGCAAGATCAGAGGTACAAACCAGTCATGTGGACTTAGCAATGGAAACAGGCTGAATGACTACAGTTGCACACAGAAATGGAGATCTACTGGAGACTAAGATACCTTCATGTGGAAATGCTACCTCTCTACTGGGAGCTCGGAGCCTCTTTGCCTGAAATGGTGCTAGATCAACTGAGTGCCAGGTATTTAATGCACCAGTGCTATGTACCAAGCAATGAATCATAATCTGGGTCTCTTTCTGTGAGTACAGGGGTAGATGATAAATTTTTTCTCCCTAAAAATTTTCATACTTTCCAAAGTCATATCTTCCAGAAAGGACTGGATTTTACTTAGAAATCAAAATTCTGGAGACAATTATTTCCAAAAAAGAAGCAGTATCATTTGCATTCACAGCTTCGTGAGGAGATACATATTTCACAAGGAGATGCTTTTAAATGTTGCTCTTTGACAGAAATTTTCAGTACTCTGTAGATTTTTAAGAAGTATCTTCTTTAAAGCATATCAAGCACATATCAAGCATAGTCATTCAGACAGGTAGATAATATACACATCTTCATGACGTGTCATTTTCTGTCTTAAGCCAATCAGACATTCAAAATAGATAGTATATTATAATTCAGAAAATCCTAGTGAAGGAGTCATTATAATTAGCGATCCTGAGCCACAGACTTGCCAAAAGAATGGTTTTGTGTTCATATAAGTCAAGAGAAGATTTTTCTTTGGGAGTCATTCTTTCTTCCACTCTCTTTTCCTCATCTAAAGCCAAAATTTCAAGCAGCTTGTCATCAGATGTACCTAAAGTAGATATATTCCTAGTGGATGGTATCTGATAAGTTCTTTTCAATGCCTTACAGTAAAGGGCAGCTGCAGCAAGCAGCTGCAATTTGTTTGATGTTGTTCATCAAAGTTTCATTAACAACAAATGGCACATACCTAGGATGCATATATATTATCTATCTTTGAGTATTCTAACAGGGCACAACATAAGAGGGCATGACAATTTTTATACTGTTGGATGAGATTGCATAGAAAGGACTGCTGTTTGACTGGGTAATAGGTTTTATATAAAAATATGCTAAGGTAGTACTTCAACTTAAGATTAGTCTTCAGAAGTTTCTTTAAATTCTCTGATTTCACATATTGTCAGCAGACGCAATATTTTCTGTAGAAAGACTTAAATAAAAAATCAGGGCTTAGAGGAAGGAGAAGGAGTTTATCTTCCTAATGGGAAGCCTAATAAGAATATGAGTTATCTTAATGTCTTAAAAGCCTTGCAATCAATATTAATATATTTCATTATCAGATTTGCCTGTCTACATTCACCCTCTAGGCACAGTGACCAGAGAAGGTGTGTTACAATAAACACCTAGACTACTTGGTGATAGCATTTTCTAGTGTTTTGTAAAGCTAAATCAATAACTCAAGAACAGAAATTTCACTACCTGAGATGGTAAATTGATGAAGTTTTACAAAGACGTCTGCCAACAGACTCTATTTAAAATATCTTTGATTCAGTCATTGCTTAGCAGCAGATACTCGTTTCTTACCCTCCCATGTGACAGACTTTACATATTTATTGCACAAAAAGTAACACTTAAAATTTAAAATATGTGTTATTTGCTTCGATGTACAATCAACAAGGAAAGGAAGTATATTAGTTGTTCTAAAAGGTATTTTCTAAAGACTGGATACTTCAGATATAATTGCTCTTTTCCTCTTCCTTCCCTTTCTTCTAAAAATCTTCACTTAATCAGTCCCCCACAACCTCTCCTTCTTTATTATTTTGGCTGGCACATGCTTCCAGCTTAATATGTCTATCATTTAACTACATTACTAATACATATTATTCATTAGTAATGGACACAGGTATAAGTTCCAGAGTAACCCTAGATGTGAATGATGCAGTGAGCCATTAGACATCTGCATTTCTTCTGGCTTTAGCCATGACTTCTTGTACTCAGTATGACAGACTCATATGGCAATCATCTCCAAGATTCCTCTTGATAATCTGCATGCAGAAATGAACCCTCTTTACATGGCAGAAATTGTCTAGAGTCAGTTGCCTTAGTTTTGGCACAGAAAATCTAGCAATAGCACTTCTAGTTTTATCTGTTCCTGCAATTCTAGGAATAAGAAGATGAGTAAAGTTTTCCTAATTCTTCCCAAAAAGTTGTACAAGCTTGGAAAGGTCTGTTTCAAACTGCATTTTCTTTTTCCTGCAGAAGTGCTCACGTTACCAAACTGCAAAAATGTCCAGTCAATGCT
This sequence comes from Ibycter americanus, assembly GCA_035590275.1. Taxonomy (NCBI): domain Eukaryota; kingdom Metazoa; phylum Chordata; class Aves; order Falconiformes; family Falconidae; genus Ibycter; species Ibycter americanus. The sequence goes on from JAVJGI010000040.1 coordinate 4,535,707, forward strand.
TTGCATGTCTAAATCCTAAGTCCTCATTTTCTTTTAAGGTAAAAATCTTGTCTGGGTCTGCGTTCCAACTTCATTACTACATGCAAAGTTTAAAGCAATAATGATGATTGATTTACTGTTAACATTTGTGTCATGACATATATGCAAAATAACATGACCTCTTATGCTTTATATTTCAGAAATTCAGTTTTCTAAGATTAGTCTTTTGCTAGTATGCAAGTCACATGTGGCAGATCTTTGACATGTAATTTATCTCTGAATATTTGTTTTATTGAATCTGTCAATGTATAATTTGATGAAGCTTGATTTGTTGGTGGAGATGCAAATTATTTCAGTATTGCTGGACCTTTTGATTTGCAGCTTTTTTTCCTCAAAAATAATGCTTGTGCTGGCTATTTGTTGCATATCTCAGCATCTTTTATTAATATCTCCCAGTGCACACTGAGGTCTATATTCATTATTTCACCTACAGCACCTTCTTGTCCTGATGGTCACCAGAAATGTTCCACAAGTTCTGCAAGTGTTTAGTTAGCATTCAGGCTGCTGGTATAACAAAGGGCCTGGGGATGGTTTCTACAGGGTTCACAATCCATACTATCCTTTTACCCAGAAATGTCTTGTTTGTTTTTCTGTGCTTCACCTAGTATTGATGATGCCTAGAGGAAAAGATACTACAGTATTTCTCAAATGTCCCACGATTTGCTTTGAGCACCAGCAAATGTTTTTCTAAATACATTCCTGTCTGCTTTGAATATAACTTTCTTTCCTAAATAATCACAACTCCTTTTTTGAGTTGATGTCTGAAAACATTTTAAGGGCATCTGGTTATACAGTTTCTGCAAGGAGGATGAGAATCATCTCACACTTGAGATGACTCTTTTTAAAATCATGATACATTTATCCCTCCAGTTACTTCATTAAGTTATCCAACAACATCTGGTGGGATTAGCTGACCAGTTGATAGACTGGCAAGGTCTGTCTGGTAATACATACTGGATTATTCAGTTTTCTCAAATATTTCATGCAAGATATGAAACTGTCCTCAGTCTTTTCAAATGCCAGACTCCTAGACATCTGCAGAAATTATTAATGTTTTGTTCAGTAATGTCAGATTTCTCAGCAGTCTCATAAAAGTGCTCCATTGTTTCAGAATTAAGCAGTACCTGTTAAAAAATTCTGTTTAAGACCTGTAGTCTCTTTTTGTTTGCTGTTTCTTCTATAGCCTGATGTATTATGATTCTCCAGTCTGAGCCAACAAGCTTCCAAGTTGAGTAGCTAACAAATACATCCATTATCTCTGCATAGCCACATAGTACGTAGGACACATAGCTTGGATTATATATCAGAATTCACGGCAAGGGTGGAATTCACACAGAGCATCTACACTCTTTTCTCATGTCTCATAAACCTAAGCAAAACATCAAATCAGTATAAGAAATCCAAAATAATGAAAGGCTTCCATTAAGCATCCTCTCTTAGATAACTGAGGTGCCCTTCAAATAGATACATGTTTTGTGAATATGAGTAATTATAAAAGACTTAATCAAAAAGCACTTAGCAGATGTTATCTCAAGCACTGAAGATTCATTTAAGTGCATCTTCCAAGTGGGCAACATCAGCAATGTAATTATCTTGTAGGCAAGGAGAAAATTCACTCCATGTTAATCTCAGAAGTGTTTTTTATACAACAGCAGCACTTAACATGTTCTCCAATGACTGGTTCATAACAGCTGATGAAGGGCAGGTTTATTTTAAGGGAATGAATAGTGGAACAGATAGAATTTCTTATCAAAGCTCACTAAAACAACACCACAAACCAGCAGTGAGATTATCTCATAAACCAAGTCTGGGATTACTTTGGTATGGAAGCAAACAAGCAGACATAGCAAATCAGTATGTCAATCTTTTTTTTCCTTTATTCTGTGCATTATTCCGACAGTGTTCTTTTCCTTTACTGGAAATGGAGAAGGTTTAAACCTTTCTGAGCATTTTAATAATACAGAAACAATATGGTTGCATTGATTATTCTATACTTACCTTTTGCACTATTAGCTAATGTCTTTCTGGATGCTGATCTGGTAAAAAGAGACAGAAAAGCAACTTTCTTTACATGAGGCAGCATTCTTTCCCCAGATCTCCCATTTTTATTCCAAGCTGGAGTTGCTTCTGTATAGAAAAGTTGAATATTTGTTGGGGAATTAAAGGGTTGTATCTGTCCCTGTGATAATTCAATTACATGCAGAATGTTCCAGATGTCTGAATGTTCAGAGTGTTCAGGATGTTCTTGAGCGTTCACATTTTGCACATTCAGAACAAAATATTTTTCATTTTACAATCTTTTTTACTCATGTGGTTACAGAGTCCTGGGTGAGGGATATTAATATTTATTTTACCTAGATTGATAATCTGGGCACTTCCTCTGTCCTTATGACAGTGTTAAACCATCTAGCTGGAGCACTTACATTTACTGAATATTCAATTTTTAGAGGGAAGGAGGCCCTGACTCATTCACATTTTGTACTTAAATATCATCTTTCTACTATAAACTTGCTTTACTTAAAATTGCTTGTGAGTCTGCTATTTTTTATTAGGATAATTTCAATTCCATCTTTAGTACTTTGAGAATACTTTCTTGGATAAGCTTTAAATTCCCTTTGTTTTTCAACAAAAGAATGTGTAGTATGCCTGTAACCTCCCTTCTAGTTTGTGATGTATGTTTCTTGGAGATTTTTTTAATTCATTGACTTTCATATGTCATCTAAACAACACTAATCCTTCTGTGAGGTCAGTAAATTTTAAGATTTTCAAAGTAGCAAAGAGGTTATTTCTGATGAAAAAAAAGAATTCTTCACAGGCTGTTTTTTAGAATGTTCAGAATCTGCATTATATCAGTCTCTTCTCTGTTGTTATTTTGATTTATTTACTGCTGGTACACAAATGTGACTTTTAATAAGAAAGAACTTCTTCAACTATGTTTAGTCTGTAAGTTGAGGAACGCTTCTACCTTTTTCTTCATGGTACAGATTTGCACATCTCCACCTGCACATACAGTATTTTCTTTCACTGCATTCTTGTTCCTTTCATTTAAGTACTTGCTTTTCTTAGCTAAAACATCTCTATGTTAAATCATCTGGAGCCTCACGACTTTCTCTAGTCAGAGTAATTTTATACTTGTACTTTTGACAGAAGAGTGTTCAAAAGCCGGTTAATGTGAATATGCTTCCTGTTTCTGATTATGTCATATCTGCATTATTTCTCCCTTGCTGAAGTTTTCAGTAATACCAAAACTGGAATATGACTGTCCATTATGTCCAATATGATGCCATTAATTTGTGTCCCAAAGTGACATTCAGTTGACATATGAATCTTCTGAATTTCTGTCTTCTGAATTCGTCTTTCATGTCCATTTGAAAGATGTATATAGAATCTGTCTTCACTGCCTAATTTCATAGATGAGACACGCTTCAAATCTGCAATAAAATATTGCATTGATTATAACTTACGTTACGCAAATGAGAGAGTAGCAATCTATAAAAAGCCCACTCTTGTGTTGTGACATCAAATTTTAGTTCACATAAGATAGAAACTCTGTTAACACATACAAATAATCCTCCCTGACTTAGAGTTTGCCACCTCAAATGATAGTTGTTATGATCACTTTGTTGCCTATAGCTGTGAGTTAGAGAGCTAGAAACGGTATCACTGTAATGAACGTGTATTAACATATTCAATCCAAAAACATGTTAACAGAAGCAATAACCCTCCTTCTGAATGATTCCTGGGGTGAGATTCTCAAATTCAATTTGTTTCTTATGGTCTAAGGAAATACAAAAAAGCTGGAAAAACTACTTATCTGAATCTGATCACTTAAATATGTTTTCATTATGTACTGGAAAGAGCACAAGCTCAAGCAAGGTATTTTTGTTTTTTGCTTGTCACATGTACAATGAAGGGATAGTTTCTGAGCATTGAAGTAGCAGGTATTTTAATGTCTGACCCAACTATATTTTGTCATGGAAGAACAGTTCTATTTCACAACAAATATATGTTTTCCATGCCCTAAATAATTGGTTTCCACCTTCCAAACATATTACTTTGCAAAGACATCATTTTCCTTTGCAATAAAAATTATAGGAGGTAAGAGATGTTTATATAGTACAATGGAAAAAAATCACTAAAAGGGATCTTACCAACTACCAAGCTTGGTAAGAGTGCAATTGCCTGAACAAAAGACTTAGGCCTATTACAACCATCTGCTGACCCATTATGAAGCCAGTCTTTTCCTAAAGGCTCCAGAAACCACTTTTAGTTGCAATATCTGTTTTCTTGGGGACAAAAACAAAACAAAACAAAACCACCACAAAAAACATTGGTCAGAATATGCTTGTCCTTCTATATCTTTTTCTTTTAATTTCTTGACTCTGAAAGCCACAGTGTGAGTGATGTGTGGTTGGTGAGAGCCCTGCAAAAGCTTAAGACTTTTGCTGCTGTAGGTGAGAAATATAAGCCCACAGTGAGAGCTGCCAGGGGCATCAGGCTTGCCTGTGGAGAGCAGCTGACACACAACAGTTCCCTGAGGAGCAAGAGCCACAGCAGTAGCAGCACACCTTTTTTCTACAAGGGCTCTGGCATTAACATTTTTGCAACTCCTGTTTTGTGGTATCTGGCAGCTAGCTTGCTCTAATCAATTACTTCTTATATTGCCTGTGTGTAAAGCTGGCACTGAAATGGATCTGTACATTTGTGGCAGTATAATATCAAAACAGGTCAATTTGCTTAAGGTATACTCAGGGACAAGTCACAGCCGATGGTGACATTAACTGTGTAAAGTAAGTGCATCTGCAGGGCAATGAACTTAATCAACTAAGCCACAGAGGTAATTTTTCCTTGTCAACCTTCTCATAGCTGAGCTTCCAAATTAAAAGAGGTCATGGGAAACTGTTAGGGATAACAAGATCAACCATGAAGTGGTTTTTTGCATATCTCAGGATGTGACAGCAAAGAGCAATCCATAGGTCAGTTATGTGAAAGAGGAGCACAAGCCCAATCTAACTGAATAAGGGAAGAAATTCCATATGGCTATCTTCAGGAGGTAGGCATGCACAATGTCTTTTGTATTTAGATCTGACATTAACTCAAAGCTTCCATTGAAGTGAAGGGAACCTTAGATACTATGAATTTTTTGCAGGGGGAAAGAAATCCAGTCATACATTTTAGGGAATCAATTAAAGACTATGATTACGCATCCTTTTCCTTCCAGACAAAACGTGATAACATATGGCCTACCTGATTAGTACTTCATAAATCACTGTTGTATTTGATCATAAATGATACATAAAAGGAAACAATGGTTTAATACTTTGTACCTCCTTTCATATTGCATGTGAGGTTCCACTCTCAAAAATAGCAGAATGATAATGCCTGGTTACTACCTCCATGACAAAATTAACAAGCTCATGCAAAATTCTAAATCAAGCAAAGAGACTGTATCAGCGGGTGTTTGCATGATGTAATATACTCCAAGAACATAGAAGTGCTTGGTAAGGATACTTACTCTACAAGGCTGTCAGTGTCATACTGGTTAAGAGAAATGTAAATGTATCTGAAGAAAGGATGAAAAAAAATTAAAAGGTGCGGAACAGTCACAGAAAATGTGCATATTATTTGGGTAAACAAAGCTTTTGTAAACTAATTCAGGTGAACATTTATGCATTTACGTATTATGGTAGCTTCATAAGTCAGTCTTTAGAGAACAGGTTTAGCTGTCTGGTGGTGGCTTGCATTTGGAAACTAAACTAATCCATATGTTTAATGCAGAAGCTTATTTTATACAAGTGAGATTTTCAACTTTTCACATGGTATGTTTGAATCACTAATTGCTAATTGCAGATTCCCTCACTGTTCTTTTTAGTGACATATTTGTACCAGCCACTGAAAGATTACATCGAGAACATCAATTGGTGCATAAATATTTATGAATACTTAAGTGGAATAATCAAGTGTAATAAACTCTCTAGAGATACTGCTGGTATCTGAAGCGAATTTTAAGAGTCATATAATGTGTACATATGCACTGTGGAAAAGGTTAACATTTGCCTTGCCAGAGTCCCTCTCTTATTAGAGGAATTAATGCACTTTTGAGATTTCCAAACAAACTTTTCACTTAAAACACTTTTTGAGGTAGGGAAGACATCTCTAGGCTAGTAGAAGTATTTTTACTCACCGTTTACTTCTTGAGAGATAGCAATGACAGCGAGCTTGTGACTTAAAATTTCAGTCAGGTTTTTTCCTTCAGAAGTACAGAGCTCCTTTGATTTCTTACGGGTATATTAATATCAGAGGACAGTAGGCATCCCTGCTTAGTAAGAAAACTAAGCACAGAAATAAGCATCTACAGGGCACCTTGTTCAATCCCATGAAGAAACATACTTGCCTTTCAAGTTGAGAAGCCTTAAACAGTGTAAAGTGGAGGGAGTTATTCCCCATTCTTGCTTCCCTTTAGCAGGATAGCAAGATATTGCTGCTGGATAGCTAGAGGAATTTGCCATTGTTGTTGCTAATTGTGTGAAGTTGCCCTGGTCCTTTCCTTGCACTGAAAATGAAGTATTGATTATGAAATTTATATCAGAATGTGTCTGACAACTCAGTCACTGCTAGGAATGATAACCACAGGTAACAATTATAACACATATGTAAAATACAAAAAAACCCTGATTCTGCATCATGATGACATTTATGGAAGACTTTATGAAAAATGTTTTTTACATATTTTAACAGAAGCAACAAGCTGGAATGCAGATACAGCCAATCCCACACATTTTCTCTTGCTGTCAGCATGCTTAGCCTCTTTAATTCATTATTTTAATACTCCAGTCATTCCAAAATCTTTCTATTCACTTGTTACTTCCAGACCTGTCAACTTGTAGGCTCAACAGACCAAGCTGTAACATGTCTGCCTCACTGGAAAGATGGCATTATCCAGGAATCCTGCCTTTATGCTTTATCATCACTGTTTCTGGACCACGGCTTTGTCTAAGGGCTTGGACTATAGTCCTTTACATTTCTAGTCTTAATGGACTGATGTGTTAGACTTTAAATCTAGCAGTATGACATTTAGGACTGATAAAAATCTTAATCTAAATTCTGCAAGTGAATCCCTCCAGTCTTTTTTTACAGAGACTGGAATTTGGATTCCAGAAACTGATATTCCCCCTCTGCCCCAATCCACAAAAACTTCCATGAATTAAATAAAAATACAGCAATCCATTTGACTTATTCCTGTGTTACTCTTCATGAAATCTATTTCACTGTGCTTTCAAGGCTTTGAGAGTCTTGAACATTATTTTTTTGATGATACATAACAAAGCTGATGGCCCAAATATCCTGATTCCACTTAGGCAATTCTAGGCTATAGTCTTGCAATGAACTCAATGATAACAGAGATAATTGCAAAATTCGGGGGTCAAGAACTGACACAAAATGGAAGCTAAACAGATCAGAGTCAGTGGTGTGTATGCACCAAAGAACTGATTCATGTGCTTATATCCTATTAATTATTAATTAATACTGAAGTGATTTGCTGAGTTTGTCCCTGGAAGATTTGCATTTCAGCTCGTGCAAAACAATAAACACCACAGGATGTTCCCACTAGTTACAAGAAACTGGTGAAATATTGTCATTCAAAATGAGCCAGATCACTAATATCAAATAAAACATAAAATGTTGAGTTTCATCATGATAACCATATAATCCATTTTGCACTACATCCTCTCTCTGTAGTTCATGCAAGGAGTTGTTATGGGTAAGGTACTCAGAGGAAACTGTTATTGCTTGTGCTATACCTATTCACTGAATAAGAGACTTCATCATCCAGACCTTAGTCTTGCATATTTCGTTACCATTAGACACACAAAGATAAATAAGAGATCTGACGTTCCTTTTTTATTTTAATTTCCAAAGGCATTTCATAAAGCTCTGTAATGTATGTTCACCCAGTGATACTGATTCTCTTTAAATACCTTTCAATATAAGTAGTGACATGATAATCTTTTTTTCCATTAAAAATATTTTCCTCAGTGATAAATAATCAGCTTCAATGTCCATTACTTTGACTCCATTTTGTGGACAGATGGGTGACCAGGCACAGTTAGATACTTAACTGCAGAACAGGTTTGTGTGAATGTACAACTTTATTCTATTAGTATGCATCCCTAAATAAATACAAATATATATTTGTAACTTTCCCCCCTACTTTTCATATAGGAGGAACATCATTTAATGTGTTGCTTTAAAAGATAGAAACAGAACTACTTACTAACTAGGATTTTAAGCCTTCATTGAATTTCCCTTTTCTCTTGGGCCATAAAATAACTCATGAAATATAAGATATTTAGTATGACTAATTAATCCCTGTCTGATGTTTTTGCTAATATTATTACCATATTAATTAGCTAATTACCCTAACATTGCCAATGGTAATAAAATGAAAGCAATACTGCAACCATTCTGTTGAGTTGTAGTCTGGCAAATGTCCTTGCATGTAAAGTATTTCTGAAACAACATAGAGTTCTAGAGAGAAAAACAAGGTAAGAGTTGCAACCTATAAATAATCTATTTGTTTGATAACAACCAAAAGCCTAAACTGCAAGATGACCGCAAGGCAACATGCTTCTTACACTAATATGTTTAACTTTGGATATTGATATTCCCTTTCCCAACTATGAAAATAAAATTGGTATCAAATGATAATTTTATCTGTAAGACAAGGAGGAAAATGCTCAAAGATTCAGCGTATTGCAATTGAATACACAGGTAGGTAGATAGATAGGTATCAGTTAGGTAATCAGAGATTGTTGTGATGGGATTGTTATGAAGACTTACAAATGAGGCCAGTTTTCAAGCTTTACTGAATGAATTAGTGACACAATTCTTGGTACAGTTGTATGTACAAATTGCTAATCATGATGACTGCATAGGCAAAACAGTTTTTTATACCTATGTTCTGAATTATCTGCAAGTATATAATAACACGGACCTGATGATGTATAGTTGGTAACAACAGCTCTGCTTCTTGGTGTTCTTAGTCATTGACGCCCAAGTGGTCCCACTGGAGAGTTCTTTGATGAGAGGCCAAAACCAAAGTAGTTTTGTCTTCTTTCCTTGATTTTCTGCACTTATGTCTGATGTTTTTATGACGCTGTCCTCTCTACAAAAAAGGGAGTCTAACCTGTCCCAATCCTTCTGATCTAGTTTCCTTTGTTTTGCCATTCATCCTTTTAAGTATGTAGTGCATCTTCTTTGCAAGCCTTTGTACTTACCTTTTGTCTGTCTTGCTCTTTTGGATGCCTTTTACATGCCACCTCACCCCTCTTTTCTTGCCCCTTTGATGCTCATACTGCTCATACACTTAGTAAAATGCTTATACATTGTGTCTGATTAGACCATGATACAAACTATAAGCATACTGTTGTTGTTAAACGCTTTTAGTTTGCTTATAATCAGATTAAAGGTAAGTTAATATTATTTACATTTTTATCAGCACACTTCTAATTTATAGGTGTTTTAGTTACAAAGGTTAGGCAGCAGAGTGTCACCTTATGTTGACCGCAACTTAAAACAATGATCTTGACATTTTCGTGTGGTATTATGCAAAGTATGTTTGGTTAACTCACCTCAATGAAGAATGAAAACATGTTTATGCATATTCATTGTCTGAGTTCTGAAATATAAAATTATCTTGTTTCACTACACTGTTGGCAAAATAAAGACGACAGGAATAAAACCATCACTTTTCTTTGACTAATAAACACCTCTTAAAAACTACTTTTTTCTCTGCCTGCCTGCACATTGTTAACATTAGTCCTGGCTGTAGTTTTAAACTTACAGAGGTAGTAGAGAGCCTCCCTGATGAGTTCAGATTTCTGGCCTAATAATCTAAACTGACTCCATTAAAATAGTCTGTTTGGTGCAATCCCACAAAAAGGGAGGCTGTGTCAAAGTGAGGCTTGTCCTGGCACCAGTTAACGTTTTCATGCAATCTTCACTCAGTACTCTGTCCAAGCACTTCCCTAGCTGTGTTCAAAGTGCTTATACCAACAAGTGCTCACCACAGTGTGAAAGGATCAAGACAGCAGAACAATGTTCAGCGTTTACCTCTCAGTTTCATAGCTCTCCTCTGAAACAACCTGAATCTCAGCAAGACCCCCTGAAATGGGTGATACCACATTATCAACACAGAACACATGCACTATATTAGTCGTGCTACAATGGCATTTAGTGTGCTTGCTTATCTTAAGAAAAAAAGAAATCATAAATCCTACCTTAAGCTTTCCCAGAACTTTCTGCTTCTAGCTTTTTCTCTGCAAGTCCACCTTTATTATCTTTTTTCCTCAGGTGCTTACTCCCACTAGCTGATAATCCTAGGACCTGATATATTGCCTCCACAAGCACACGGCAAAACTTGCTCTTAATGAAATGTTTTGTTTGGGTTTGTGTTCCATTCTTGTGGACAGCTAAAGGAAAGTCTTTGAATAAGAAGTGTTATTTTCCTTCATTATGTTCTTCAAGACACCCTGAGAGAGACTCTTCTGTGCTAATGAATGCATTAATCTGAGGGCACCATGAAACAAAACACCACAGGAATCCAGAAAGAAGCCTATTCTCTGACTTTTGTCTAGGATAACTTAGGTGAAGATATAGGGAATCTTGACTACATGTTTGTGCAAAGCTACTTTATATTCTTGTGAGGTGTCACAGCTGAATCTCATTCATTTACAGCATTGAGAATTATTTGTGAATACATCTGAGAATCAGAAAGTAGTGGAAATGAATTTAGTCTTACATTGTAAGCTACTCAGACAATGTACTTCTAAGGTAGTTAATGCTTTAATCAATGATTGTGTTGTTTTGCACTATGAAAGTTGGAATTAAAATGCTTTGCTTTTGAAAGGTAGAAATGGTTTACAAAAATGTATTTATTAATTTCTTTTCTCTATCTTAAAAATGAAAAAGCTATTACCCTGCCCGTATGGGCATTTTCAGAGGAGTTGCTGTTCCACTCATCAGCAGTGTAGTAGATGCAAATTGACTCAGAGATGAAAAACTATACTATAGCTAGCAAAGATCTTTCTCAAACTCACATCTCTCGAATGTCAGCTCCATGTTATGTTTTTTTCAGTTATAAGGATTGCTAAAATGCTTTTAAGAAAGTTCTTTAACATGTTACATAACAGCTGAAGTTGAAGGAGTTTTTGTTGACTGCTTGTTACTGAACAATGCTTTTATGGTTGCCATTATAACACACGTTGGTACATACCATGTGCTGGTTGATTAAACTTCTCTAAACTTTCTGATATTGTGGAGAATGCAAAAATATCTTCAGCAGATTGAGGAGGAAAAAAGGCTTTATTACTAGAGCTGTTCAGCAGAATAATTGTCACTTTCAAGTTAAATGTTCACTTTTCAATTTACTTGCCAAGGAAGGTCTGTAACTTACCCCCACACCATGAAGCTATTACCTCCATGTGGGTTATGCCAGAACTCCTAGAAGATATCTCACTGGGTTGGACAAGGGGTCCATTTAGCTCAATATCCAGTCTCCAACAGTGGCAAAAAAGATGTCACTACAGAGAGCATGAAAGCTTGGAAGCTCTGTGCAGCCTGTTGCCATCAAACTTAACACTATCCTCAGCTGTTGGACAAGAAATGTCAGAGGGCCCATACATATCTGCCTTGTCCTCTTACAACAACCTATTTATGGACCTGTTGTCTATGAAGTTGTTCAAACATTTGCCGAACCTGCTGATGCTGTCTACCTGCAAAATACGCTGTTGCAACAAGTTCAAGGAGATTGCTTATTGTTATTTACTTTTATGTTTTAAACCAATCTCCTGTTAGTTTCCATTGCCCTCTAGTTTTACTGTTAGATTTTCAGTCTATTGATCAATTTATGGTTTTGTAAATCTTAACCCTATCCCTCTCAGCTGTCGCATTTCCAAACTATCTTAGCTGGTTTAGTCTCTTTTTGTAAAGCAGCTGGTTCACCCCCTTGATCATTTTGGTTGTCCTTCCCTGAATCATCTCAAACTTCTCTACACCTTTTTTGGACCAGAACTGTACACACTTCTCAAGAGATGGGCAAAACAGGGGTTTTATCCTAAGGAAAAAAAACTTCCAAAGTTTCCATTTTTTTCTGAATACTCTTTCTGATTTTATCCAACATTTTTTTAGCTTTTTTTTTTTTTGCCGCAGCACACTGAACTAATGATTTCAGAAAATTGCTAATGACAGCTCTGAGATCTCCTTTCTGAATTATAATTGCCAGCTCTGACTTCAGCTTTACTTAAATATGACTGAGATTCTTTTCCCTAGATGCATTACATTTCATTATCTACATTGAATCTTACTTGCACTGTTTTATTGAGATTCTACCTGGTATCCCTCTGACAGACAATATAGGTCAAATCCAGGTACCTTTAATAAGAAAGTTATCTTGTATTTTTCTTTTGGGTAGAATTTTAATGGGTTGTTGTTTAACTGAGGCAGAACATATACTGAAGATACTTTTTATTGCAGTTATCACTAATATACTAACTTTTAAATGAGCAAACCATACCTAGCTAACTGTAAGCAAAGGTACTTTACATACTTTTCCTATAGATGTATACAAGGAGACCTGGTTCTTCAGAATATCAAAGCAGAAACTTTGTTTAACTGTAGGCTTGAAACTCTCCTTTGTCTTAGGAATAATTTGAGTTGGAGGAGTGGCAGCATTTTTACTTGTTGATAATGCCACATACAAACCAGGCCCTCAAACTTCCCTTCTCAGGGGTCATAGAGAACCTTTTATTAATCTTACTGTTATTTAAACACATAACAATGTTGAATGAAATCCAAGGATTTCTAATGACTGTGAACTCTTCAGTCCTTCTCACACTAAACACACACAGACCCATCTTTATCTGTGATCCTCTTTCCTCTTGAGTTGTTAAAAATGTATCTGAAAAAGTCCTAGCAAACGCACCGTGTATTGCAAGTATACCAAAATCAGGTTGTTCTATGCCCTTCAGTGTGTAAAAGGCACTCTCACAGAGTGTCCAGTGATCAGTTCCTCTTTCCCTGGGGATGATGCCTTTTCAGGACCTGACAGATATCACTCACCCACAGGACCAAACAATCCAGAACTGTTTCAGCTGCAAGTTCACTTAGCAGGGATATAAGATATCTGCAACCAGAAACAGGGTAGTAAGTAAATCCAATCCTAGGTAGGCAAGGATTCACCGAACTCAAGCAAATCCTGGTCTGAACAGTGAGAGTGCCAGCCCTGGCCCACAGTATGACCCACTGTTTCTCCTGGAACAGCCTTCGGACCAGAGAAGAGAATAATTTTTCTTCTAGTTCTTCTTTACAGGACAGGTATGTTCTCAGATCCAGCAAACACTCATAGGCCGCAATTATTATCGATAGCAAACCTTTTCCTGAGACCTCTTTATTATAATCCTAGATTCTGCTTCTGTACACTGATGTAAATCGAGAGTGTCAGACTCATGGGGAGCAGAATCTAACCCATACTTTCAATTACCTGGTGCTTTTTCTAGTGAAGATAGTACAACAACCTTCAGTATTAAATGACCTTTCTATTTTTCTGAGTCTATGAATGAAGATTTCATTCGGTAGCTCCAGCTCTCTGTAAATTATTATATGATTTTAAAAAAAATATTCTAAAACCTTTGAATTCACTTAGAAGAAACTCATTAAAGATCAGAAGACAAGGGTGTTGTATCCATGAGGGTAGGTGCAATCCTGGAAGATGGGCCTAGAGCTCCCAGCAGCAGCACACAATGCACTTAATTGTGCTGTAAAAATAAACCCCAAACTTTTATAAAGGAGATAATAGGTCTGTTGTTGGTTTCAGAACAGTTCTTGGAGGCCAAGTGTCTTGAACCGTCACAAAATGTTGCATCCATCTTATCTATTAACAGCCTAGGGAAGACCATTTCCAGAATGCAAAAGTTTGAGACTGGAGGTTAACTTTTCAGGGCTACAGCTCTTAATGGACTGACTGTCACTGATAAGGAAATGATGGAGGAGCACAATGTTCTCACAATCTCATTAGCTGGATGTATTGTGTGATGTTAAAGTTACCAACTTGCAGAATACTAACACTTACCAGCTGCAAAAGAGTGAGGGAGAAAGCAATTTAAAGTTATACACGAAACTTTTATACTCTAGCTATTTATTTGAAATAACAGTTTGGAGTGGTTTTTTTTTTTTTTTTTTTTTTTTTTCCCCCGGTATTCTGTGCTTACCTTTTTCAGGATACAGTTTAGTTTCTGTTAATAACATACAAAAAACGCCAAACCCCTCAACAACAGCAGCCAACCAACCAACCAAAACCCCTGCAACACAAACAGAAACAGAGTATTTCCTGAATGTGTTTTCTTGTTCCAATGATTTTTTTTTTTTACTATTTTTCCCCCCATCATGCCAAATATTTCAGTAATGCTGTGTTCTTTTTAGGAAAAGGATGTGAAAATATCCAATAAGGAGCAAATGGGGATTCACTCCTTACAATGTCTTGACTGCCTAATACAGTTATTAGAGTGTAAATGTGACATTTTAAATTTCTTACCTAGGGGAAATTCTAACAAAAAGGTTGACCTTTAGTCATTTACACATCTCCAGTAAGTCCACCACTGATATTTTCTAATTGCCTGTCACATGTATTGTTAAATATGATGTAAATATCCCTCTATACATCTCCAACCTAATCAATAGTTTTCCTATCAAGATAAAGGACTTTTTATGCAGTAGAAACTTTCATTAGTAAGTCTTTCTTTCTAACTAGGATGCAAGATGTGAACTCTGCAAAGGGAACATGGACTGAAAAACAAGAACCACTGAAATATTTATGGTTTTTCCTTCAAACCACTCATTCTTGAGATGTATACAGTGGGGTAAACCAGACATTTCAGGCCATGACACTTTGTAACTGTTAGCGAAGAACTGTCTGTGATAGTCTTGTTTGTTTCTGCACTAACTTTACAATTTTGTGGCAGTTTAGTGTATGTTCTTAAGGACTTTGCTCATATGGTCTTGTTAGCTCTTCTGTTTCATGGATAAGTTAAATTTCCTCAAGAGTCTGCAATCATTTGATTCTGGTGGTTCCTTCCCCTGAGAGATGTTGACACCTTCAGCATACATAAACCTTTAGGTGAAAAATGCACATATGTGCTGCAGATAACTGTTCTACTGCATCCTAGGGCTACCCTAGCATCAGCAGCTTTGCTCTCCATGTGGTTCAGGAACGACCCATGGGAACATGCTAGAATAAAGGGGATAATAATCAGGTTAGAATCAGGTAGGGAAATTAGTGTTCTTTACTGGCAGTTAAGAAGAACTCTGAGCGAAAATGAGGTATTATAAACCTTTGTTACCTTAAAAGGGAAGAAACATACATCTGAGAATGCAACCCTTGAGAAAGCAGAGGAATCTGTAGCCAGTTCTCCATGGGGCTCTTAGCATACTCAAGTGCTGTTTGGAACCAGAGAATTTTAAAGTCTTACCCATATTCTCTGCAGATGATCCCGCAAAACCTTTTAAGCATGTAGTGGCAAATTTCTTTTAAAAGCATTGTAGTTCATAGTCTCTAGGGCCAGCTTAGATGTCTGTAAATACTAAGTTTGATTTTTGATATGTAACAGCACAGATTGCACCCATGCATGCTCATCTGCATGTCACTGAACTGTAAAGATATAATCTTTTTTATAACGTAGATGATTTTGATGCAGAAATGGAAAAATGCTGCACTCAAATTAGTGAAATCAAACAGAAGGGTACACAAGAATGTATCAGAGCACACAAATATTTGTTTCCTTTCCTTATAGGTGATGTTAGAACTGTGGAACCACAATTTAATTTTTTTCCCCTTATTCTCATTTGCAGAACTGTATGTTCTGTGTAAATGCCAACATGGAACTCTAACACTTAGCTTCCTAGATTAAAATTTCTCTAGCCTTTGGTTTAGAGTAAGGTGACTACTTCTGTTTTCTAGAATGCTCTTTGCAATGTTTGGTGCTTTTGCCATCAAAACCAGGATACTCAACTAAAAGTCACCACCCTGCTCCATTACAGTGTTTCTACTGGCACTTGTAACGTAGTAAGGATTCATTAGAATAATTTGTATACCAGCAAAATATAGGTCTTCAAAACATTGCCTGTAACTTTGTTTCATTTGTTTTTTTAACCCCGTAGGTATGATGAGATGAACTACTTTTCCTATAGAAACAAAATAAAATGAGAAGATTCTTATATATGTAAATGTCACAAAAATCTTACCAAATACATGACAATTCTCACATCACATTTGTTCTCTTCAACTAGCAAAAATCCAGTTTATAAATGGTCACAGAAAAGAAATAGGGAAGACTTAGGAAGCCTCTCCATACCTGTAACACTACCCTCTTCTCTCTGCAAACCCTTTGGTTGTCACATGCAGCACACTGCACGTTTGTGGCAATATCACAACAGACTTGCTTCTCCCAAACACCAGAGGACTGGAGGAAGTACTTTTCCAAGAGAAACTAGTACCTAGAGAACTTTTGAGCCTAAAGTATACAATAGGAGTAAAAAGCTAGAGAAACGGAAGCTAATATTTTCAAAACTTTGATTTTTATTATTTAACTGTGTTCAGAATTCAATGCCTAATTTAAGGAAGGTTTTCATTAGGGACTGTTTTTCCTATCCAGATTGAGAATGCTGTGAGTTTGAACAGGGTTTTGAGCTAAACAGAATCAAATCTATTAAGCCTTCTGGTGGAAAAGCTAATATGTAAAAGATATTTACTCTGGATGATTTGTTTGATTTGTTTGATTGCAAACCTTAATGCTTCCTTTGAGTATTATGAAAAGTTCCCAAATTTCCTGCATTCCTCCTTCTTTTGAACTTGCCTTTCTGCCTTCTTCTTTCAACTGAATTTGGTTTAAGGTTCTCAAGGGCACGTTCACTGTCTTTTCATTGAAGTGAAGCCTAAGTCCTTAAAGTCTTAAGTGGTGAGAATTTATTAGTTGAGAGAGTGGGAAAGAGCAATTTAGAGTTTTCTGATATTCTAATCAGAAAATGTCATGAACCTTTCCTCACACATGTACTTCAAATGAAAAAAATTTCATTAGAGTTTTAAATTTGAAAAATGCTGACAAGTCTTATTCTTAAGATTTACATTTATATTTGTATTCTTTTTGTTTGTTTGTTTTAAGGAGCTTAGAAACCCTTGTGGGATTAAAATGAAGTCCCTGTACTGAATATTAATTGAAACTGGTTACTGCATTCTGTTAAGTAAAAATCCCAACTCAAGCATGTGTTTCAGCCTTACAATTGCATCTCTGGATGGCCATAAATACATTTTGAAATTAAACTCTTGGTTGCTGATAGAAGGTGATTTAAACCTGTCAGATGTCAGTGACAGAACTTTATGAGATAATTTAAGTTATTTTTGTCTCTAGCTTTTGAAGTATTCACTCTCTTGAGTGCTTGTTATGTTTTTGCTTGGCTATTTTTATCATAAAGAATCAGTTAATTCAGAAGAAGAGGCTGGGTATGCTGGAATACATAACAAACCTCACTGCATCATGTTTCACTACACAGTAGGTGTCTTTCCATGAGAGATGTATGAAAGAGTATTTATGTGAAAATTGTCCTTTAAAACATTTTTGCTTTTATTTTTTCATTCTAAATTGGTTACATTTTTTAAAATATCCTTCATGTCATCGAAGAAAGGAGCTCAGAAATATTCTGAGATGTTTTTGCCCAAAGTACAGCTGCAATTCTGATTTCCCATTTAGCTCATATTTTTTCCTACAAACTTGTTAACCAGTTCTTCCATTGACAGGGAGGGGAATAAATATATCCATTAATGTTGTTTAGAAATTGTGTAAGAGTTCACTGTATAACAAAAGGAATACCTATATATGACAATTCTACTTTTTAATCTCATAGCTAGATTGTTGTATCTTCTTGCTATTGTAGGCCCTTGCCAACATATGCTGCATGAAATATTGTCGCACGCTCTTGCTGCTTCTGAGACTCCATGTCACCATAAGTAAAACTGCCCCTGGCAGATACCAATGGTGAGCTGATTCCTTGCCTCTTTCCTCATCTCAACATTCACTCACAAAGAAAGTGGAATTATCCCAATTTTTTACTGCTTATCAAGTCATGGTGAGCTAATTGACTAGGATCACTTTGAAGAAATATCATCAGTGAGAACTTTGTTGTTTTTAAAATCTCCTTTCTGTGGCCCTTCTGCATAATTTTCAGGAACAAATGTATTCGTACATTCATCTGAGGAACAAACAAAATTTTAACCTTCCGTCTACACGCTTGAGAGTGCATTATGTTCTTGTTAGCAGGACTGATGAAAAAAAAAAACATTTTTAAGCTAGTGTTAATTATCCCTAGGATACTATCAGTAAGAGCAGCTTCATATAACATGATTATTAAATGTTGATTTCTAATTAAGAGGCATTCGCAATATAAAAGGAACTTTCATCTGTGTAGAAAGTATACTTAAAATATTTTAATTCCTACTAGTTGCATGGTTCCATTTTTTAATTACTATCTTTTCTTCTATAGTGAATTTTTGCAATATATAAAATTCAAAAGATACTGCTTTATAGCACCTTTTTGATAGTTATTATTATAAAAGCTGGGCACTCTGACCCTAATTAACATTTGATGTTATTTTACACTGCATGAAGGGATCAGCTAAATTTTCCTTGCCGATCATAATCAAAAGCCTGTTTGTTTAGCAATTATTATTATAATTAAAAAGAGTGAGAAAGGGAGAGAGAGACTATTTATATAAGTGTCTGTATCTATACCACAAAGAGGTCTGCTTTCAAAGCAGAGCACAAAGAAAAAGCCTCTCAACTCCCAGTGATGCTAATAAAAGTTCTCCAACTAAATCCCTGAACATCCCTTTGAAAACATACCCCTAATGTAGAAAAAAGTGTGGGTTTCTTCTTTCTTTCAGCAAAAAAAAAATTCTAGTAAGATTTATTTTGCTCCTCCTCTCATTTTGATATACTATCTTAGGTGAGCTCTGTAGAAACTCTGCTGAGCAACATATTTATGCTTTTCCTACAAAAACGATTCCCCTTGGTTCATAAATAAAAGCAGGCTTCATCAGCTTTCTTCTTTTTTTCTTCCTGCCAGTAAGCTTTCTTTTTCTTTACCTGAAGAAGATACCTACGAAGGAGAGGTGAAACTGTGATATAAACTGCCGTCACATTTGGGGAAAGTCACCTGGTTCAGGTCTTGGAGGCTCCAAGAGGGAACACTCCAGGGCAAAAAGCTTCCTGCCTTTATAAAAGACTTTATGATAAAGTCTTCAGTAGGCTGTTGAAGTGAAGCAGATCTGAACAGGTTGATCTTCATAACCTACTGTCGTAACCTACAGTGTCAATGCTTGCTTAAGGGGATGGCCAGGGCACCCACTGGGACTGGACACTAAGGAAATGCTGAGTCACAAGCCAAATGCATACCCAGAGAAGACGTAGGTTTAATTTTCTTTAAAATACCCCCGACCCCCCCACTCCCCCCGCACCCAGTACGGATGGACCAGTTTCCCATTTGAAAATAAGATTGCATGAGAAAGTTGAAACGGTTTTTCACTAATGACTCAACTTATGTTTTTTCTTCTCAAGAAGTTTTTTTTAAAAAAATCATTGTTCTTTTACTGTGTTTAATAACATGGTAGAATTTAATTTCTGGTATCAAATTCACTTCTTATTGTAATAATTCTATTAAATTATATTCATATTTTATATGACTATCTATATTTTATATGTGTAAAGCAAATTTTTTTTTATGTTTCTGTTTTCTTTTTCATAAGACATCTTAAAATTTCAGCTTTCCACTCTAATTTGGAGTGGAACTAACCTTTCAGTTGGCAGATTTTCCCAGGAAAGGTAGTTCTGCTGTTTTGGTTAGTTCTACTTTCTATGATGGGGTTTTGACTATTTGTGCAGAAAAAGTAAAGTCCTGGGATTTACAGAATAATTGATTATCTCAACTGAGAAGTTAGAAAATGTGGAATGATTATGAATACCAGGAAGGAAAACAAAACCAAAACTTTATTTACTTTTTAAAATAAAATCAACAGAAACATGCATTTTTGACAACTACATTTTTTGTAACATAAGGGTTGATTTATTCTGTTTACATCTCATGGTTAATTAGGGCAGACTGAAATATTGCACAGGAGTTGTGATTTTTTTTTAATATTCAGAGTTACTGCTCAGTAGAAAGAATATGGCAACTACATTTTCAATTTGAGTTAATTTACTGTAAGACAAAACCTAAGTATATAAGCTAAATTAAGATTAAATGTATACAAATAAATATATATATTATATTATATCTCATTTCTTTCTTACATCAACATTGTATGGAGGCAGAAATCCTGACATACAAGAACTTGAAACTGTGTTCATTTACATATAGTAGAAAGCTTTAGGTAGCAAAATCAATCCAGCCTGAATACTTCCAGGATTACAGCTGATGAGTAAGAAGGATTTTTTTGAAAAGGGAAGACTGTTCACAGTATGTTAATTTTTTTTCAGCATTAAATAAATACCTTCAAATTCAAATTCTGCCTTTCCTCCTTCAGAGTACCCATTTTAATTTTCTTATTTATAGGCACACTTGTGAAATAAGATGTTTAGGTATTTTTGGAAATACAGACTGTAATTAATCAATAATTTTCTTTTAGATAACCTTACTTTCATGAGAGACTGGAGACAGTTGAGTACAAAAGGCAGCATTTATACTGTGTGCTTTCTGATTTCTGCTTACAGTTTACAGAAAACAGCCTGTACCTTCCACAGATCACCACTATAACAGGAATACTTATTAGTTAAAGTGCTTTTTGTCTTTGTTTTTATTCATTTCCCCTTCATCAAAAAGAACACAGATCTGCTCTTCAAAGTGCAGACTTGCATTCATTTTTTCTAGTGATGAGGTATTTGCCACTCAAATTTAGTTGCAAATCATCACCCATATGTGTCAAACTACTGAAGTTTTACTTTGTTTTTCTAATTATTGAAACTGTCTTTGATGAAAAAGTATTCACTGCATGGTTTAATAGGAAGCAATTTTCCATTATAAGCCCTGTACTGTCTTCTATCAATTTTAAAGAGTTACTTGATCATTTACAGCATACATTAAGACATATTTTAAAACTGTAATGACAGACTGTTTGTCACAAATGTTTCAAAAGTAACCTCAATATATTTAAAGAATATTAAATCAGGATATTAAGTATTAAACCAAGAAACACTAGAATACTTAAGAGCTCCAATTCCAGCTGTTGTACAGTCCAGTTATTATTCAACTCCATCACAAGCTCAGACCTCAAGACCTTTCTTCCCTCCTCATTTTCCACCTTCCTGACTCTTAAACTGCATACAGCCAGAGCATCTAAATTTACTTAACTCTGCCCAGATGAATCTGCAGCTGACTACAAATTATCAAAAGTTTACACAGAGCTAAATGGCACAGAGCTAATGGCACATGATGACTTTAAAGACATTCATCCTCCAAAGGCATTAAAAGGCATTTAAAGGCATTGTGAAATCTACGTATCCTAGTAGACCTTAAGTTTTCACTCAGGATAAGGAGAGATTGTGGATCAAAAGCATTCTCAAAGGCAGTTTAGGTCATGGCAAACTGAAACTCTCATGAGTTGCTAAAATCCCTCATTCTTCAAGAAGTCTCACTGCAGATTCACCACAGATTTTACATAAAAGACTAAACATAAGCAGTTGTACTTTAATTTATTTTCTACTATGTGGCTGTCTGGGGTGGGGGCTGTCTTCTGAATTAAAAATTAATGACAAGGACAATAAAGTTATACAGGTTTAATTATCAGAAAGAATCAGTAAATCCCTGGCAAATTTCTAATACTCTCAGATTTCAACTCTGGACTCAGGGATTGTAGTCCCAACAGTTATATGCTGTCTCTCAGGCTATCCTGCAAAGGGCCACAAGGGTAATAAGGGGTCTGTAGCATCTTTCATACAAGGAGAGGCTGAGAGAGCTAGGACTGTTTAGCCTGGACAACAGAAGGCTAAGGGGATTTTATTGTGTGGACACATCTGTTGGAACAGAATGAAGAAGGAGCCAGACTTTTCTCAGTGGTACCCAGTGAACAGACAAGAGGCAAAGGGTACGGGTCAAAACACATGAATTTCCACACCTAAACATTTGTTTTTCTTTTACTGTGAACATATCCAAACACTAAAACAGGTTGTCTAGAGAGGTTGTAGAGTCATCATCCTTGGGGGTATTCAAAACTCAATGTCAAGATCCTGGACAGCCTGCTCTAGCTGACCCTGCTTGAACAGGATCCCCTGCTGTTGGACTAGACAGTCTCCAGAAGTCCCTTCCAACCCCAGTGATTCTGTGAGTTTGTAATGCTGCAACTTGTAAACAGGAGTGAAATCCTGGCCCCAGTGGTGAAAACAGAAACTTTTTTTGGCGTTGACTTCAAGCATTTTATTCAGTATGCCAGTTTTTCAGTAACTTTGTGCAAAGAGAAATGCATTCTGCAAGCTTATTTTTCACTTCTTTTCTCTGGTAAACGATGATGTATCAGCCTGGTTAACTGGAGCAGATAGGTTGTTTATGGCCTTTATCTCTAAGTGGACTGGATCTAATCTTTGTGGAAATATGGCCACTTTTCATTTATGGAAAACTTATCTCTACTGTTTTGAATGGCTTTGCTTAATCTAAAATAAATAATCTTCACTGAAATTCAACATTCTGCCTGAGAGGGGCAAACCGCGCATGCGCGCGCACATGCACACACACACACGCTTGGTTTCAATTCACAGAAATTTCTACAAATTTTTTCTTGAATTTACTTTGAGAAATATTATGAACTTTCCAATTTCATCTTGTGCATAACTATTAATATTCTAAACCTTCTAACACCAGAAACTGTGACAAACTTCTCTTCTCCATCTTCGATGCTACAAAAGGTCGCATAAAACAATAATGCGCTCACCACCTAATAACAGAGCACTGTGTTTTCTTAACACTTCTTGAAACTTCAGGTCAATGACTGACAGAATAAGGTTATGAACCATGCCTTCTCAATACACATCTAAACACTGCCAGAACCTGACTGCAATCACTAGTAATGACAAACTCTAACACCTGCAATCTTACCAGGTGGCAGAAATAACACACACACACACAAAAGATTGTGGCCATCCCTGCAAATAAATGTGAAATGAGAAATCATACAACTCTTCTCTGTTCTGATTGTTACAGAAAGAGTGGCAATTTCCTCCTGCTCAAGTTGCCAGCCCAACCTTTATTATACTGCTTTCCAATTCTTTCTGCTAATATAAAAGAGCCACACAAGGTGCAAATGAAACCCACCATTTTTATGTAAGCAAAAGATGAAGTGTTTGGAGCGACATTGTTGATTCTACCTCAAGAAATGGGCTGGCCTGTCCCTTGAGACTGAAATCAGGGAATCTGTTTATAGCTTAAATACTTCTCACTTAATCGGTCATTTCCACCTCAGACCCTGTCTTTATTTTGTTACCTAGCTTTTTCCTCTCTTTCCCCCCTCTTTTTAGTATCTTACTTGGATATTTAATGCTTGACATTGAGAAGAAACTAGAAAAAAAATCTCCCTTTGAAGTACAGAGATAGAATTAGTAGAACAGCATGTTTCAAAGAGGACAAAGGAAAATTCTGTCCTCTATTATTTTGGTTTTTATTTAATAAAATATAATTTTCTCAGCATAAATAAATTATCTTCATTTTTCTCAGTTTCTGACTTATAATCAAACTCCTTTGCAATTTCATGCAGATACAAATTTCTGAATTATCCAGCTTATTTGGATAATGGGAGTCAATTAAATTTGTACTACAGGAGTTCTTCTCTGCATGCAACACTATTTCCCAGAGGATTTTTAATTAAAAAAAAAAACAAAAAAACCCCAACACCAACAAAACAACAAAAAAACCCCAAAACCAAACCACAACCTTTTAAATAAATACAATAGACCTGGCTGAATCAAAAGGAGTCTTTGTACAGAGTATTGCTACTCAACTCACTGTGAACCTGATGAGCCCTTTCATAACTCTAAATTACAGTGTATTTTTGTCAGTACTTCAAATCTTTGAAGAATATTTCACTTTAAACTTTGTCTAACTTCATACATCTACAAATCTGGGTTTTTGCATTAAGGACAAATGATACCAGTAAAAAAACAGCCATACTGTTACAAAAAGGCTATATGGAAATGAGCAGAATCATTAAGAAAGACAGTTTAATATGTACCCCCTCTGTTTTAGGGAAGTGATAATCTGCTGTCTTGCATGGTTAACCCTGCAATTTTGCCCTAGCCCTCAAGCAACTCTTGAAATTCTAGATACCACCATCCTTAAAGATCATAGCCACAATGTGATCTTTATCTGGAATCATAAAGTTGAAAGAACTTTTCTCCAACAGCACTGTTTACAAACCAATTTTAGAACAGTGCCAGCTTATTAAAAAAAAACAGACCCTGAATTACAGTGAATGTAACAGTAATGACAATAACTCTCTTACTTTGCATGTATCTCTTCCATTGCTTATATTTATTCAATTTTTGTGATGAACTGTTACCAATGCATTACATTTCACTAGAACTGGATTTGTTGAAACAAAAACAGCAGGGAAAAGGAACATTTTTTTCATAAATTTCAGTGCTGTAACTTACATAACAAATACACAGAAAGGAATCTAATGATTTTTCACTGTGCTGAATTGTATAATTTTTCCAGAGTTCGACATTTAAAAATAGATGGTATCAGATGCTCTACATATTTAGGCATTTTTGTTGCTGTTACTAAAGTCTTTTCAGATGGTACCTTACGATTTGCCATGCTTTTTGATTTGATGTAGAAGGTCATATGCTTAGTTTAGTATGGTGGGTGCTCACAGGTGAGCCCATGGGATGTACTGTTATCTGCTTCTTTCCCTGTAGCTGGATTTTTTTTTCAAAGGTGCTGTAAGAAGTATTCAGTGAGATTTTTACTGATAATGTTATCTGGAGTCTGAATGGATTGCTTGTATCAGTGCCAGAAAGGCAAGACCTCATATGATTATTCCATGTTCTTATGCTGTATACATCAGTAAATCTGCTTTGCTTTGCCCAGCCATATAATTAACTTCTGTAAGTGGAACATATCCTTTTTGAAAACAACCAATGTGTAGGAACCCTAACCAGGACCTTAAGATTTATTGTTTCCTTTTCCTCTCTTTACCTTCATTTAAAGTCCATAATATTAGGATTGTTGTATTTCATGGCTACGCTTCATAATCTAGTTTTTCTTTTCTTTGACATTTCATATCCTCTTTGCATGCTTTTGGGTGGTCATGATATTGATTGTTCAGGGGTTTTTTTGGTACTACTACCAGAACAGAAAATCTCAAGCTGAATTCAAATATTTTCCATGCTTGTCTTCATCAGCCAATTAATTTGTCCATCCAAAGAGATGCGATCTTCTTCTTGTTGCAAACTTAAGCTTTTGTGTCACAAAATATTTAAATTGCAGTAAAAGGGGCATGAGTAGCCTCCCCGACTTGTAAGCTTTTGAATCAAACAAAAGCAGCGTCTCTGTGGTCAAATAACATGTTTCTTCAGCATCTCAGAACAGGCTTTATCCATCTAATTTCTGAAATAATTTATCGTGCAAGTCAATAGCTGTAGTGACTTCTACAGCACATCCTCTTTCCATCACAAAATTGCTACTATTTTCTTCATCTGGTATATTTTCCATCTCCATGATGGGGCTATTTTCTTTATTTAGTTGAATAAGGGGTTTTTTGCTGTTACATGAGTATATTACGCACTTTACTGAAGTTCAATAGAAAATCTTCAGTTAAAGTTACTAACTTTTCTGAATCATAATTACTTTTTAGTACCCCTAAACCATGCATTGTTTAAAAAATAGCTCTCAGGCACAATGCAGCAAATTCTTCAACCCTTTATTTGAAGCACTTCATAATAAAAATACAGTTTATTTTCACTCTCTATGGCTCTTTTTGTTCTGATTGACTGCACTAACTGATATAGTCTCACATCAAGCATGCGATTTCTTTACGCATGGCTGCTTTGCACATTGCCTGGGACACAGTGCCCCTGTCTTAGTATTGACTGAACCAATGTGCAAATCAGCGTTAGACAGGGAAAAGCTATTCTTGATATCCTGATCTGGAGATGACCTAACTTACTGAAAGCGTAGAGAAGTGAAGAATTCTCTGTGCAGTGAAGTGTCTCCATCATGGAGACAATCTTTTTTACATTTTTATAGGGTATATATGGTACATGAGCTAATTAATTCCTTATTTTTCACAAATAAGTAAAACAAATCAAATAAGTACGCTAACAAATATTTCCGAAACCACAAATAAGCTCCATTTTGGTTTTTGCTTTTCAACAAAATAGAAAAAAACGTCAAGAATTTGAGCTATGCTAAAAAAAAATATTTCTAGCAAAAACAAACAAACAAAAAGGCTCAGTAATTAAGTATTAAAAAGGAGATGTTGTGGGATATAACCCAGCATTCCATTGCTGATGAATGGTGAGGTGGCATTAATGATGAAACCACTAAAACTGAGGTAACCAAAGCAGTTATTTTGGTGAAGTGGGGCAGCTTTTATAGGTGTGGCTTACTTAATCATCTGGATGTTGTTTCACCATTTCTCAGTGGACTGCTCTTAGTAAAAACCCTTACTGGATATACTTAATCATGCGAAAGCAGAAAAGTTTGAGTAAGTTCCTTTTCTATCTTTCAAAAGAGTTAGAATCCTTGTGTACTGCCACCCTGACATGTGAAGGAGGCAGGGGTGTTACACAAACAAAAAGGGTGAGAAGTTCAAGGAATCTGGTAAAGCATGTGTTGTTCATCTGCTTGGTCCTCCCTTAAAGTTCACTTGGTATTACATTGAAATCAAGCAGAGAACAGTATCTCTTAAAACCGGAAATAAACCTCAAAGTGATAATAAGTCATTACTCAGATGAATGTAATGAAATAAAGACCCCAAAATTAAGAGGAACCAAAGGCTGTATGTACAGATTGTGGAGATACAAACTAGCAGATTTTTCTGAGGCTCTTGTGCACGAAGTATTTACCAAGCTAAATCACAGCTCCACTTAAGTCAATGGGAGTTTACAATAAGTCTATTATCTTACTCAAAGAGTAAGAACAGGAAAATCATATAAAATTTACATATGTTTTTAAAGTAAAGTAGAATAGAAGAAATAGGCATCTGAGAAGTAAAAGAATCAACCTGAATTCTTGTTAGTATGAAGCTGCTTTCTTCCCTCTGTTGCTTATACCATGTTCCTAGTAATATCCTTGTTGCTGGAATGTTTTTTTACATTTGTCAGCTACTCAGGTTTTCCTGTATTGTGTTCCAATTTTCCCTTCATGATTGGACACTAGATCTACCCTGTCAAAATTATTTCTTTTATTGATTATTCTAACTCTAATTATAGCATGGGACACATATGGAATTATTCTATTAAGACCACCTGCAAATAAAAGCTGTATTCCTTAGAATCATAGATTTTTGCTCAGATAAAGACATTAATCACAATTACAGCAATTACAGGTTTTTATTGACTAATTCTCCCCCATTTTGCAGTTAAACCCACATGGATATCGAATTGGGGATTTGTTTCTTCTAAACCCAATCTGTTTAAAGAGCCTGTGTGGTTGAAAGACAAGCTTAAAGTACTAGTCAGGTGACATCTATTTTTCAAATCAAATACATTATTGAATACTTATAAGTAAATAATGAATACAAGCTTGCATAATCTTTTTTTTTCTTTGGTTAAATTATTTTGTCTTATTCTTTTCATACTTATGGGTTTCACAACAAAATGTTCCAGGTAGAAAAATTCTTTAAATGCTTATCACAAATTATAGCTTCTTCAAACAGGTTAATTTATTACAACTGCACAAAGGGATTTTATTAAATATTCAATTTCTTCTATCTGCACTGATATTAGTAATTTAAGTTTGGCTATAGTGTAATCAATTACAGTGAAACATGCTGTGAGAAAGTGAGCCTAGCACATTAATTTAATCTATTTTAGCTACTCCTGCTGTCTCTGAAATCATTTCTATGGTTACAAGGCATTTGTCAAAGATTTCTAAAAGAAAACATCCTGTGTTGCTGATTCTTCTCTAAATAAGGCTAATATTTTATTATTCTCTCTTGAAATACCTAGTTTGGGATTTCTGTATCTCTAAACATTTCTCACTTCACAGGGAAGAATTAAAACATTGTCATCAATTGACATTTTCTATACACAAAATACATGGTAGCTGCTTGTAAAACAGATACAAGAAACATGCAAATGTTTATAAGTAGCTAGGAGAACTTGACGTGTCATCTGAGATATCAAAGTACTCAGTTTCTTTTCACCCTTTCAGGAGACATGCTGACATACTCCACCATGGGTCTTAGGGTTGTATGAGCTTAGCTCTAGGCTGAGATGAATATAAATCGGTACCTATAGTATCAAGAAGGGAGGAAGGAAGGGGCTGGAATTGTAATCTCTTAATGTGAATCCATACCAGCTTTGATCCTGCATTTGATACAGCCCATGTGTGGTTCCAAGTGGTAGAAACCTTGAATAGGAAGAGTTGCCCTCTTGAGTGTTGAATGTACTAGCATCAACCTTATACGGATCAATTTTGTGAGAAATACATTCTTTTGAATCATCATTTCAAAGAAGATAATAGAAGCTGCTCTGAGACACCAATAAGAAATATCACCAGTAGCTTAGAAATAGGCCATGACTGCTGCCCACTTTAATCTTGCATAAATTTGCACTGCTGCCCAAAGGGTCAATCTCTGCCTCTTGCACTTGCTTTCTCCCTTGTGCCAGAGCGAGGGTTCATGAGTCTGAGTAGCAAGCTGTCTCTAAACCCTTATTTTGTGTTAGACTCCACATAAAAAAAGTCATGTAGCAGTGTAGCAGTCACCCTAATTAAGATCCAGACTGCAATGTTGCACCTTCGTGCATTATTTGCAGAAAGATTGAGACTGCATCCTCCAAATCAGAGTGTGTGTGTGTGTGTGTGTGTGTATATTTACCACAGGGTAGTAGCAGTATTGTTATTTATTTGTGTAATGGCAATGCGAAAAAAATCAAGTTCATGATGAACTCTGCAAACATGACTATGATTATAAGACACCACAGCATAAGCTAGGTCAGAAGTTACCTCTGATCCCCTAGTCCATCCCCTGTTCAAAGCAGGCCTAATTTCAAAGTTAGCTTGGGTTGCTGAAGGCTTTTCCCAGTTGAATTATAAAAAACTTCAAGGACTGAGATTTCATAGCCTTTCCAAGCTTCTGTCCCAGTCTGTAACCACTCACATGGTGTTTATTTTTTTGCTTATGTAGTTGGAATTTGCCTTTTGCAATTAATGTCTGAAGTCTGTTGCTTTCTTCTTTATAGCAACTCATTAGGTAGTTGAAAATAGCAATTTGATCCTCCCCTGCCTAGTCACCTCTTCTCTGCACTAAACAGATCCATTTCCCTTTTCTTCATCTATCACCTGCTCAAATCCTCTAACCGTCTCAGTAGTATGGTGCTAATGCGTATATCACTGAAAAAGTAAAGATGATCAAAGAAGAAAGAGGAAACGGAAAAAAAAATAAGCAAAGTGATCAAGGTAGTGCTAGGCACAAGTCTCTTCTTGGAATGAAGAACTGCTAATATTTTTCTGGGGAAAAAATTTCAGCCACTTCAAACCTTTTTCTGAAAACAATCAACCACAAAGAACTTACGCATTAACTTCCAGAATTTGGGCAACAGGCTCTCTCTCCTTTGCAGAAACTTGTTCAACCTCCAATTTCAGTATAAAGAGCTCACCATTGCCTCCAGGACATTTATATGGAGCTCAAATTCCTTGAAAGATTAGGAAGCTAGAATAAGGCTTTTCCTAATAATGTTGTGGTTATAGACTATAGTCGCTGTATTTCGAAATAGAAGAACTAGTATTTTTTCATCTAATTCTCAAACATTAAATACACAGTTTGCCAGAAGGAAGCAGTGACAGAAAAATAAGAATTTGCTGGTGAAAACAAACCCCTTTCAATATAGGAGACTTACAAGATAAAACTCACTTTTTTTCAGTGTGCAAATTCTGACTTTAATAAAAAAGTAAAACCCAAAATCAGCCCTCCCGACCCTGAGTCTCATGAAACAAGCACCAAAAGTACCTTCCACACGTTTATCTATTGCCTAGGTTAATGTTTGTGCTACAGATGTAAATGCAAATGAAACATTTAATGAGAATTAATTATTTCTTTTCATTATGTACACAGAGCTATGGCTGTTTTGAGGTCAGGTGATAGCAAGCCTATGAATAATGCCCAAAAGCTGACAAGAATCTAATCCTAGTATTAAAAAGAAAAAAGAATACTGGAGCACTTTTATAAAGTGAGGGTTTTAGCTTCTCCATTTAATATTCTTTGAAATATGTGGAATAT
Organism: Ibycter americanus; assembly: GCA_035590275.1. NCBI lineage: Eukaryota > Metazoa > Chordata > Aves > Falconiformes > Falconidae > Ibycter > Ibycter americanus. The sequence goes on from JAVJGI010000040.1 coordinate 4,566,278, forward strand.
GAAAAAGGACATTAATTCATCAAAGAAAGTTTGTAATAATGAAAGCATTAGCTTCACTTAATATTAAACTTTTCAGAAATTTAAAGAGTGGTGCTTACCAGTTCTAGATGAATGCATATATTCCCAAGAAGAGGGACTTACTCTTCAGTTGTGCTGCGTTAATCTAAATGATGAAGATATGATTAAAAGGTAATAAGGACCACCACTCTGTCACTGGAATTTTAGCAGCAGTCACTGCAGAATGTACCATCTTGGGCATATTTGTGTTCTATGATTTGCCAGTTTAACTTTAGAGACAATTTCCCAGGGTATTCATTATGATGAAGAGTTTCCATAGATGCAAATGTTTCAAAAACTAGCCATACCATTAAATTACAAATTTTCACAGAAGTGAGATCTAAATGTGCTCATCCTGGTCATTCAGAGAGTAAAACTGACAATCATAGATTGAGGATTAAGAATTTGTTGGGATTTTCAAAGACATTCTACTGTTAATATAGGTCTACTTTTATTTGTCCTAGTAGGATGTATACTGTCATCTCTGGCACTGTAACAGAGGAAATTAAATGTTGAATACTTTGGAAAATACTATAAAGTACTCTTATTTCAACATTTTTATTATATGTGTGATTTAGATGCATTATCAAAAATCACAAAAGATAGGCCCTGCATATTTTCCTGTAGAAAGACCCTGATTCAGTGCAAGGGGAATTTTGCTTGGGGAATAAGTCAGACCTCAGCTCTCAGTTTTCCAAAACAAATCTGATTATTTGAATCACTGTGAAGATAACAGCGTTTTTAGAACTAAAGAAGAATGTATAACGTGCAACATATTAAGTTTACATTCTGTGGCAGAGTAGAACATTTTTTTCTAGATATATAGATTTTCTACTGCTTTATGGTTTTAGTACCTTTCTCTTCAAGCAAACAGTTACACTTATTTAAATAAACAGTCACATCAAATACTTGGGCACAGTCCATTGATCACAGATCAGATTATTTCCTTCCCTCTGGTCATTGACAGTAAAATGCAAGCTGAAAAACAAGGCAGGATGCTGCCCTTACCAGTCGCCAGGTGATGCACCACAGATTCTGGGGATGCTAGTCCTCAGTTGCACCAGTTTTGAATAACTGCAGATGACTCCTGTAATGGGTATGTTTTGTCAATTGTTATGTATTTCCTAACAAATGACAGCAATTCCCTACTTTCTACTTCAATTACTCCTTTTTTTGTTCACTGATTCACTTGCAAAGACTTTGAAAACCAGTGGAGATCTGATGAATGTCACCTGAAGCTTTTTCCACTGGCTCCAATAAGGTATTGACTAACTGTATTGATTCATCTATGAATTACCAAGAGTTCCTTAAAAGATCATGGCAAAATATATATTCTTTCAGCCAGGATGCAATCTTGAAAGATGTAATTTTCTGTCAGTTTGATGTAAAAGGTTCTGCATCTTTTTCAGCACAAGTGCAGAAATTAACTCATGGGACTTGACCTGAATGCAGCTAGGAATCTTGATTTAAGATTACTAATTGCTTTATGACTCAAACTTAATATGAAAACACTGCAAAAGCAAGAGGGTTTTTTTTTTGCGTTTTCTCTGGCATTTATACACTGTGAGAAATAAACAGCTGGGATAAACAGCAGGCTTTTGAATATGTTTTATTTATTTATACACAGAACTTTAAGCATATGTCATATTGATGGCATTTACATCATAATATATGTTGTTCCCTATAGCTGTGCAAATTCATCAAAAAGTGTCTGAATATCTACTGAACGTTAAGGCAGGAACAGCTTACCAAACTTTTTCCCATCTGGTTCTTATCCCACAGGCTCAGCTTTTCTGCATAAAGCACACAGTGAAGGAAATGTATGTTTTGAAATGTAATTGTCTGCCACTGAAAGAAGGTAGTTCCTTTTCCCAGTCCAAAGTAAAGCAGAAATAGACAGCAGAATTTAGTTTGTTCCAGATATGAGAACAAAAAGAAGGGAAACATCCACAGGGAAAACTAAGTAAGAGGATTGCTTCTAGATTAAATTAAATAAATTAGAAAATGTCATTTTGTATGACAACTTATACAACAAATACACCTTTTCAGTTGTACAGGTCCATTATAGGTTTTATATATATGTGTGTGTGTGTGTGTGTGTGTATATATATATTCAACAGAGCCATCAATACAGAAGTTCGGTTCTTTAGGTTTATGCTCTTTAACATGTTAAGACTTTGCCCTTCATTGTGTCATGCCTAAGGTGTGGGTCTGCCAAAGCCCTTAGCTGTGTGGCTATAGCCTGAGAATTAATATCAGAAAATACTGTACAGGGTTTCTATTGGTATGTAGGACCGTAGTCAGTCCATGCATGCTTCACTCACGGGTCCCAGGGCTGCTAGCTGCACTAGCAAGGCTATGTGCTATTGGAAAACTCCATCTACCCATCCAAATTAGAATAAACAAATACTGATTTATCTGATCTTTGACATTGTTCCAGAATCTGTTGATATTCACAAAAGTTTTTGGTTTGATTTTTTGGGGTCTAGGTCAAGCCTGCTCCATGTCTACCCAGACACAATGTTTCAATAAAAATTGCACAAGTTCAAAAAAGTGGACATTTTCTTGTGTTCAATCCACAATGTACCCAAATCCTGTATTGTATTGAGTTTGGCTCTGGAAGGTTCATAGAGACCTACTTTCTACGTGTTATTCTGGACAGCAAGTGGAAATGTATGCTTTATTTGATGGGATGTCTCCAAGGATGGAAAAAAACTCTCTCTGCATTAAATGACTAAGATGTTTTCTTTTAAGCAGTAGATAACTTGAAATTTCTTTATATAGCCGCATAATACCATGTGCCATTTGCTATCTTGCATAAGCACCATAACAGTAACAGTCCACTTACTCCTACAAAATGCAGGCAGACAATATTCAGAAAAACTGAGTTGGTGAGTAGAACCGTAACCACGGCAGCAATTGTCTGGTATCTCGCACATGCAGTATGGAATGACAAGACACATACCTTTGCACTCAGGGGGATACACTGTTCAAAAACCAGTGACTCATCTTTTTTTCCAGCACACAGAGGAGTGGTGGGTAGCTATTGTTAAGAAAAATATGACAAGTCTGAAATATGACAGATGAAATGGAAACCTTGATAAGATAGAATCTTCCCTTTATTTCCAATAGATAAACTCTGTTTATTTCCTGGCAATGTAAAGATATTCAAGCCTGAAGATAACATATATACTTTTTATCCTATGTAGCCTAGAACCATGAATCTTCTTAAGAAATATGTTATCTTCTCAGTCTGTTAGTTTTGCAATATGCCTACCACCCAATCTGTACAATAATGTGTTCAATAAAAATTTTTTCTTAGCATACAAACTTTTAGAAAGCATAAAAATTATGCCATGTGCCTTTATTTCTAGAAACATCTTGATTTCTGAATTTAGGGGACAGTTTTCTGGCCTCCAGTAGCAATTTCAAGAGTATCTACTTTTTACATTAGTCACCCACTGACTCGCTGGCCATTTTAATATGTTTTTTTTAAAAAAAAAGAAAACTACAGAAAAAAAAATGGTTCCAATTACATCGCTGGCACCTGAAGTTTTCTTCCTTGGGCAACGGTATCCAAAGTTATGTGCTTAGCTTGCTAAACATTCCCAAGCTCAGTGGGAAAGCTGAAAACAAACATGACATTTTATCCTTGGCTAGACAGATAATAAGCTGGAAGAATTCCTTTTTACCATTCCAAAATCATTCTTTGTTCTCTACCTCATGTTTATTTCTGCAAATAATAAAAAGAAAGTACTCTGGTTTCAAAATCATCTAGTAAAATACAGAACAAAAAAACAGCAGCTAGAGAAAAGATACCAAGTCCTTGAGCTTATTCACAGTCCTATAATGTTGTAGCTGAGAAATTCTTTCACTGATACAAGAGTCCATATAAATACCAACATAATATGAAAATACATGTACACTGCAATTCAGTGTCATCATCAGGAAATTATCATGAAATTGGTTTCTCTAATGCAAATTGGCTGCTATGCATCCCATTTAATAGAAACCAGAAGATATTACTGGATCAAGTAAACCTGTAGAAGTGGGCAAAATGCTGGCGTGTGAATTTTGCTGTTCATAAATGCAAGAAAGCATCCAGTGGAGCGAAAAAAATGACATTCACATATTAAATTTGAATATATCAAAGGAATGATCAGTGTGCTTCTCTAGATTGCTCAGCAAATTTTCTCACTGTGCAGTGCTAGAAATGAATCAGAGAAGGATTAACAAAGAATAGGTAAAACCTAAAATGAAGAACAAACAAATAAATATACCTGAACATCGTTTACATAATGTAGACCACGGAAAACAATAGCATATTCCCACTTGGAATACTGTGCTTTGTTATGGGCATTAAAATATATATGTTCAAATAATAGAAATAAACATGATTGCATATGAGGCATGATAACTACTGTCATACAAAAAGCAAATAAGATGACTGAATAATTTCACTTGAATTAGGACAAGGAAGACACAGGCAAAAATCAGAGAATTCCAAGAATACAAATGGAATCTTGCTGTCCTAGAATAGTAATAATAAAACCTTTCAGTTAAGTAGATCTATTCATCCTTCAGAACTTGCTTAAAAAAACGTGTTTGTGGCACATAATTATTTATTGGAACTTTCTTCCACAAAATTTCATTAGACCAACAAATTTAGTAGTATACCTGTATCAGTATACCACTGAAACAGGATATAGGTTTAGGAAAATCTCCATAGTTAAATCATGTGGACTAAAATATTAATTCCATGAATTCCTATGATTCAAAATGTACCTTGCCTTCTGATTGTCAGAGAAGAAACTTCAGCTCAGCGTAAGTTCAGCAATAGCCGCCTATTGAGGATGTTCTTTTGCCTTTCTCAGAAGTAAGTCCTGCTGGCTGTAACAAGCCACAGAGCAATGAAAGACAACACTCACTCCAAATGACAATTGCTACTATGTCTTCTTTTTATTTTTTTAAATATTAGATCCAGAAAACATATGTTCATTTTAACTTCATTTTTAATTTAATGCACTTTCAGTGACATCCAAATGCAACATAAAATTAGCTAAATCTTGCTCTGTTGTACATTTAGACAAAACATGAATCAAGATGAAATAGAAATTAATTTATTTTTCAGCCATGAATTTAATTTTAATTTTATTTTGAAAAGTTTACAACTATTTGATATGAAAATGAAAGATGTCCCTTCTGGTCTGAAAAAAAAACCAACCCAACAAACAAATGATGTTTTTAAAATTGCCAGAATGATTATCTGACATTTAAGGTGTTGCTTTATAATAGCTCTGTGCCCAGGAATGCCACTGCCCTCTAACCATGTGCTCTGCAAGGCTAGATGAACGAGGAATAGTGAGGGCTACACATTTCTTCTTCTAAAAGAATATCTTCTTACAGACATCTCATTGAGAAGGAAGATAACGGGCAGGGCAACAAATATGTGCTAAAAGCATTTGCCTTTTCTCACTGCACTCTTAATCACACTGTAGGAAAAACGCCGTAGGTGATATTACTAGAGGTAAGCAAGTAACTTCTCAAGTACTTTTTGTCATAAGCGCATTTAGATATCTATGCAACATTTTTTTTTCCTACTAGTCCCTAAACAAAATAATTCCTTCTTGTGTCTATGGTAATAAACAAGTGAAAAATATTTGCTTTGGCTAAGCTGCCTGTAGGGATCCTACAGGAATGATTTAACAGTAGCCAGAAAGCAACTAAGCTTCATCAGAGGCGTGGAAAATTAAGTGTAATCATACCTTGATTTATTTTGTGGAATTTTAATGAAGGACTCCATGCAAATCCCAGAGGTACATCACTGCTTTAATTGTTTAACTTTAATTATTATTTGTGATATGAAACATGTTTTTCTTGGTAACCTCATCTACCTGAATATTACTTTGAAACATATGCTAAATAACCACCTTGCAATTAGGTCAAGTGATTAAGAAGACAGCCAGATGGTTGTTTAATTTAAATGAATAACTTTAGGAGGTTTTTTTAAAGCATATTTAGTAACACTTATAGTTTTTGTTATGATGTTATTTCAAAGTCTGGCTGATAGCCTGTTGGTGTTGGTGGATTTTCAGTGCACCAAGAGAGGGTTAATTTTCTCTACAGTAGTTTCTGTTTGATATGAAAATCTTTTTCTTTTTTTTTCATTTTGAGTCTTGAAATGGTGGTTGGAGACAACAATCCTAAGAAAAATGAGTATCTATTGATACATTATTTTAGAAAGGTAATGAGCAAAGTTCATCTCCATGAGCATGTGACAGTAATAAATGCTCCTTGTTTAGCGGCATAGAAACTTATAATTCGTATGAGAGTTGTAGAACTATCAGTCCTGCAGTTTGAAAAAATCATGACTCAGATTGTCTGCAGGATCATGAAGTTGACCTCAAAGTTAGGAAGCTTAAAAATTGTATTCATATATTTGTCAAGAGGCTTTTTTCAGTTGGTTGGTTGGTTGGGTTTTTTTTGGTTTTTTTTTTTTGTTGGTGGAGTTTTTTAAAATGAAGACAATAATTTTGTATGGCTTTCAATCTGAAATTCATCCTTAAATAGTCCCATATAGATGTAAGTTTTCAGGACTGTTTTCATTCAAGCTTAGTTTGCTTCTTCTTAACCTGTGGAACTGCTGCTTTTCTATTTCTTTCAGTGTTGTTCATGGTTACTCATGACTGGAAGGGCTGTTGAAGTTTCCTGAACCCATTCTTTTGTCCAGGCAGGTTTTGAAAACTTTCTGGCTGTAGCTGACATTTCCAAACATGCAGCTGAGAAATGTATAGCAACTCTGGACAGCCTTCAGTTTCTCTGGAAATGACAAATATGAATCTGATGTATGTAATTATCTGTTATAGAAGCAACACACATTTGTTCTGTACATGTTCAGTATGATCAGCATTTCCTAAACAAAGCACTAGAGCTGTCATTTATGAATAGGATCTACAGGCATGTATGTCCAAATGAATCAGAATTTACAGAACATATGAACCATTGCACATGTACACCTACACCTGCTGAGGCATTCCCCAACAGATATATTTTAGTACTCTCCCTGCCCCCACTGCAAAGACCATTGGGAAAAACAAATAAAGGAAACATTAATTTTAATGCAGTAATGCATTTTTCTCTTTTCAATAAAAGTAGAAAAATGAAGTCATTATACTAAGTTTCTTGAAACCAGTTCCCCTCTCTTTCTGATCTACCAATAACATAGTTTTGTCCTAATAGGTAGGTAGAAGCCTGAACCTGTGGAGCATAAATTGTCTCATTGTTAATCAAAGCCACAGTTTAATATGATTTAGGGCAGTGAAATAATGTTTCTCTGAGCAGCTTGATTGCGGGTACTGACATCACCACTTTTATTACTTTCACTGCTTTGGAAAGCAACTGACATTCAGTTCAGAAATAACTCTGTTTACTCAGCCAAACTGACTTCAATGCTCTCCCTGTGAGCTGACAGCTGGCTTGCAACAGATGATGATGAGTAATCAGCTGATCATGGCTGAAAACAGAACCATGCACCTGGAACCATCTTAAACTCACATTTCTATTATGTTTGGAATAGTTATGGAGGACTCAAGAATTGATACAATACCGTCATATCTCTCGTCAGTATTAGCTTTTGCAAAATCAGTTACTTCCAACTCAACTTGCATAGCTGAATTTACCTGTGCATATTTGGGGAACTCTTCTCTCATTCTGAAAATTGAAGCATTCACACTATCTTCAACATCCACAATTTTTTTGTCCAGAAAATGTTTCATCAAAGTGAAGTAAAATAAAGATAGTTATCATCAGACATTAATGTCCCTACATTCAAATAAAAATTTGAATGACCCTCCCATAGGCTTGGGTCAGCAACACAATCTTTTGCTTTCAGGATTTTGTTTTTATTCTCTCTCACCATGTCCTCCATGACTATAAATATTGGTGGTGTTGACATAACTTGTGTCTTAGCCACTGAAATGCTTGTGTTGAATATTTTTTCCTAAAAGTTGCACACATGTAAAATGGGGAAGTGAAGTATTAGCTGATTTTGTTTGTTGACATGTCAAATAACAAATGGAACAGCGAGCTTTTCACTTTGTGAGACTGTTGCTCAATTTCAGTGGTTGAACTGCTGCACCTTATGCCTAGTCACATATTTAGGAGAAGTAACAAACAACATCCAAAATTAGATAGCTAAAGAAGACCAGCATACAAGTCCCGCTGTGATATATACACCCACAAAGATCTTTGGATTTGTCTGAGCTGTAGGAAGAAACAGCCTACTAAAAAGGAATTGTGATCTTTGATTATCCAAGGACCTTATGACTGAAGGAGCTGTTAACTGATGTTATTGATATTACATTATTTATGTAGCATTAGTGTGAGTCATTATAGTATATGCTACCAGGGTCCTGTGTATAACCTCCTTGGTAAATAAGCAGTAGGCATGTGTTTTTTGAAAATTAAGGAGTCTTTCTAGAAATTCTAACTGGAGGTTACACCCCAGTTGTACTTTGTAACAGGTATTTACCAGGAAGTACAAAGTTTTATGGTGAGGTTCTGTCTGAGGGAACAGACATGTGGCTGCTAGTGAAAGAATTAAGTTTTCATATTTTAAATTGTCACATGAGATATTTCATCTGAGTGTTCCAATGGACTTGGAAAAATAATTTTAAAAAGCAGTCTGTGACATCCTCTGTATTTGATTCTCAGTTGTTCCCAGTGCTGTCATACCACTTTTAGAAGAGTGGATTTTGTGACACAGGGATTTTATCAGTGTGTAAAAGTACCTAATGGATGGGAGTAAAGAATAAGGAAGCCAGAATCTTCTCAGTGGTATCCAGCAACAGTACAAGAGACAATAGGCACAAACTGAAATACAAGAAATGCCTTTAAACATGAGAAAAAGGTTTTCAGTGGGGAGTGGTCAAACATAGGTTACCCAGAAAGGCTGTGAAGTCTCCATCCTTGGAGACATTCAAAAGCCAACTGGACCCAGTCCTGACCAGCCTTTCCTGTCTCCAGAAATCCCTGCCAACCTCATCACTGACTGTGACTATTCATGGAAGGACCTCTGCTTTGGAGAAAATCACAATTTTCCTGGGAAGCAAGCACGTCTGCTCAAGCTGAGGAGCTCGCAGGGACTGTAGGATGTTGAGAGCAGAAGATATGAGACAGAGAAAGGTCAGCACCTCACACAGGACCTGTGAAAGAGGAGAAGGGAAGGAGTAACCAGTAGCCAGGCCTCAAGGACAGAGGAGAGGAAACTTCCTAAAGTGCAAATACTGGTACTCTGGGCTTGGTTTGGTTGTCACAAATAAACCTACGCATTTCATTTTAATGACCTCATCACAGAGATGATATTTTAGAGTTCAATGTTTTCAGTTTTATATAATCATATATTTAAATTCTGGCTGCTGATGCACCAGCTACATTATGAAGTCTAATCAACTCTTCAGACACATGCATATCATCATCCATACATCACAAATACAAAACCACTAACTTTCTCTTCCTGACCATTTAATCCATTGTTGCTTTATCTATTGTCATGGTGTGTCATATCCAGAAGCTTTCTCAAAAAAATCCCATGAGATTTTATTAAAGGATTTCCATCACATCAATAGGGAAAACTGGACTTGTGAATTTGTCTTAACTGTTTTTCACTCACTTTGAAATACCAGGATATGTTTTGCATGCAAACAAAGCAGCTGAAAAGTGTTTTAATCAACCTCTATAATCAAGGGTACGTCTTCTGCTTGTTCAGTGTAATGGCAGCACAGTGATAGCAGATAACATGCACTACAGTTTTCATTAGAGAATTCCTGTTTTCTTCTTTGTTTTGAGGGTAAATGAAGATTCAGCACATCATCCAGTGTACACTGTAGTATTCTGAAGAATATCAACTGCTTTGTAGTGACAATGAAGAAGCTTTGCTCTTCCTCAAATTTATCTCACTACTTTTTCAGTGAGAGAATCCCAACTGTGTGAAAACTTCCTCTGTGTATTTAGTGGAGAGTAGATTGCACTTAAGAGCTGAACAAACAGAGGAAACAAAGTGTGCTGTCACTATCTCTGGAATGTAGAGGATCATTTAAATACATCAAGCCAGGTTAAGCAGGAAAAAAATGTCTTGTTTTCCAAAGATATATTTGGGCAAGAGTGTAAGTTACAGCTGATGACAAATCTCAGAAACAGCAATCCTATGAGAAACTAGCATTATGTCATTGCTGTGGACATTAGCAGAGAGAGCTCAGTATTGTAGCTGCCTGAGGTTGATTCCAAAGTATAGCATCCCCCTTCTAAAGCAAACACACTTTACCTGTTTGTTACTGCTCAATGAGTAACAATAGTACAAGACTTCAGCATTAAAAATGGTTACAGAAAAAACATATTTTAAAAAGCTAAAAGCATTTAGCAACTGTCTTGGTTTGATATAGCCACTTTTTGCCTTCAACAGCAGCACAGAATGTGGCAGAATGTTATATACATTAGTCTGGAAAACAATTGCCTCTTGCTTTTCTTTCTCAGAGAACCAGATTTTTCTCCATTATTTTATGCAAACACTTGGACAATAATAATGCCATCAAAAAACTTACAGTAGATGTCTCTGTGAATTCCAAAAATGATGGGATTAAAATTACAGTCTTTCAAAGAAGAGCTAAAGTATCATGAGATCATTTAGTCTTTCTTCAGCCCCTTCTTTTTCTTTCTTAAGAGTTACAAAGAAAACTGGTGAAAAGTGCACAGACAATGAAAAGAAGTAAAGAAAAGTGGTACCTTACAGAAAAATCACTAATCTCAGCAGGAAGATGGGGTGGGACTGAAGCAAGAGCAGAGACATCCTTTTTCAGAAAAAGAGGACAGCTCTTGAGCCTTTCCTGGGCAAAAAAAGAAGACATGAGGAGATACTTTAATTGCATGTTAGCTACAAAAGGACAGCAGAAAATAGAAAGAGAAGGAAGTCAAGCATCTGGGGCCATCAAGAGACTAAGAAGAACAAATTGTAAGTTAACAGGGCAGCTCTCCTTTCTGTTATAACAACCTAGGGTAGCCACCTTCAGTGTACTCTTCAGTATGATCAACTACCCCCTCCCAATAATGGCTCTCTTGCCTGTTCATGTCATGACTGTTAATTCACCTTTGAAATATTGCTCAATTTTTTTCTTCCAAATTAATGCCCACAACTGCCTTTTGCCTTTAAAACTCTGTCTTGATCATGCTTCTTGTGTTCTCCAACACATCTCTCACCTTGCACCTCCAGGATTGCTAACTTACACGATGTTGGAGACAATCCCTGAGACACTGCCTCTTTTAAAGCTTTATGCATTGGAATTAAATATATCTATTTAAAAACCTCAGTTTTCACCTTCATTATATTTATTTTATTCATAATTTTATTTCTAATACCTAGGGCTGCAAAGAAAGAATGCACCAGGCAAAAATAAAGATGGTAGAAATAGAGCAGAACCCAAAGGTTTCCTTTTTAAAAGATGGAATTTTCTTAAAATGGATTTCACAGTATTTAGGTAGCTTAAGGCATAGGTTTTTTTTTCTTTTATACTGCTTTCCTTCCCACTGCTGTTATAATTTTCTTCATGTATTCTTGTTTCATTTCCCTCAGTTTCCTGCATATTACATTATAATTTGGTCCTAGCAGTCTTCTGGAATATTTTTCTGTGCCTACCACGTTTTCTTTAGTTTGTCTTCTTGCTCTATCTTCTTTTGGAACTACACAACATGAACATTAGCCAAGACTGGAGTAAATGTCAAAAGTCAGCAAGCATGTTTTATAAGAATATTGATTGTGAAAAACAACAACATCACACAACATTTTTTAAAAAATTACTCAAACATTTACAATATTGTTGTGGTTTAACTCCAGCTAGTAATCAAGCAGTACTCAGCCGCTCGCTCACTCCCCCTTCACCCAAGAGGTATGGGGAGAAGAATCAGAAAGGAATGTAAAACTTGAGGGTTGAGATGAGAACAATTTAAGAATTGACATAAAATAAACATGGAAGAACAATAATAATAATAGCAATAACAGTTTTAAAGAAAAGGAGGAAGAAGGGGAGAGGAATAAAATCCAAAGGGACGGGAGAAAAGAAAACTAGTGATGCACAATACAACTGCTCACCCCTTACTGACCGACGCCAAGGCAGTCCCCAAGCAATGATCAGCGGGGCCCGGCCAACCCCCTCCAGTTTATACACCAAGCATGACATCCCATGGTATGGAATACCCCTTTGGCTAGTTCAGATCACCTGTCCTGGCTGTGCCTCCTCCCATTGTCCTGGGCCCCTCCAACCCTCCTGCTGTTAAGGCCTGAGAAACTGAAAAGTCCCTGACCACACTGTTCCCACACCAAATCCAAAACAGCCCTGCGCTAGCCACTGAGAAGAAAATTAACTCTATCCCGGCTGAAACCAGGACAGGTATTTATAACAGTAATGTCAGAATCAACAGTTTTGGAATTACAGGTTCTTTGCAGAAGTGGCCAAAATGGAGAAGATCTGCTCTGTTGTAAGAGAGAAATAATTTGGCCTCTACTACAGCCCTAACTGGAGGGGGGGGGGGGG
>JAVJGI010000040.1:4579015-4591603 GCA_035590275.1 Ibycter americanus
GCGGGGGGGGGGGGGGGGGGGGAGAGGAAGAAAAGAAAAAAAAAAAAAAGATATAAAAGATATATATATATAGAGTTGGGCAACTTGTACAATGCCAAAGCACAGCAACTTAAAAACACTCCTTTACTTAATAAAGTAGGACCCATTTCCATACCTGGAATGTCTTAATGCTACCCTAGCATAACTCAGGAGTAAAACCAATAAAGTGCATTCAGACTCTTGGTGATTTTCTCATTTTTTTCAATTTACAGTGAGCCTTAGCAGGCTAACAGATATTGGGTGTCTACTGAAGTTGGACAGCAGAAAATGCTATTATCACTCAGCCCTGGAATAAATGGGGTAGACCATCTATGCCTGCACTGGAGTAGCAGTAGCTGACAGAGACACGAGGAGACACCTAGTGATCTTATTAGCATCAGCAAACTAATTTTAATCTATTGCCATAGGTTACCAGGGCCCTTAAATTGCTAAGACTTTGCGCACACTCAGCACTTCCACCTAGAGTCTGAAACAAAGAAAAATCACTCAACAGCAACTTTATTACTGTTAAACAGATATTCTTTATTAACAGCGTTGGATGCAGTGAGGATAGCTCCACCTAATGTGCACCTAAAGGTAGTTCTTTTTATGCAGTACGTGTATACATATTCAACAAATTTCCCGGGAAAGACATACATGTTCATGAGATTTCCCAATACCAATTATAGTATTTGCCCCCCCCGCCCCTTGCGAATGCCCAGTTGTCCAGAGCAGGGGTCTTTGGTGGTCACACAAGGGTCTGCAAATCCACCCACTCTATTCAGTTGGCTAGAGTTCTCCTTTGTAGTACCCATGTACGGTCTTAAACCAGGTCATCTTGGTCTTACTCTTTCTTGGCCTGGAATCACTGGCCTTGGGCCGGTTTTCCTTCATCCTCCAGCACTACCTCTTTGTTAGAACCTGAATTTATTGCTCACAAGCATACAAAGACTAGTTGCAAACAAATACGACATATAAAAAGGTTGATTATTAAGAGGTCATACTAGTTACAAGATTTAGCAGCCCCTTTTCAAGTCTTTACAACAAAAAAGATGTAGTTCGTTGGCAAGGTATGATACTAAACACCACTCTTCTGAGTGCTGTGCAAGCACTTGCACTGGGGCTAATCAGAGTTAGAATACAGTCATGTAGTTTGTGCATGCAACAGGAAAATCTAGAAGGTCACTTTTTTTAGAGAGCTTCAATCAGGAACTTGCTTCAGAGGTGAACAGCTGACATATTGTATAGGCAAGCTTAACTTTGATGTTTAATCAGTGCCTGGATATGCTACTTTGGAGTGGATACTTCAAAATTTAGTTTCTTGTATCTGAGAACGTGTATATGGATCCATTAAACTGGAATACATACAGAATAAAAAGGAAAAAATAAGACCTATGCCAATCTATCCATTTTTTTAATACACAGAAATTGTGCGAAGCATCCCACATCACAGTCAGTTATCTTCTTGCAAAATTTTTAAGAGAATTGTCAAAAAAGAGATCACGTTTAAAAATTATTTTCCAAATAAGAAAACTACAGCAATGAGTTAAGTTTCCATTCAGTAACTTCATTCTGGTATAAGAACATAAAACTGCCATAAAACAAAACCTTAGTTTGAATCTTAACATTGCTAGTTGTCAAAAAGAGGTTTGTCTTGATTTTATGAATTGTAGTTTCTATTCCTGGGTGGTTTTTTTCTTTAAAACTCTTTGCAGGATTTTTTTTTAAACTTTGTTTTAGGATTTTGAAGGCAGTAAGAATCGTACCTTCTCAGTGTCTGGAAAATTTAACTGCTTATTATAACTGCAGTATTACCATAATTTAAATACTTACACAGAGACATTTTTGATTGTAGAACAATGTTTTGCATGCCAACACTTAATCCAAATTTGTTTTCTAATAAAACTTAAGCAAATTTTTTTCAGTTTGGCACATTATGCCAGATGATACACGGTTTTTATGCAAGATTCATGAGAACACAACTATTTACAGCATGCAAATTATATGTAAATATGCCTCTGCTTTCTGACAGTCATTAATGCTCAAGGATATCCTGCCTTCCCCAAACAAGATGTGAAGAATGGAAAATGCTCCCAAGTTCAGCAACTGCCAAATTCCATGTCTCGTACAGCAGTGTCTAGCTTTCCTGGCCTTGCAAGCCATATACCAAAATCACCACTTCTGAAAAACATGACACATCTATTCTTTAACTAAGAAGGGCAGACAGGTCCCTGTGAATGGTTCAAACGCAGAGAGAACAAAAGGTATAGGAGACCTCCCTAGGAGATCTCACTGCTCTGTTAGCAGGGGGAGGATGGGCACACACCTTGATCATTGTATGACCTTTTGATTTCAGCTTCAGAAGAGCCTCGTGTCTTCACATAGTTGGGGATTTGGATCAGGCAGAAGACCATGTGCTACACTGTACTGTCACATTATGCACTCCTGCCATGGAAAACTCACTTGAACTTACATACCACTTGAGCCTACTCCAGAATTAATACTTAAATGAAAGAGGTAATTACATGGCCAGCCAGTCAGCAGGTGTCAGTTATATTTAAAATAAAACTTACAAATAAAACATCTTATAAATCTAGCAGTTAGGTTTACTTACCACAGTATTTGTCTGTCAAACTGTTATCCTGAATCTGGGTTCTTCACTGGGTGTGCAAGCCTGATCCACACACGGAGTCAAGGTGTTTGCTTATTGCATGTCTGCACAGAGGTGGGTGCTAGGTGGTAAATCTACACAGCTAGCACACCTCTTAACACATGGTAAAACCTTTTATACCCTTTCAACAATTGTTTACAATTACATTTAGTCACACTTAATTCTCATTGGTTCTTACAAGCCCTGTCCCAATTTAAAGGTACAGCATTCTTTCTTTTCACTGAACATGTTCTGTGGGGAGAGGGCTTTGTTACTAGAGGGCTTTCTTTGTTAGAGGATGGATCTCCTAGTATGCTAATGAGGATAGTGCACACATAGTTCAAGTAATTTTCTGTTTGGTCTCATTAACTACTTTAGTAACTATGTTGTTCTCCTTCAGCTTACCTTGTTACTTCTTAGCTTGATGTATTTATGGTGTCTATTCCTTCTCCCAAGGCCATGTCTTGTTAACTATTTTCAAGGATTAACATCCTCTATTTTCTAAATTCTTTCTTGTTTTTCATTATAGATATTTACTTTTTTTTTTAAGTATATATTTCTTGTATCACACTGAGCAATGTCCTGCTTACCCCAACTACTTACTATGCTAAATGCATACTCAACTTGTGCAAACTGTGCACTAGAGCTGCATGAAACTTGCAAAATGTTACATATCCACAGTCTATATCCATATAATACACTCAGATCAACCAGGTACACCCCTGAATTCAGTCATTATTCATCTCAGTCACACACCAATTTTGGGAAGAAGTGACAGATAAGGACAAACAGAAAAACCCTCCACCTTCCCTCTTGGAGAAACACTGGAGAAACATTTCTCTAGGCTGTTTCATCTAATTTTTTCTCCCTCATACCCGTGCCTGAATATATTTAACTGAGAAAGTGGATTCAGTTCAACTTAATCTCCATTTCCCTACATTTTCTTAGCCCCTTCATACATCTTCTTTTCCTGTAAATTTAATATACTGGTGCTTCCTTATCCACAATACTGGTTTTGCTCCTCAGTGGAATTCAACCATGATGGATATTCTGAAAACTTCTACTTCCTCTGTTACACCTAAAGCAATTTCCACTGTCATTTTAATCTACCCCTTTCAATCTGTCAACACTTTTCAAGAGGTGGTATAATATTGCATCAAATCTAAAATGAACGAAATGAAGCATTTTTACGTAATGTTTCAGCTGCTCCTCTGTTTTTAATACAAGCCACTTCATAGTACGCTCTGAAGGATGCTGGATTGCGCAGTGGTTTCACTGTCTGTCTTACCCTGAGGGAAGGATTGGAGGCAGCTGCCACTCTCACTTTTTCGTTACTCCTCCTGCTCATCCTAGAGATGCAGCAGCTAGTGGAGGAACAAGCAGCTGAAAAGCCTTACTTAATCCAGGAACAAGACTCAGATTGCTTGCTCTTGTAGATATCTCTCAATGCATGGCAAAGTGGTTGGAAGGGGGAAATATTCCATATGATTGCCAGAAAGCCAAATTGGAGAGCAGGAGAAAGGAGGAGAGGGCTTTAAGACCCCTTTTTGGACAATGTACTGTAATTTGTCCCTGCTGCAAGGTGAAATCCCCATGCAATCTGCTCTTTCTTGTGCTTTTTTGAAAGAGACAATTCAATACCACCCTGCCACTAGAGTTGTAATTGTTCACTACATTTCAGATGAGTTTACAGTCAGGATTAGTTTCTTTTCCATTTAATCTACTTCTTTAATCTCTTAAAAGCAAACAAAAAAAAAAAGTTATCAGTGCTTAATGATAAAGAAAAAAAACAAAGTCTGAGCTTTGCCACATAACTATAAGAAGCCCTTCAATTTTTGTATTTCATGACTAGGAAGAAAAAATATAAACTTTCTTTTTGTGCCACATTCCCATTTCCATATAAAATTTATACAACATGCAGTAAATCAGCTTAAAGATAAACTGTTAATACACTTTACTTGTAAAGGGCAGACCATTAACAAAAAGTTTACTTTAGCCCTTTAAAATTCTTCTCCTATCTTCCACTCTCTCTGGCTCTGAGTCCTCAGGGGATGTAATCCCTTAAAATGCAGCTCATCTTCAATTAGCAGAGAGAACATATGTATGTTCTTCACTGAAATCCCCAGGTATCATGCAATGCAGTTCACTTCAGATTTTACAGTTAATTAAAGCCTCATACACATTTTCTGATGCTCCAGCTGGCACTGGAGAGTTTTAAAGCTTAGACCACTTTAGCTATTACTCTGCTAAAAAGCTTGCTAATAAACATTAATGTCTGTGTAGCTTTCTTGCTGACCAACACACTGTAATGGGAAGTTTATAGCTACTGATCTCCTCATAACAAGAGGATGAGAAGAAACTGAAGTTGCAGGAAGGACAAGAGTTGGAACTTTCTGCTTAAAGATAATTTCCTATAGGCATCAGTAATCAGAGTTCACTGGGAAAACGTACCTTGGAAATGTGCAAATGAACCCTGAGGAGAGCTTGGAAAACATTTCCAGGTTATAACCTTGGAAGATAATAAGAACAGAAGTCCCTTTTTCTGAATAATTTGCTTAGACCTTGTGGTAAGATGTCACTTGCCGAAATTCATAAGAATAGATGACATACACTTTGAAGGAAATAAAGCACTTTGTTTTCTGTCCAACTCTTTCAACAGTCACTGAATGTAGAGCAAGTCTTTAAAACATTCTTTTTTATTTAGTGTTCTGTGTAAGGAATACGTCTATAATAGTTGCCTCACAGCTGGTTTGATCTCTTACGATGAAGATTCAGTGCTAATTTGTTGTTGTTGTTGTTTTAGTAGGTGATTTCCCAGTCCTGTTTCTCTTCAGAAGAATAATCCTGAATAACTCAGTGCTCCTTCCTCCTTTTTTTTTTCTTCCTCAGCTAATATTGATCCTTCTTTTACCAAGTTGCTCCAATCACCTTTCAGTCTCTTTTCCCCCCTTCTGACTGCTGCTTCTCTTTTCCTCTACATTTCCCATATCTTCCCTCCATATCCCATTTCTTTCTCTTTAACATTCATGCACTTCTCCTGAACTTTTGCTGGAGTGAAGGCCCTTGATCATGGCATAATCTCATGCTTTAAGAAGTTATTCTCTGAGGGACCCACTCATAACAAGCTTTCTTCAAAGACCATGGGGATACAAGTCACCAGCTGTCAGTGTTGGTTGCAGAACAAGGGTTCTGCAGGAACAGGAATGCACATTGCAAAATAGATTTGCATTCCTACATATCCCACAAGATCCAGGGGCACATAAAACCATGCCCGGCTTAATGCTTAGCCTCTTTGAAATTGAGAAAGCTTATGACATAAGAATGAAGAGGATTTTTTTATACTTCAAATAATTCTATTTCTTAAAGTGCCAATAATAATGTATTAATAATTGTATTGATACACAAGCAGGATGGTAATCCACCTTACCCTTTCCTAACTTTCATGGTTTTCCTGTGGTAAAAGGCATGTAAAAGGATGTATGCATCTGAAGCCATTCATTGTGTATAGTCAGCATATACTTGACTACTTTGGGAATGCTGTTCATAATTTCTTTTCCAATAAACCTGCTCTCTAAAACACTGGCAATCTGAAAAATACCTTGCCATGGGTACTAATATCCTGTGCATCCTTGCTGGAACTTTCCTGGATATGCATTATTTTCAGACGATTTCTGTGATTCCAAGTTCAAATGATTTATGACAATTATTTTCTTTGTCCATGTCTCTTATTTAGTCTCCTTCAGAAGCACTGCATGTATTTCTTTGATGTAGAAAGAGGATTTGCAAAAGTTAGGAAAGATTGATGTCTAGAAATGTCAGATGATATAAATCAACGTATACGTATTTATTCCACTGATCCATGCACATTTAACTTGACCTGTTTCTACATCTACAATAACTTGGCCTCATTCAATATTCTAGATCTTTTTCTTATTACTTGTTATTGTGGAAGTATTTGGAGTTGAGAAAGAAAAATTACATTATCCTATAAGTTTGAAATTATTTAAATAAGAACAACTTTTGCACAGAAAAAATTATGGTACTCCGTAATTTCCTTTTTAATGAAAGCGTATACGCCTTTGTATGTCATCGTGTAAATAAAATGGCTTGTACAACCTGGCAGTAGATAGCTAGTGGTCCATTGCTGGTCATGGAAATAACCTCCCCCAATTCTTTAATCCTGCGATTACTTCCAGTCAGAATAACAACCCACTGTAACTTGACATAGTGAAGTAGAAATGTAGGTGAGCCATAAATATTCACCCTTAACAAAATAACAAGTTTGTAACACAGATATCTTTACAAGATCAGGCGGAAAATTATAAAACCACAAAACCTTAGGCTTCCTGTTAATATGGTACAGTAGTATAAGTTCTTACAACTCCTCTGCCACAGATTAAGAATGCTGAGCAGGTTTATTACTGATTGTCATTTAATAGCCAATTGGGAAGGAAGACAAGGAAAGGAAGTACTGTATTTTCCATGTAAAATGAGTATTTTTCTGCTCACTCGGCTATAAAGTTATTGCTGAGCAGAGAGAAATTGCAGAAGGAAATGCGTTCCTTCTCTAGCAGTCCATGACAAAATTTCATCTTTATATATGGGAGCCTGAGCACTTGCTGCCCCAATTTTCCTATTAGTCATCTTTGATTTTTCCAGATTCTGGGGATAATATGAGATTTTTCGATGAAGTGCATTTAGGATTTTATTTTAGGGGTATTTCTTTAATAGAACTAAAATTGGTAAAAATATGTTTAACTTGGTAGCAATACCAGAAAATGTGTTAAGTACTAAATGCTGCAAATACTCTTTTTTTGCATGATATACACTGAGTTTTCCTTTCTCAACAGTTTTTAAAAATTAACATATTCATCATATCATTTTAGTCTCTTTTGATAACTGAGTGTGAAAGCAGTGAACAGATTAGTGGAACTGAGAAAAATTACATGGGTAAATACTAAATGATGAAGAAAAGCTTATGTATCGTTACAGAATTATTAGACCTGCAATATCTCAGGACTAACCACCCAGCAGAGAAACACATTCAGATCATTAAATTATTGTTTCTTATCTTAAAGTCCAGAAAAATTCAGGAAGAGTTGTATGTAAATTCTCTATGATCTATATCAACTAGTCTTAAGTTATCTTTTAAAATTTGTAATTATGTCAATACAAATGTGCCTACATTTTTAAGATACACTGGAGAGGATTTATGATTGAGGCTTGGATTCATCTATACCAAATACATATGTGGATGATGCCCTTAACAGCTCAATAATGCTCTGAATGCTTCTGATATGGTTAGCAATGTACATGGGCTACAAGAAATACTTTGTTAAGGGAAGGTATGTGATTACTAGTGTGAGCATCAGAGGAATGTGAAGCCAAAGCTGTGCTCTGAAAGAAACAGTAATTTTCTATAATTTGTAATTGCATGTATAAATTTTGGCAGGGCTTCTTCCCCACCCCGCCCCAAGCTCACTAAGCAAAACCAGACACTGGATCTGGAAGAATGTATGTAAGCAAGAGAGGGAAAAGATACTTGGAAATCAGTTGCTGTGAATGTCAATATTTTGTCAGCAGTGGACAATCATCTGATAAGGCTTAGCCCTTCTTTGCCCTTCTGATTCTCACTTTGGTTCTTCATTTGTGTCTGTAATAGCTCACCTGCTTGCCACTTTTTGTTTTTATATTTAAAGAAAAAAACCAGCACTTTGATTTTAATAGATCTGTTATATCATTTTTTTTTTTAATTTAGTGTTATCTTTAGGTCTGTGTTATATGTATTTTAAGATTACCTTAAGAATATCAGTCAGAGAATAGCAAGGCAAAGGCAAATTCAGTTAGAAAGTGATATATAATCCATATAATTTATGGTTTATAATAAATCCCTAATAAACAATAATATGTTAGAATTTATGGTTTTCACAAAAAATAATTTATATTGGAGATTTTTTAATTTTTACTTTTAGTCCCTGCTTTAATCTTCCTTTCACAGGTAGATTTTTGTATTTGTCGAAGAGGATTACAAATATTTCATCAGCACCTGATAAATATTTTAAATCTGCTCATTTTGTGGGGGTTATATTGTTTCACTATTTATGACAGCACTTTCAAGAAATCATAATCTGTGCAGAATGAAGTTAAAGATATTTTCTGATCCTCTTCCATTACATTTTCTTTTATTCAGTTGTTTAATATAGAGAATATAGTTTTATTTTATAGTGAGATTGATCTGACAGTGTTGGGTCCTAAAACACACATAAGTTTCCATATGGTATATGTCAATGAGAACGTGCACCTCTGACCAATAAAGACATGCAGTCATGTTTCCTTTGCAGTGTTAGCCCTGAAGGAGACAGAGTAATAGCTGAACTTAACATGTCGGTATGTTTAGATCCTAAACTTTAGTTACAGTGAGTAAACAGAGACTCTTCTCATAAAAATTCTAATGTTTTCTTCTTGTAAATGTACCAGATGTTGAGTCACATAACATAGGAAGTTTAACATTAATTATTTAGTTCATTTGTCTGTCATTATACTCCCTTATGCCATACAAGTTTGGAGGTAAATGTGTTAGTCAAAGATACAGTTTTTCTGAGAAAAACAACTTCATACCATCTTTGTTTAAAACTTCTGTGAAAACATAACAAAATCAAGGGTGGGGCTTGCTTTTAAGATATACAAATGCTTATTAAATAATGAACGTATACAGGTCGTGCAATTGGAAGGGGAAGATGGCTGCTGCTTTCTGAGATTTTTTTTTATGGTATTTCAGATTAAAGGGTTAGATCAAGAGTTTTCTGTATCTCAGAGTAAAGATCACTGAAAAAGCCAAGAGAAACAAAGACCTGCACATCACTAAGAATGAAATCTCAGCCACACAGGGTGCTGGGAGACTGCAGGGGCAAGAATAAAGGGCTGTGTTTCTCTGATCCATGTCAGAAGGCTTAGTGAGTAATTGTTTTAAGAAAATGGTCATAGGCTAGATGGCATTTGGAAAAGAATGAGGATATAAGGAAAAGTAGATGATGGGAGAAACTGAGACATGGTTGCTAAAAGGAATGACTTGTCATAGAACCAAATGATCATGAAAAGGTTATGGTCTTGATAGATTATAAATTGTTTATTAAATCAACTTTATGTGATGAACTATAAAACCTGCTCTCTAGTTATTCTTTCATACACTACTTTCATAGTATAACTTCCCAAATGGCAGGGAAGGTGCGGGTGGAAAACACAAATACCGTTCCTTTTTTGTTTGACCAGGCATCTTATTAAATGGAAAATTCAGGACTGGTCTTTACTAATGCACCTACAATAATTACTCAACAGAATTTTATAACAGTGAGATTTCCAACAAGGAAAAGAAAGAAGAAAGGTTTAAATGACAAGGCATGTTTATAAGAAGACTGACCTAATATTCTAATAAGCACTACTGCCCCAAGATAAAGATGAAAAAAGACACTTTAAAGGCGAGCTCAGCTTTGGAAAAAAAGAGAAAAATAGCATTCTGCAGTTTGCACTCAGTCTTTTCCAGTCTGTCTTCTAATTTATACAGTGTGAGTTAAAGTTACAAGCGTAAATAGGGCACATAATATACCTTTTACAGAACATATCAAAGTTCTCAGGAAGCCAGATTTAAGGCTTATACAAAGAGACACGGTGATCTGTTTCTGAAATGTTCCTCGCTCTCCCTCTCAGAGGCAAACAAAAGAGGTAAACTGATACCCTGGAACTGAAAAAGGAGGTGCTCCATTTCCTGAGCCATAGTGTCTGCTGAATGCAAAACTGGTTGCAGAGCCTAACACCAGTGAATGTCAGAGCCATGAATGACACCAGTGGGATCTTCTACACATATTCCAGAAATATGTTTCCAGAATGTGATGGCAACCATGCGAAGAGCTTGTCAAGCTAAATGTTAATATAGTTGGTATATTGAAACAGCTAGGTGCTACAATGAATGATAAAGAAAACCTTTATGAGAGGAAAATGAGGGGAAACCTGAAAACTTGGAATGACAAAAAGTTGATTGTTACACTTGGCTTTATATTGAGCTCAGCTTGTCTTAAAATAAGCTTATGGACAATGAGGACTCCCAGGAACTGTTTGTCCTTCAATATTCCATAAAAAAATATGTGGGTCACAGCCTATAATGTACTAACAAAGTACCTCTGCCATTTCTCCCCAGTAGAAATTTATCGTCTTAAATGAAGATCCAGTATTCCTATTGAATTTAATGAAATTCTTATTGCATTTATTTAAATATACCTGTAATTGTCTTCCTCAGTATTTCAAACACTACCTCAGAGGCTACTGGGGTTGGGGGTTTGCTGGAGGTTATACTGGTGGTGTTTGGAAAAGAACAAAAATAATGGGTCTTGAATTTCCTTCCCCAGTAAGCTTCGTATGAATATATTAGCCATATATTTGGTATATAAATGTTGTAGCTAAGTAGTACTAATTTATTTTTTTCTTAATGTTGGCAAGCTCCTCTCAGAAATACTATTTATATCTGATTTATTGATTTCTTTCATTAGGGGGTGATCCTGAAGAACTCCAACCCATGAGAAAATATCCTATTAAAATATATACAACTATTCATGTTATTAAGAATCACTCTTTTACTAAGTACTTCAGTAACGAGCAACTCAGAGGGTAAAGCCCAATTAGCATGAAAGACTTTTCAGATAAATATGGAATATAAAGAACTGAAAATGTTCATTCATGGAAAATGTGAATCTGCTAATTAACCTATGTGACTAAAGACTGCACAGAGCCCTAAATTTGTCACTGAAAAATACTTGATTCTCAACATGTAAAAAAAAAGGTTTACCAGACTCTGTAGATTTGTCAATGCTAAAAACATTACCATTTCACAAATAGATTATGTTTAATTACCATGAAGTTCTGATGACAACACACCATGCTGTCCGTATGCTCCATTTTGACAATAAATGAGGCACTAACTCTTCCCACTTGTAGTATTATGGCAGATGCTACTCTTACCATGCTTTCCTGTGTTGTCTTCAGTTTTTGTTTTGCTTGTCATTTGTTCGTTTGTTTTTCTCTTTCTTTGCTTTCATGCAGATTTTTTTTTCAAATGTCAAATATCAGAAAATTGTGATTTCAATAAATAAATAGGTTAAGGAAGACATAAAGGAAAGGGAAACAGACAGGGAAAAGGAGGAAGACAAAAAGAGTAAGGAGTAAGAGGGAAGGTAAGGAAATGGGAATAGGAACAGGAAAGATGATGATTCAAGGCAAGAAAAAATGAATTCCTTAAGCAATGAAGCTGTTCTCATTGTAAAGATAACGCCTGCATTCTGGCAAACGCATCTAGAAGTGTTATCTTATGAAAATAAATCAGTATAAAAATAACCATTTAACCACACCAGAGGATGTATAGATTTAAAAACCTTCTTGATCATTACATAGTACTCCTATATTTTCTTCCTAGTATCATTGGAAAACCTAATCATAATGAGCATTGTTATACATGTGGCTCAACTTAATTTTGAGGTTTTGATGACTTCCTTAAGAATAGAGGCTTCTTGTTTTTTGAGACATGTCCTTCATAATATGCATAATACTTATGGTTTTCAAGTGTGAAAGCCTTCTTACTCAGAACAACTGAGGAAGACATGAACTTGGAAAAATAAAAAACTGATATAAAAAGATGGCAATGAGGAATGGTAGGAAGATACTGAAAGGTCAATAACAAGTGATTCAGATAGTGGATCACTTGAAAAGCTAATTGAGGGCAAGGACAATCTTCCCATTCATTTAAAGGAACTTTGGATGAGATCCAGAAAGAAAGAAAATGAAAATGAAAAAAAGAAGGGTTATATTAACAAATGTTGACCACGACTTTTTCACCAACAAACCTCTGCAATTCCCCCTTCTTTTCGTTCTTCATT
>JAVJGI010000040.1:4591703-4717075 GCA_035590275.1 Ibycter americanus
AGGGGAGGAAGGTGCTAGCGATATATGCACCCTAACACTTAAAAAAGGTTGTACTAAAATCCTTACTGTTTATTCTATCATTTCTTCTGTACCAGTATAAGAAATAATGATTACATTTAATAACATAAATATATCTTAACAATTTGGTCACTTTTATAACAAAGTTAACTAGAAATCTGCTCCTGATCTCATATTAACTCTGGAAATACTTATTTTTTTAATTCAGTAGGCATTAAAACCAAAGGAAAAAACATCTCCTTAACATCTAGAAAAAAAAATAAAATAAAGAAAAAAGTGGAATAAGAGAAACACAAAATATAGTGAAGGGGTGGTATTCCGAAAAACTTATTTTGTTCAAAACAGGGTATTTTGATACTTTTCCTTTTATGATGGCTTGTTCATTTTGATTTCTAGAATCCTGTCCAATGGTTTGGACTTTCAAAAGAAAAACAGAGGGAAAAAAGACATTACAAATCTTTTTGTTGCACAGTCTTATTTTTGAAAATTTTATTCACACATTTTAAGCACTTTTTAATTACAAAGGCATCTTAAGAACCAAGTAGCTCTATTTTGTTAAATTTATAAAAGACAGATTATGTCACTTTAAATTTGTATATGAAGGATTCCTGCCTATTACCCTATAGCAGTATCTTATGGAAGAATTAACACTGCAGGAGGTAACGGTAATGCTTATACCACCAAACACTATCACACAGCTCTCTAGTCCACAGGGACTTTATGAAAAGGAAATGAAGGGCAACAATATTGCATCACCCAAAACCCAGCAGATCTGTCACACTTTGTCACCAAGGTGTGATTCCACACGATATATATCTCTGTAAAGACACTTGTGTGGATTTTGGTTTTGGTTTTGTTTTTCTTTTTTTTCTTTTCCCCTCTGTGGGTGTTCCTTTGGGCTAGCTGTGGGCAGAACTGGTCTGAAGGCCAAAAGGACTCCTCCTTCCTGGTTAGGTGAGGCAGGTTTTAAGTCCAGTCACAAAACTGTAACACGTTCCAGAAAAAACAGATGAGGCTGGGGGTCCCTGGGACAGGCACCCACCCCTCTGACAATACACAGAGGCTTCCCTGAATTCAGGACAGCCAGCAAACAAAGGGCTGACCACTCTCCAGAGCCACTTCTACTGTGGCCAGCTTTTGTTACACATCTGAACCATCTTCAAGGATACAGCAGCACAAAACCAGTAGTAAAATGTAAACCACTATAAAAGTAGGTAAATTTTAGTTGGTGACTGTGCAGATAAAATTATCAAAGAAGCAGTAATGAGCAGGCAAAAATATCTTATCCTGAACCGGTTGGTACTGTTCTGTGGGAAGACATCATCAGAGACACCCGTGCCCTTTGGAAACTGAGACAGTGTCTAGACTTCAGCACAGTAACAAGGCAGTAATTCAAATGGCAAAATACAGAATGCCGCTCCTGTAGTGCTGTTCAAATCAATTAAAAAATGTAGATCAATAACATCAAATAAAATTGCTTAGGGATTATTTAGATGATTCTCTTTTCCCAGCAGTCACATGTTTAAGGACTGTCACAAATCATTCCAAGTACTAGGTGCATCCACTAGGCAAAAACCCCCCATATTATTTGCAAATAAAAATGTGGTAAAATAACAGCTAAATGTAAGTAATATTAATTCATGTCCTGACAGCTGCATAGCTAAAAATGAATAAAGCTTGCTCTGTTGTTCACTCTGGTCCCAGCCTGCCCTCTGCTTAGACTATTCTGGAAAACTTGACTCTGCCTGGGGTTCTTGGATGGTCTTTGATTTTCTCCAGGACTCCAGTGAAGCCAAGATTTTTCACTTCTTTGTTATGCTGCCAGAAGTGATGGAAGGGGTTGCTGTCACTTAACACCTGACCTTTCTTCTGACTCCTGGCTTGCTTGCCTTTTTTTTTTTTTTTTTTAATTTTAGGTTTTCTAACTGTTGCAGCCAAAATACTTGCATTATGGTTCCTTCATTTTCTTTTATTCTTGGCAAAGTGATTTCCCCATTTATCTGAGACTGTACTTCTGTAGTGCTGCCAATTGCTATATTTAATCATAAACCTAGGCATTATGGAGTATTTCATTGTCTGTTTCATGAAAGTGTGATATGAAGCTGTCAAACTTTACTTATCATGGCTACCACCTCACATTAATTAATAAAAATCCTACTGCCTGCTTTTTTTTTGAATTATGCTAACACCATTCGTGACTACATGTCAAATGGCTCTTCCTCTTTGATCTGGGGCAGGAATAACTATGATTATTCACAGACTTAGTATAAAACAGTCACTGGTTAACTTGCTTATTGCAACCGGTATGTCTCAAAGGAAAAGAGAGTTGTAAACTTGAATTCCCAAACACGTGGCACGAAAAAACAGAGTAAACGTGAATTCTCAACCTTCATACGTAGGGATCCATAAACTTGAACTCTATGAGAAAAGAGGGAAAGAAGGAAAAAAGGAAAGAAGGAGAAGAAGGAAAGTATTCACCACCCTCCACCCTTCATTCCTGCCCTCTCTTGATCCGCAGCCGCCTGCGGCTGGGCTGGCAGCTTCCCTCAGGCCGTGGGCGCCCAGGGCGGCTCCTGAGGCGCGTTGTCACATCCTGGGCCTGCGCCCAGTTCCTCCCCTGCGGCCGGCCTCTGGGTATCGGCGCACATGTGCATTAGGTGCTGTGGAAAGTTCTCAAAATGAGTTGGGGGGTGGTATGGGGGTCTGGGGTGCCTCCAGACCCCTGCCAGAATCAGCTTTGATTGACCTGGCCTTCAGTGCACAGGCGCTTTGCCTCTGAGCCTGCGTGACTCCTGGGCTGGGTTGTGGACAGCGAAAAGTGCCCTCGGCCTATGCGGAGTTGTAGCCCTCTGCACCTTTCAATTTGTAATATGCTCAGGCAAGGTGGATGTTTAAGGTATTCTGAGAATGTTACCGTGGTCAATTCTGAATTCACAAGTGGAAAAGAGGAGAATACAGACTAAATACTAGGTCTGTAAGAGTTAGAGTGAAGCACTGTTGGTGCTGCAGTTGAGTGTGTAAGAGAAGGAGAAGGGATGATATCCAGAATGCGAAGGATAGCAAGCATTTTAGGTGGAATTCCTAAAGGAAGAAATGTTGAGATCTTTTTGCATAAATGTTTAAGATGGGACTTCACCTTTAAGAGAGTTCATATTTTTTTGGATCCAGTAGTTTTCCTTAAAAGTTAAAAAAAGAATAAATGAAAACAAAAACCTATAGAAAATTAAAGGTCTCATTTATTTTAGAATATCTCATGAATTTTGAATCATTTCAAGACCCACAATACTGCTTTAGGTTTCCCGTTTGGATCAGCTGTGATTGATTGTTAATGGCACTATTTCTGTTCTCTTAAGTTAAGCAGCATTTGTAGGAGACAGAGAAAAATGAATCAAATAAAATTGAATCAGAAATATTGCAAGAGTAGAGAACAGCTTTCAATGAAAGATAACTCTTGCAGTTACTACTTATGAACAAAGATTTGATATCATTCAATCCTGTGCCAGTGTCTCGGCACTTCTGTTGACAGGTCCCTCACTCTGGATTAGATTTCCAAGGGTATTGCCTAAAGGAGACAAAATGCTCCTGCAGCTTCTCACCGGAATCGTTAAACCATATGTTTAGCCCCCTATCTGGTTACTATTTCTTGTTCAGGTGGCAACACACATCATGAGTACTTTAAATAGGAGGTTATTCTTCTAACCTGAACCTCCTTGTACAATTAGCACAGACATGATTTTACCAATGTAGTTACTTTTCTACCACTCTAAAATCTCCATTGTACTGTATGTTCTGGTGTACAAAACATTTAATGTAAAACACTATCCCTTAGTATTCAGCTTTTCCGTTTTCCTCTAAATGGCATGG
This sequence comes from Ibycter americanus, assembly GCA_035590275.1. Lineage (NCBI taxonomy): Eukaryota > Metazoa > Chordata > Aves > Falconiformes > Falconidae > Ibycter > Ibycter americanus. The sequence continues at coordinate 4,595,586 of JAVJGI010000040.1, forward strand.
TAACATTCTCAATATTTAAAAAAGACCCGCTTCAAAGGATGCCTTCTGAAGTTGCATGCAATTCTGTCAGTTACTATCTCCCTGTTTCCTGTTTTGTGTAAATATTTTCATGCTAATTCAACTGTTCTTTTAATGAAGCTTTCCAAACTAAGAAAGTATGGTGGATATCCCTAAAGTTTTCAGGGGCTTTTTAAGACATCTGTTTGTTTGAATTCAGAGAACCTCTGGCTTCAGTTAGGGATGTATGCCTGCAAGACATTTTACATAAGTATATGCCAATGTTTCCTATCATGAATACAGGCAAGGTATTCTAAACTCAGGAGACATAATCCAAATCACGGATATTCAGATCACAACATTAGGAATTAATAATTATATGTACAATGCAAAAATACTCATAAAATTCTAAATTAGGAGATTAATCCAGGTACACTGAAAGCTATTATGACAGAACTGTTGTTGAAAAAAAATCAATGCAAAACAGGCAGAAATCTCTCTACTTTTTCATTGTCTCGACTGCAACATCTAGCCTGTAGAATCCGATACAGTGGAATTTGATAGAGAACCTCTGATCTAATAGCATACCTTTCCCCTCCCCCTCACCCAACCTTCCTTTTAATAAGCGCTTTATGTACAACAGTAAAATGACTTGGGAAAACCATGTTTGTACTCTTTTTTTCTCTTCCATTTGCTATATCCTTTTCCTTTTTACAGTTCTTTCTTTAATCTTTGTATATGTTATTTATCCATGTACTCACTAAACTTGGAGCAGATTGGGTATTACTAAGCAGCATCACCTTGTCAGGGCTGAAAGGGTTCCCTAGCTATTACGTGTGTGGTGGTTGGTAAACATGGAACACCAACCTCACTCCACTCTGTGGGCTGTTTCTCACTCTATTGCTGTTCAGTCAGTCAACCTGCAGGGAGTAATTAAGGGTGAGTACAAGTGACAAAGGTTGTGAAAGTAGCAGGAAACCATTTTACCAAGCTGGTATTTCTCATTATTATTACTATTTTCATTATTTCTTTCCTCTCTGCTTTAACAAAACAAGTTGCTTCACTTCCCCTGCCGTGCTCGTAGTCAAAAACAGTGAGGTGGAGGCAAATCAGATAAAGGTCATTCTTGTTAACCAGAGAAAAGTCTCAGGTCACACATTACCATGATCATAATTAAGCAGCGTATCTTGGAGATAGTTAAGGTTAAATGAGTGGAAAGAAGGGGAATAAGTGTGCTGAAAAACAGGGAATGAGAAAGGGTTGTAATCTTTCAAGAGGTTACAGGTGAGACATCACAAGGTTTATTGTATGAGTACACAGTCACGGGATTGGAGAGCCCTGGAATGAAGTGCAGAATTTGCCCCATTTCTGAAGTAGGACACAGCTATTGTGATATGGAGAAGAAATTGGTTCTACAGAAAAGTAAATTATTGTTTATTAATACATTAGCGTACCAGTGAATTAGACTTGTTAATTATTAGCTAGTGAAAGAACATTTCTTTTTATGCACCCAGTGGACAGTTTCTTCCTGGAGCTTTAACTAGCAGAAGAAAGATACACTGAGTTAAAAAGATAGGGATTTGCTAAAGCAATAGCTAAGGGGACTGCAGATTGTCCCTCTATACACACAAACATAAACAGTCTGTTTTGTATTAATACAGTCTGGTATGTACATACTCTCCTAAACCTGTGAGGTTTTAGCATTTATGGATTTGTTATTGAAAATGGTAACCAGGTTAACTCTCCAAACCAAATGATAGTTTAAAAAGCCAACATTGGTTTATTGCAGCGTTGAGTGCATGGGGGACTTTTCCTTCTAACATGCACACCAAGTTACTCGAGTGTACACATTATATACAGTAGAGTACTTGCATATATTACATATTCATTTTCATTCACGCACAGAATTTGTTACAAGTTTCTTGTTTCTAATGCAAATTAGTGCGCATCCTCAGGTAGCACTACTGAAGTTTTTTATCAACTACACATGCTCCTGAAGTGGAGGTTTGCCCTCTTTCAGGGTGGGGGGGAGCTATTTGAGTCAGAGGCTGAGATCGCCCATTACCACAATTACCTTTGTCCTACTTTCAACTAATTTTCTGAGGCTTGCAACACCTTACCAGCTGGTCTGCTCTTGCGGCCAGAACTTTTTCACTTTGGGACTTCTTTCTGCATAATTTACGTCACGGTGTTCTTACCATTATCTGTTCCTTTTTCCCAAGAGTGACTCCCTTGATTAGAAGTCCTTTCATTCATCAGTTTTGACGACTTGAGATGGTGGGTACTTGAGAGGGTGAGTCGTTTAATGCCTTGAGAGGGTGGGTCAGTTTGACATAAACTTTGTGCACATTCTTGTTTAACTAAATGAGAGTTCAATAATTCGGGAGTTTAGGCAACAATTCCCACACACACATCCACCCCTCACAGAATAGCTGTGTCTCCCTGTGCAGTTTAGTAAAAATACTGTGAGGGAGAGAGCTATTGTTTGGTTTTGATTTTGGGCATTGTTTTTGTTTGGAGGAAGGGATTGGTTTTTGTTTGTTTCTGTTTCTGCTTCAGTGAAAATAAACCCGAAGCAATGGCTTCTTTGAGCAGAATATGCCAATCATGCCTTCTTTTAACTAGTCTTGTGCTATATGCTAAATCTTTATTGTGCCTTTGCTGCACAACAGGCATTTGTTCTAAAGCATAATCCTAGTGGGCCAAGGAACATCTATGCATCTATTATTTAATCACCTAGATAAATACATGTACTCAGAAACCCACCTGGCTGATATGCTCAAATGCCTATGTCATGACAAAAAAACAAACAAAAAAGCCCCAGCAAAGCTAAACCTACCTAATGTACAGCAATGCAAATTATGTGAGCCATCACTTGCAAACCAAATACCTCCATAACTGTTCTTCCCCTGCTAGCAATATTAGGTATACCTGAGATGAGCTGGAGCTAAAGATTTGGAGATGAAAAAGTGAAAGATATGGCTGACATAATGTTTTTTCTGCTTTAGCTGAAATGACAGCGGAAAAGATTTTGACTGTGGAAGGAAAGGGGGGGGAGCTGTGCACCTGCTGAGAGCAGAGGAGGTGATATGGCTGGTGAAGGTCAAAAGGAAGAATCAGACTGAAGTCAGAGTCTTTGGGCAAATCTCTTCTCACCAGAGCTGAGTAAACTAAGGCTGGGGTGTTGCAGAGAAGAGGTTCAAGTTCACTCTGCTCCAGCTGTCTGTGCTGTTCAACCTTTTGCCATTCCCCATTGCTTCTCAGCAGCTGTCAGCGTTCCCATATGCTAATCAATCCATCCCTTCTCAAACATGTTCTGTGCTTGGCTTCCAACAAACAGTCCTTTTCCCCATCCATTCATGGCTATGAACCCGTCTCTTCCATGTCGTCCTGGTCCTGTAATAAAAGTTAGTTATGCTTGAATTGAAGGCAAGTATATATCTTTATGTGTAGACATGAGCAGTTTAGAGCCACATACTTTGAAAGCAGAAACTTTGCAAAGGCAATTTATACCTGCAAAAGTACCTTTAGGATGAGGCTCAATCACACTTCTGTCTTTTTTCTTCTTTCCTCACAATCTAGAAATTTATTAGTGCAGGTAAGTAACTGTTACCAATTCCTTTTCTAGAAAGAATAATGTTTCTAACATCTCATAATAGCTAGCTAAAGCATAATTTCAGTCACATAATATTTAATATGTTTGCAATAGAGACCATGTCCTTAAACCACAAATTTTTGGCTGGTGTCACAGTAACTACTTTTTCTCATTCTGTACCTAGTGTATAGATATATAACCACTGACTTATAGATTAATGCAAGGTCAGGAATTTCTTTTAAATATTGTTAAATATGACAGGTTATGAAAATACTACTTGATAAATATACGTTTAGCTGGCTAGGTGCTGAATCTTTATTAATTTACTTACACATCATTAGAATAATATATAATTATTTAATAAATAGAGTCTGAGAAATATATTAACAAAGTTAGAATACAAATAATCTAGGTTCGGTTTCACTTTTATATTTGTGTGTTTTAATGTTTATTGAAGGAGGTAAAATTTGATGTATAATGACAGTACCAGAGATTATATTCTCTGCATTTTAATCATAAATACTTCTGCTGTTACTAAGTTTTATTACATTAGTTTTTGAAACTGGAACAGAGTACAAAACATGCACTGTGTTTGAATTGTCAACATTATTGAGGCTGTCCTTTCTTGGGTAATTGCTGAAATAGGAACTAGAAAAGAACTATCATTTGAGACAGAGACATGAAAAAACTTGCCAAAGAAAATCTGAATACCAACCTCCTGAACTTTTACTGTATCCAGATCTTTTCAGGCACAATTACATCAGTACCTTGATAAAAAGACAGTCGTTCCCTGCAACTGGAAGAGCAAACACTTCCTTTGTCCTCCTTCTCCAGGTGATTCAGTTTTACCCTGAAGTTGTCACACCTACTTACATTTTAAGTGTAGTTTAGACTCAGCATCTGTGAACACTTGGTGTGTTTACCCACTCAATGGCTAAAACCACTGGTAAAGAATGGTTATTTAGTTAAGTTCATGCTGTAAGCATGAGTCCAGTGTTAACAGGATGGATATAAAACATTCTATGAAGGTCCCTAAAGAGCCCTCTGGAGAGATGAAGCCTTTTGATTACTACCAGCTGTATCACTGTAGGAGAACACAAATTATTTTTCTGACATGAATGGAAAACTTTTTTTTTTTTTTTACAGAAAAGCTTTTAGAACCTGTAATGCATAAATTATTAGACCTACTGTCAGCACAAATTTTAATTTACTCATCATTTAAATGTAAGCATTAAAATAAATAAATAAATTAAACATCTAACTAATCCTCTTGATATCTGCATAAAGTGGTTAAATACAAACACTATCTCTCAGTTGAACTCCTGACTTCTGAGTTTCTTTTATCCTTCCTTTTTTAAAATATAGCTCTAACCTGTAGGAAAACAAAAAAAAAATCCAAAATGCCTGCATTGTTTTTGAAGATCATTTTAGAAGAGTCTACATACTGTTAATCTCTGATACTAAAAATACAGACACACTGTTTAAAATGAGCTTTTAAAATTTTTCAAAAGAAATTTTAGAGCCCAATGTAAGGTAGCTTTTCCTTTCTCTCCAAATATGAACATCCCTCTCTTTCCCGCTTTCATATAGCTGGGGTTCAGAGCAAGAATTGAAGGAATGAGAGGGAGACCTACACTGGCTGGTATGCAGGACAGTCAATATTCAATCCTGGATTAGTGACAGCTTTAAGTTTCAAAATTTCATAAACCATCTGACTTTGAATGGATGCTTTATCACATTAGAAAAAGGAGAGTCTTCCCTTGCGATGAGAGATGGCAATCCTTCCTAGGTCTGGCAGGCTGGAAGATATTGGGTCATAAAATCATGACACTGGAAAGCAATCTTAGGTAATATTTAGAGGCCTGCACTGTTTGTTGTTTATAGCTTTTCTCTTCCTCTCACCCTGCAGAGTTCAATTCAAGGTTCATTGTTGGTCTAGAACAAATAAAGAATAGTCATAAGATTAAAAAAAGTTTTAATGCTCTTCTGATGAAATATGCAACAGAATAAAAGTAAACACAAAGAAAATATAGAGGTTTTATTAACATTTGTATTGCTTTATCTTTCCTTTTTGGAATAATGCTGACCTAACACATATCTCAAGATATGCACAAACGCATATGCCTAAAAATTACATGCCTCCAGCCACTAGCAGTCAAAAAACGTACCTCAAAAGAGATTCAGACTTGAAAGACCTACATTTCAGGCTCAAAATTCATTGAACAGTATTTAAAAAATATTAAGGTTTCCCATTTTATACTCAAAAGTTAAAAACCAAAAGTATCCTAAGAAGACAAGACAGAGAAGTGAATGTAGTGGCAAGAAAAGAGAGATGAGCAGAAACAGAGAACAGAGGAAATCAAAACATCTTTTTGCTTGTTAACTGAAATTTGTTCTGGAAACACCAGGAGACATCAAACATGGAGCCTTTAGATTCTGTTGCAAGAACTCTGCTTTCCAGCTGACAAGCACACTTGTGTGTACAGGATATCTTATTTTTCAAAACTGAAAATAACCAGATGGGAACACTTACAACTTAAACTTTCAAGTACACTTCTGGATTAACAAGAAGCATGGGATGTTTCACAGCAAAGACTATTTTGTTAAAACATCAAACACACATGAAAACGTGAGCTTTAAGGAAAGTGTTTTCTCAGTCACAACTATATGATATTGAAACTGCAACATGATAACAAAATTTAACAATAAATACATATTATGGTAAGTAAAACAAATGCAAGTTCATTTTTGCAATGCTTGTAATTTATGTGTTTGATAATCTATAAATATCAAGTATAAGAAATAAGAATTTCTATTTATACTCCAATAGATAAATTTAAAATATTAAATAGTGTGTTGTTATTACATTGTATATGTATGAGTATGCACTCATACAGACACATTTACATGTACAGATATTAGATTAAAAGACCATTACATTTATAAAATATTTTAAATAATTGTTTACGTGTACAGGTTTAGATATTCATACTTACAGTGACAAGCAAGTAGGCTGAATATATTTGAAAATGTAGTGAACCAAGTTCTGTTCTTGCTAACATTAATACACTTTCATTTAGATAAATCTGAAAAGAATTTCACTCCACTACTGTATCTGTAAAGACTAATCAAATAAATCTCTTTAATAGCATTAAACCTCATTTTGAAAGTTCACAATCAATAATTAGCTATTTCTTTGAAACTGGTTGCTAAAAATGTAGTTTCAGAACAGCTTACAGTTCAAATCGTAGATATGCATGTAATAATTTGTCCAAACATGTCAGTTTTAGACATTACTTACAAATTAATATTAAAATCCACATGATTTTAAGTATTTGTTTTGATAAGAGCGCTAAGTATTAAATAATAGCCTGACCTTTAAAAAAATTGTATCTAATACCAAAATTAAAGAACAGGTTTTAAGATTCAGTCACTAATCTTTATAAAAGGGCAGAAAGAAAGCAAAACAAACCAAAATCCCTTGCAGTCACATTCTGTCATTCTCTTTCAACTATTCTTCTGGGTTTCTTTCCCTTACGTTTAATTTTATTTCATTATATGTAGAAAGACTAATTTTTCAACAAACTGTTTTGATTCTGCTCATTTATTTTACCCCACTTTGACCATCAACTTTTTTTACCCTAAGGTATTTTGTAACAGAATTCATTGTAATTTAATTTGTTTTATTAAGCTAAGGTTTTCCAATGTTTTAAATGTAAGAGAGATTAAACAGTTACTTCACCTTGTGAGGTCCAGAGGTCCTGCAGACCTACTAGTGATATGTGAAAAACAGATAATATTTTTTTTTTATAGAATAATATGAATCGATTTTTTGCATTATATTTTACTTTTTCTAACAACATTTATTTTTTTAAATGCTACAATGAGTGTAATTTTTGCCTTTGCTCCATAGAAAGGCAATTGTACACATTTTTTGGGGAAAAAAAAAATCTTTCATCTGAAAATTCTCATAATGAAAATATCAGAGTGGAACTGAAGATCTGAATCAACAGATGGGTTGTTTTGTGTGGGTTTTTTGTTTGTTTGTTTTGTTTTGAATTTAATTTTAGTTGATAAATGATGTGAACAATGACACAGAGACAGAGACAATGTCTTAGTCCTAGACTCCTGTCTTGCTTGGGTAATATGTTCCTTGCTTTTTTGTTTGTTTGGTTGTTTGTTGTTGGCTATGTCACATGTATGATACATTACCATCTCAATTTATCACCATCTTCATCCTTCCAGGAAGATCAGAGGAATGGAAAAGGAGAGCTCTCACTTCTCTTCACCACTTTCTCTGCAGATTTGCTCAGATTCTAGTAAAGAGGAGCTTAACTTTGCATCTGGTGACCGGTGGCAAAAAGCCCTAGGTAAGCAGGAATAGCAGTCACTCACACAGAGAAATAACCAAACAATTTGGGCAACAATATCATAGGAAGAACAAAAAGGTAGACTGGAATTAGGGACAGCTCTGGCTTCCTGCTATGTATATTGGTACCTTATATGCCTAATAAAATGAAAGTGTCAGAAGTTTTAATAAACATAACAGAGAAATGATTCAAACAAAAGTGATTTCATATTAAATGGTGTGAGCTATTTGGGAAGGATAGTGTTAAAAGAGAGAAGTTATTCCTTTGTATGTCAAGGGTGTGACTGTTCACTCTGAACTCCGATATGCAGAGGAAGTTAGAACTGATGAAAGCCTGGAAAATACCAGGAAGAAAGCACTAGCACAGCTGGCAATATGCTGGGGATGTACTATAAACCTTGAAACCAGATTCAGCTGAACAAGGCTTACAGGTGATTTCAAGCACAGCATAGGAGTTAATTAAGCAGCAGAACCTGCAGGATTTGTAACTACAGAACCAACCTTAAGATAAATAAATACCTATTTATTCTTTTCCCTCTATTGTTACATTGTTTAATATAACATGTTTAATAACATACCATTTATGTTAGATGAATATGGAATAATATAAATGTTATGCATCTTGTGACTTTATAAATATGACATATATTCAATATAATAAGTAATTCATCTAAAACATTGCTTCCTTCAGGGCAGCAGACCCTGTATTAAGACTTACTTTTATTTTCCAAATTTACTAGATAGGGATTGTTCTAGCCTGCATGCTAAAGCATACAACTCATATTTCCCTGACAAGGAGTCTCATACAGTTCAAAAAGCTTAAAACTGCCTGACTCATTCTCTTGTTAAAGGAGATTTAACTATGGAGGCATCTGCTGAAAAACAAAATAAAGAAGAACAAATGCTGTCTAGCAAGTTCTTGTTACTATTCAGTGACAACTTTTTGATATAAAAACCAGAGAAACCAATCTAGGTGTGATTGTCACCAACCAGTTGGAAGGAGCTAGTTAAGGTGAGGATGAGGGGTAAGACAAACAGGGGAGAGCCCTTTGGACAGGGGTAAAAGCATAACATTAAACCAAAGGCAGACATCTTCAAGGAACATCCAGAGAATATAGGTGGAAATAATAATCTGCAAATATAAAGTATATGAGACAACCGGTTGTACTACTGAAGAGGAACTGGATGTTACAGCATGTCACAAAGCTGAGCAGGTGTCAAGAAGGTGATGCTGTAACAAAAGGCAAACAACACAATACTCAGATGTACAAACAAGGGGGGTTATTGCCTGTGAAAAACAGAAGACAATCCATCTGTTCTACCTCACAAGTTCCTAAGATTGGTCACTGGGGAGAGTACTACGTTCAGCCTTGGGAATCCCAGGCTCAGAGAAGCAGATGACTTAGAGTACAAGAAGAATAAGAATGAAGACGTGCTGAGAAAGTGTGATGTAGGTAAAAAGGGAAAAACCCCCACAACAACTACTTGATCTAGAAAAGAGTAGACTGAAGAGCATGAGGAAAAGCCATCATAACAGCTTTCAGATATATGGCAATCTCCTGCAAAGAAGGGTGTCCACGGTGACCTTCCTGAATGGCCCGCTGTAAACATGTAGTTCTATGTCTGTGATGAATAGAATGAGAAGACTTGGGATTAAACTGTAGCAAAGGTCATTTGGGTTAGATCAAAAAAGATCTTCATAGCAGTAAAACACTGGTATGGATTTCTGGAAATATCGTTACTATGTTAGACAACCATATCTGAAATGACACAAGTGTATTTGGTCTTAGCTGGTACAGAGGATGGGCAATGTTACGGTTGAAGCTATTTTCAGATTTACATTTTTGTGATTTTTCTGGATTGACAGATACCAAATGGAATAAACTAACTTTTACATATATCAAATCTTAATAGATATAAGAGATAAACAAAAAATGCCCACAAATCTCACTGAAGAAAATTCTGTAGTGTCATTTTCCAAATGATTGTGTTACCATTATGGGTCTACATGCTGCATGTATGGAGTCCACATACCTTAGCTGAATCAAAAGCCAACCAAGAAATAATAGACATTTAGAGATATGTAGCCAATTGATGGTTCTATTATGGAATTACATAATGAGCTATTACGCTAGAGTCTCATCCAGGATAATGTAAATCATACGTGCACATAAAGGAAATCACGCTTCTTAGCATTACTGTGTTACATGGGCCTCTGTAGTTTCCTGCAACAGATTTCAAGATGGAAATGCTCTTTGGAAGTTTTTCTAACATCTACATGTCTCACCCTGCACCAACCTGTTGGATGTGGCTGAATCTTCATTTTGCTACAGGCGAGGATAGCATTTGTTATCACTGTGTGCACTGACTGGTTCCTTGCATCAGTGAACAAGACAGTAGTCAGGGGATAAAACGTGACTTCAGAAACACTAAGGCATTTGAAGTGCCCTGGTTTCCTCTACTGTTTGTTCTGGTAATGTGTTGCCTTGGGAATGCACAAAACCAACAGTTTCTCTCTTGCACCCATGATCTGCTTGACACGGGGAGCACTGACTAACTATCAGGGAGCTACGAATCATCTCCCAGTTCCATTAACCAGTTAATATTCACTTCATGGGGAGGTAACCTGACCCTGAAATGCTAAAGTACAAAGAAGCTTATAAAGTGCCCATTCAAAGTACAGTATCCCATCCCTCTCCAATACCCTGCTTCTGAAATATTCCCTGTGCAGGAGCCACAGAGTTGGTTCCACCAGCTGTAGAAGGGATGATTTTTCCAGCAGGAAGATGCTTTGGGTTTGCTCCATTCTGACACAATTAGGCTGCTTCAAGGCAGCTGATATGGCTGTGTGTGTCTAAAAGGTACCCGCTGAGCTTCTAACAGACCATCAAGAGCTCTGAGCAGTCAAGGTCTGCTGCTAATGGTTTCAATAGGTAACAGGTCCACCCTTTGGCCTGCCACTTAAAGAACAGAGAAGGAAAGCAGGTGACATTGAAAAAGGATGCTTGCTGGTGCAGAAAAAAGGAGAAGCACTGCTTTCAAATAGGAAGAGACAGATCGCTGCTAGAGGGGAAATCTGTAAAGGGGTCGTGAACCTGGATCCAGCTGCTGCAACAGGCAACATGGGACCACCCTGCTCCAGAGACAGCTTTCCTGAAAAATAAAGGAAAAATCATTGTTTAGGGACAGGAGTTCATGGGTACATAGTATAGTAAGCTACCTAATAGCTAACTGTTAAAAGTGTTAAAAGTGTTACTGAGAGTGTTAGCTGTTACCACCGTTTACGTTATGTCATATGTCTCTGAAAATCTAACCCTTATTTGGCGTTGGTATGTGGTCTTGTGAAATACCAAATATATGAAGTAAAGCAGATGGGGCATTGCATTTGTTGTGTATAAATTCAGAAATGTTCTAATAATTTACTAATTAAGTCTTACTAAATTGAGGAATAAGTGAGAAGAGCAGGGGCTCAGTGACATTTTACGTATATACTGCTCAAGTCCTTTGTACTTAATACTTTGGCTTGTTCTAACTTTTCCTTTATCCTTGCTGTCACAAACATGCATTTTAAAAGCTTGCATGGGATTTATTCTTTTTGTTTCCATGGCAGCAATAAGACTGATCCCATCCCTCAGATATGGAAAACTCAGTTTATTCTGATTTTTTTTTTTTCTTCTGGCAAAGTTGCCTTGGATCAAAATCCTGCAATTGACTATATAGGAATTTTATCTTTATGTATATAATGTATACATTTCTTTTTGCATGTAGTCAAGGACAGAGGCTTTTGGTCTGCTTTCTGAGCTAGCAATTGTACTAGCTGGTGCTTTTGTTGTGCTTCAATATCTATCTTGAATTAGGAGTTAACTATTTTGCTGGCGTTTGGGCTAATATAACCACATTTTTGGCTGTGCATCTTCTGGCATTTCTGTTTCCAGCAAAACGAATGCAAATTTTGTTACTTCAACAAAGGAAAGCAAGAGCACATCTGCTATTTAGGATATTTGATCATTTTAGTTGAATGATGATAGACTTTGCAGAGAATTATTTATTTAGTTTTGTGGATTCATCTTCCAATCAGTTATTCAAAACCTCACAGATGATATTTTTGTTGTATTTATGTTGGGCCCCACTTTATTTTACAAAGCTCTTAATTAATCTTGCAAATCAATAGGAAAAAAAATCCCTTTGCCTTGTTTGCTAAGCCATCTATTTTATTTGTAATTCCTTCTTATCCTTGATTAAAATTAAAATCAGATAGATTTACCTGCAAGCATCAGGGAAATCAAGCTCAGACACCTGAGTAGAAGTGAAATTGAACCAGGAATAAATGCTTTTAGGTTAGCAACTACGGTGAGATAAATGACAGAAGTGGTGGTGAAAAAAGAGAAGTTCTGTAACCATGTCCTCAGTGTTACCCATGGTCAGCAGCTCTGGCTTTTTTTTTTTTTGTTCACTCTGTACCCTTTCAACCTCTCACATAGTAATAGGTTAAGCTATGAAATGTCACTCATTTACATGGGGGTAAAACATTTAAATGACTTGCTAAAGGAGCTCAAAGCATTACAATTAACCCATCACAAAATATAATATACGACTACCACAAATGCTTTTTAAAGTTTAATCTACTAATGATGCTCAGCATGCATTAACATTTTCCTCATTTTTAATGTGTCATACATCAGTGGCTAGATAAACACTCTGATTATCATCAGTTTTATGTCACTTTGAGAGTCCAAGCTGGTAACTGCCATTAATCACAATCTCAGCAGCACAGCACTTTGGATGCATCTACCACAGAGCTCTGATAACAGTGACAATAAGAGACGTAACTTGTTCTGCTGAATACAAAAAGACGTTCTTCATCGCTTTATATCCACATACCATTTCAACCACAGAGAACCTCCGAGAACTATGAATATTAGGAAGGCTGTTTGTATGCTTTGTACTGAGGACAGTTTTTTCCCTTGAGAGCTAAAATACAAAATTATACTGATTAAACTGAGAGTGGCTTTGTTCATGCTTGTTCATGTTGTATCAACTATGATAAAAGCCCTCTGGCCTGTGAGGCCATGTATTTTCTAATTGAGAGTCAGAGGGAGATAAGCTGTGGCAGGAAAAGTAAGCTACTCACTAACAGAAAAAATAGCAGTACTGGGAATATCATTATCAGGAATTGTTCATAAGACAATTTTGGTCCTGATTCTGCAATTTTTACAGTATTCTCAGTTTAACAATGAAACAACTACTGAACATTAAGCTTCTGGACAAGAGACAAAATGCAGCATGAATTATTTCAAGCTTCATGATTTTAATAACTTGACTGTGGTGGGTTTTGTTGGTTGGTTTTTTTTAAATGGGGAAAAGGAGGAACTAGTTTAAGCTTCTTTGAACATTTTGCTCGTGCTACTGACTCTACATATACAGATGTTCTGAGCTGTCAAATCTGCCATGATTTATGTATAAGAAAATGTGAGTACATTCACCTGCATTTTGGAGACTACCTGAATGTCTATATACATGCTATATTTCCCTTAATATACGGCAAATCCATTACATATTTAAAAGACATTTTTTCTTGTTCTCTAGCCACTTCAACAGTTCGCATGGAACATTGCCCATTAATAGGACACTGAGGAAGTCACAAACTGAAGCGGTTAGATTGATGTTTGTCTGTAAACCAGTTGTAGTGACATTATTCAATAGAGGAAAGTCAATCGCTGTTAATATAATTACAAAATTTGAGAAGGAAAGATGAAGTAAAAAATTAAACTTTATTATGACTTTCTATCTGCCATGTTAAAGAGATTCCATATGTAATCTGGATAATAGAACAATCATTATTCTACTTAATGCTCAAGCTTTTTATTTCATAGATATAAACTAACATTCCTCAGTTTGAACATCACTGTTCAAGGAAAATTAATGTTGCTGAATACAACATAAACACTAAACACAAACATTTTAAGAAAAACTTGCAGATTTCAGAACCTTATGTATAAATTTAGGGGATGTTGTCCTGGTTTCGGCTGGGGTAGAGTTGATTCTCTCCCTAGTAGCTGGTATAGTGTCATGTTTTGGATTTATTATGAGAATAATGCTGAAACACACTGATGTTTTTGGCTGTTACTAAGTAATACACTAAGTGAAGGACTTTTCAGCTTCTTAGGCTCTGCCAGCAAGAAGGCTGGAGGGGCACAAGAAGTTGAGAGGGGACACAACCAGGACAGCTGACCCGAAATAACCAAAGGGATTCCATACCATGTGACATCATGTTCAGCATATAAACTGGGGGGAAAGCTGGCTGGAGCCCACTGCTCACAAACTGGCTTGGAAATGGTCAACGAGTGGTGAAATTGCACTGTGTATCACTTATTTTGCATATAATGATAATGATAATAATGATAATGATAATAATAATAATAATATAACAACAATAATATAAAAATAAATAATAATAACAATAATATTTTATTAGTTATTATTATATAATAATATTTTTTATTATTTTTTCCCTTTTCTGTCCCATTAAACTGTCTTTATCTCAAGCCATGAGGTTTCTCACTTTTCTAATTCTCTCCCCACTCCTTCTGGGGGAAGTGAGCAGGCAGCTCAGTACCTAGTTGCTGGCTGGGGTTAAACCATGACAGATGCATAAAAAAGCTGAAGAAGTACTTTAAATTGAAATTCATTGTCCTTGAAGATGTTTAAAGTCTGGATATATGTCACTATGAATAGAAGCTGACTTAGCCTATATTCAGTCTTATTTTTAGACAGGATATTCATTTTTTAATTTTTAATATTTACAGCCATTCTTCTCCATTTTAAGTGACTGACCTTCCTCATGGTTCATTAATGTAGAACTTTTTATTGTCTTTTGAACTAACCATACTTTTGCCCTGACATAAAATGATAAAAATTTTCATGGCCTATGATACTGAGGAGGTCAGTCTAGATTAGCTAAAGGTCTCTTTTGGCCTTAAAAACCTCTTATGTAGGAATTTTTTGCTGGAAATGTCATAACAGTCCTGTCTGACTGCATGTTATTAAATTAATTTATATGCTTATTGAAAGCTAGCTGGTTTCTTAAAAAGTCCAACTAAATAAAAAATATTGCATTTAAACATGAGGCAAATTTTGAGCCTTCTGTCTTTTTCTTTTCTAACTAGTATTTTACCTACTAGTGACTGACTGTCTTGCAGGCATATGCTAAGGGATACACTTCATGTGTGAATCATCTCCTCAGGCAAAGAAAGGAGTGTACGTTCTTTACTGAAGTTGTTTCTTGGTAATCTTTTCTGGGTTTTATTTGAAGCTTTCATTTTTTGTAATATGTTGTTTTGTTTCAAGTTCATATGTAGCTATCCAATTCTTTAGCTAGAAAAGTAAACTCAGAAAAAAAGCACAGCCATACTTCTCATCTGAGTAGAAAGTGCTAAAGTACATAACAATCCTTAGCTCCTAGAAAAATTTGGCCATTGGTAAATTTCACCTCCTTCATAAAATGATTTTGCCCTCCTTGAATAAAAGGAGATCATAATGATCATGATGTCTGGCCTGGAGGCAGTTTTTTCACTGTCCTGAGCCCCAGATAATGTAGTTTTGGTGGTGGTAAAGGCACGGCCATAATTTCAATTCCAAAAAGGCTACACAACAGCCCTGTCTTCTTCTGTCTTACTTTGCACAGATTTCTTTTATTCACGAACAGATCTCATGCAAACACTGGGTCAGCCTTGAAGTAAATCATGTGGCTCTACACTGCAGCAGGCAGATGGGTTTACATGGCATATCCCCAGGTCTCTTGAGGGTTACATGTAATTTCTAAAAATATATCAGTATTTGATCCTTGTAAGGAACCTAGTAATAAGATATAGAGGATCCTATTACAACACAGAGGATGGACCTTTATGGGGGGACCAAAACCACTCTTAACATACTTTTCCATGAAAGGAAGGTGGTAGGATCTGCTAATCAGATCAAACACCATGAAGAAGGTCAGGAAAGGAGAACAGATGTTTTCCTTTTTCTGCTCACTGTATGGATCACCCAGCAGTGCCATTCTGCTTAAATTCCTTGTCCTGAAATGAATCCTAGTTGCACCAGATGCAGATATTTAGGTGCATACATGTAAAATATATATGGTATCTACTTTACATGCACATATAACTGTCATACAGCATGAAAGACAGACATCTGGCTAGCTTTTGTGTGGGTATGCTCATTCTGCAGCTGATAACTGCTCTGTGTACACCAAACTTTTCAAACTGTGAATTAGGTGATCCTGCAACTGAAGACAGTGACAAAGGTATAGGTTCTGAATTAGGAAGAATTAGCTCATTCTCTGTCTCTTTTCACTGTACCACAAAATATGTTATTGAAAATAACATCAAATAAAAGGTATTTTAGAGGTACATTCACTCCTGTTTTCTCCTGCATTCAAAACATTATTAACTTTTCAGTTTAAATTTTGCAGTGTTCTGAACCATAAGGCAGAGACCATGATGTAAAAGGTTAGATAAAAATAATAGGGTATTGCTCTATTCGTACTGCCTTCAGTCTAGAGTGCCTCCTGCTTATATTTTTCCCAAAATTTCCCTTTACAAATTAGTTGGAGAATTCCTATATTTTTTTTAATTGAAGTTCAGACTTTCATAAATGTAGTATTTGAAGTACTGAATGGGGAAAATAAAAACACAACTCACCAAAAACATCCAAAACAGAACCCCCTTAGATTTTGAAATTTTGAATCAGTGTAAAAATATAGTAAT
The DNA here is from genome assembly GCA_035590275.1 of Ibycter americanus. Lineage (NCBI taxonomy): Eukaryota > Metazoa > Chordata > Aves > Falconiformes > Falconidae > Ibycter > Ibycter americanus. The sequence continues at coordinate 4,612,312 of JAVJGI010000040.1, forward strand.
TTTTTCCTAAGTTCTCTACAAAATATGGGCTAAGGAACAATGAGATTGCCTCACACGAAATCATGAGAAATATACCACTTCAAAGTTTTGCCATAACATACGATTTTTTAAAAGCTTTGTTCTTATATTTGTTTTGACAGTTTTTGAAATATCATAGCGTTATGATTGTGGCAGTATTGCTATGTGGTTATTTTTTATCCTAACATAGATATTTGTTATAAGCACTAATAGTTTTAATTTTAGTTTGTCTATATTCAAAGATCTTTAGGTGTCTCATGCAAGACGTTTATTTAGCAATAACCCTGCTAAAGACATGTAATCACCTTTGACTTCATTCTGTTATGCAGGGTAATTAAGCACAAATATTTGACACAATTTTTATTTTAATCCAAATCTTTTTACATATCTGAATTATAACCCAAAAAAGTAAAACATATCCTCAGGCCATCATTCCTGTTCTGCCTAACCTGAGTGCTGGAGAATTTACTGAAATTCCTTATTAGCAAATTCTTGGACTATATACTTGTGCTTCAGGTACTTCTATTCTATCCAGTTTTCTGCACCTGTAGGTTCTCTCTCAGGAAAAAAAAAAAGAGTTTCAAATGTGGTTTATGATATCTTAGCCTGTGTCATTTGTCTGAAACAGTTGAGTTTTTCAGAAAGATCAAATCAAAAGGTGATATTTTCTATTTTCTTCGCTATCTGTGCTAAAGATTGTTTGAGTGCATCTTTGCCAAAGCAGAGGATTTGGCTCATAGATTTTAAACGGTGTGAGCATTTTGGTTCTAAATATTACTATCACTTCAAATGGGGTTGCTTGGAAAGATAAGTTCTCAATGTGAAATTGGTTTTTCTGGATAAAGGTGATTACCACTTTTGTGGCACTGCGAAGTGCCATTTGGTTTTATTTGGCTTTCTGAGTGCTGTGCATTCAGCTGTCTGCTACTCCTATACGGATAAGCAAAACCCTAAATGAAACTTTGTGTGGAAACCATCAGAATTTAAGATCATGTACATGAACTGTACTGTTGGAAATGTTATCTATCAAGTGATACATACCTTATGCTTCAGCTGCCCTCTCTCAGCTACTATTCTTAATATCCAGGATCCGCTGCAGCATAACTTACGGTTTTTCACTCAAAGGACATTTCCGTATGGTCATTTTCCCCTAACCCCAGTAGCTTCTTTCTCACACTTGGTATGGTATTTCACTTTTGAAATAACACATGCTGCAAAGGAATTGAAAAGAACAGGTTTTCGTGTTTCAGCTGCTGCCAACCAACTGCTCATTTTTGATTCTGTTGAGTGCAGTAGATAAAAAAGATTATGTACCATGGTTTCATTTCTTCCCCTTGGAGTAACCACCATCTGGTAAAAATTAACAGAAACACTGCTGAATACTAGTTTTATTCAAGCTTATTTTAAGATTCAATGTCTGTTAACACCTGATAGGGCTGTAGCAAGTTGTAAAAGATTTAAAAAGAAATCACTAACTCCTCCATTTACCATACACAGTAGAAAATACTATTAAATGAATGAACCTCAATGGCTAGTTTTCTTCTTGGGGCACCCTCATGATTTTCTGTACTTTCCAAGTCTCCCTCATTTCTGGATGTCTAAGGAGTAAATTGTCATCTATGTTACTAGTAATACAGACAACAGAAAGGATAACATGAAAACAAAAGATTCAACTGTCTTTCACTATAGAAATATAGTATATGGTAGCAATATACTTTAATACATATTTTATATATATATGTGTGTATAGAAAAATAGGAATGGATTTCAGATACCATATATTCATAAAGTAAAGATGAAAATCAGTGAAGTTTATGCATTTTCACCTCTTCACATTCACAGACAATATTATTGCATTTAACTTGAGAGCTGAACAAAACTATTCATTGTGTCTGAAGGACACTGTGAGTTATTCTTCTATATATACATTTCTCCACCGAGTTATCAGTGGAAAAAAATCAAATAACTTTCCTCTAACAAATGCAGAGGAGAAAGCCTATGATATCAGCTTAGTCAAGTGACAATAAGCTAAAACATGTTCTTACTTTACTGAGGGATAATGTTATCGCTGCAGTGCTTTCAGTCAGGGTAAGATGATTCATCCTGTGTACCCTGGAGCATTAGTAGTGAACATCATACTAACACTTCTTCTAGCACCTGAACTTCTACAACTTCTGTCCAAAACTGTTACAAGTTTAGCAACAAATACCAACAATCTGTCTTGAACACCCTTCTATTCTGGGCAGTTATACCCTTTAATAGGGAGTGATTGATTCTGAGTAATATATAATTGTATTAAATACAAATACAAGTGTAGAGGTTAAAGTAGACATAGGTGTAAATCCTCACTTTATATGGTGTTTTCCCATCACATACCTTACAACATGTCAACATGACTTACCTAGGTCATCCTGATGCTACCTGGTCTTATAGTTCTTTACCTGCAAAAAAGCCCTATTAAAGTCATTAAACCCATCCGAGATGGCACCTCCAGAAATAAAGGCTAATATGTTTCTCTTGCATTGATAATGAACACGTATTTACAACCCCTACGAACAAATATTAATACAATCACTTCACTGTATTCATTCTTCTAAACTAAGTCTCCTGAAAAACTTCAAAGTTTACTATTGCCTTTTCTGAAGCACTGAGATACACACAGAGGGCACATTAAAACAACTGTGTGAGGTGAAGTCTCTTCTCCAACCCCAAAGCAAATATAACTCAGCAAAGGTACATTTACAGAAGACTGACAGGAAAGATTGCAGTGTAAGAGACATCCATTTCTTGTTTTAATCCTTTTTTTTTTTCCTGTGGTATCTTGCTTGAGCTGAGTAAAAAACATTTTGATTTGACTAAGTTTTCTAAGTTACTGTAATTATCTGTCTTTAAAGGCTTTTGGAAAACACATGGTTTGTGTCAAGTCCATCATAGCTGATGAATTGAAATATCAGAGGCCAGAGAAAAGTAGTATCCCCTGTCTCTGATGTTGTGTTCTGTGCAGTGCAGAGTAGCGGCAAAAGCTGTCACTGTGGGGCCAAGGCATAACTTTTCAACTTACTCCCTCTCCATTAAAAAAAACAAACAAAAAACCCCACCAAAACCCGCAACCACAAAACCTTAAAAACACTCATAGAGAGCAAGGGAAGAGAATGGACAAATGACCTCCCAGCAGTCACAGAAGGGAAGGTCAAAACAGACATGTGAATGAAGGTCTGCCAGGCCCTGGGGTTGGCATCACCACTGCAGGAAAAGCCATCCTCTTTGCAAGAGATGTGGTGTAATGCTGATTGAACATCGCACTGTAGAACACCTACATTTTATAGTGTGCCATGACGAATTTTTTCACTTGGCTTTTAACATGAAAGCTTGATTTTGAATCCTTTGTTCCCTTTACTATTTGCTTTTTGATTAAACACCACCCATTGTTATATATTCTGAGAAATGGTGGCCCTGCAGCAGTTATAAATCGATAGCTAGATGTGGAGGAATAGGAAGGGGAAGGAAAAAAAAGAAAAGGAGAAAAGTTGCTTGCAGTTAAGTGAGAAAGAAGTTAACAAAAATAGGTCAGGCAATTTCAGCCCTTTCTCATGTGAAACAAATGGGCTAATCCTAAGTAGGAGTCACACGTCAGGATCTTCAGTGTATCTGGGGCTCATCAGGCAGTGGCATATAAGTAGCAATATAAAAATCATTTTTCACTGATATCAGGAAGTTTGCAGCATAATACATTATCCTGCAAAGAATGTGTATTACACCTGGCTTTTTACCTAGGACCGAATAAATATTGCAGAAATTAAACTAATCTGTTACCCAGGTCATGTACTCAGTAATGATTAAGCTGAAGAAGTATATATGAAGAGATCAGAATTTTTGTTAAAACTCTGTAAAACTGTAATCTAAATAGACAAAAAAACAGAAAGCAGAATATGATTTTTTTTAATGTCAAAGGACAATCACTTTACTTGCATAGTTCCTGGAAACAGAACATTCCATAATATAATAAAATAATGTCCAAAGTAACTAATTTAAAAAGTCTACAAATTAAAATCCTTCTGAAACCCCTTCTTAATTGTCTGCTGTAATTAAACTCATCATACAATCGTTAAAAATGAAAGAGAAAAAGGAAAGTATTTAAAACACAGAAGGGGAAGAAACTTTCATATTCAGGCAGATGAATAGAAAACATTCAAGTGGAACGAAGTTACTATTCAGGAAAGATTTTGCTAGTTGTGTTTGGATCACAAGCTATAGCAACTGTTAACATGTGTCACTGCCTCTAATGGTATATGGGTTCAATTAGAGCACACAGAATGCCAGATGGGACTGGAGGAAGCTGTCAGCAGAAAGAAACTGTGCTTTCTGATTTTTGCATTCCTGTGCAAAAAGCCACTATTGACAATTGTTTTTATCTGTAGAGCCAATGCTTTTGTTATAAATCCTGGCGCGATCTGGGATTACAAAGCCAGCAAGAACCAGATGGCTGAAGAGATTCAGGCCAGGTCTACAGCCTCCTGCCAGCCCTATTTCAGCAATCAGGAGTACGCAGAAAGATGATCCCTGTTCAACACGTCTGGGTGAGCAGATGCTCCTCACGTGTAGACACACTAAGTACACTGGCAAAACTCTAGCATGACTGTTGGTACAGATGCTTGACAAAGGTAGGGAAGAAGATTGTTTAGACAAGTGCAAAGCACAGCATTGCTGAAATCGAGAATTTCTCTAATCTGCTGTGCTGGTTTTGGCTGGGATAGAGTTAATTTTCTTCACAGTAGCCAGTATGAGGCTATGTTTTAGATTTGTGTGGAAAACAGTGTTGATAACAATAAAAATGTTTTTGTATTGCTGAGCAGTGTTTAGACAGAGTCAATGCCTTTTCTGCTCCTCACACTGGCCCACCAGTGAGTAGGCTGGGGGTGCACATGAAGATGGGAGGGACACAGCCAGGACAACTGACCCCAACTGACCAAAGGGATATTCCATACCATATGATGTCATGATCAGCATATATAAAGCTGGGGGAAGAAGAAGGAAGAAGGGGATGTTCAGAGTTTGTCTTCCCAAGTAACCGTTATGCGTGATGGAGCCCTGCTTTCCTGGAGACAGCTGAACACCTGCCTGCCAATGGGAAGTAGTAAATTAATTCCTTGTTTTGATTTCCCTGTGTGTGTGGCTTTTGCTTTACCTGTTAAACTGTCTTTATCTCAACCCATGAGTTTTCTCACTTGTACTGTTCTGACTCTCTCCCCGCTCCCACTGGGGAGGAGTGAGCAAGAGCTGTGCGGTGCTTGGTTGCCAGCTGGGGTTAAACTGTGACCTCTGCAATCACAAATTAGCCCTAGCATAGGCATTGTTTTATATGATAATGAATATCACACTATGTCAAGATTAATTTGCCGTTCATTAGACAGCTGTTAATATGAAATTATGTCTTTGCTCAAGCAGAAAAAGAAATTATCTGACCACTGAGAAAGATGGTCTTTCCCCAAAAGTTTGAAACCTAAATTTCTAAGAGCCAGAAGAAAGATTAAAACCAGTCCATGCTGAGCACACCTGTATTCCTGTGAGAAGTTTCTGCAAGAACATGGAGCTGAACCGAGGTTACCTAAATCCTGTTCTAGTATCCTGACACAAGGCTCTTTTGCCTCATCTACTGACATGCAAATAAGTTGAAATGAAGTGTTTCCTTCACCCTTTTTGTGTGCAGGTGTTACTTAATTCCATGATCTGTGAGGATATAAAATTATTTCTCTTTAATAGAAAACAAAAATAAAACCTGTCATTTCTCTGAGAGTCAGGCTGTTGTGCCATGCAACTACATACCACTTGTCTAGTGATAAATGCCAGCAGAGTGAGCTCCCATTTGCCTGCAATATGTCATGCAGTCCATCCTGTAGCTGAAAATTGCTGATGAATAATTTTTCCTTGCTCTGGTCTTCTTCACAGAGTCCCACTCATGACCTGTTGTGGATTGCTGTTAGAAGATCTTGTGGGAAAGGTGCGATGAAGATGGAGAAGGTGAAGGGAGAAAAAGTATTGAGCGCACAATCAAAGCATCAGCTGTGACATTTGAAGTAATTCTTTAGCCTTTGCGTGTTTGTTTATTAGAATCATAGAATATCTCAAGTTGGAAGAGACCCATAAGGATCATCGAGTCCAACTCCCTGCTCCTCACAGCACTACATAAAACTAAACCGTATTACAGAGCAACATCCAGATGCTCCTTGAACTCTGACAGGCTTGGTGCCATGACCACTTCCCTGGGGAGCCTGTTCCAGTAACAGACCACCCTCTCAGTGAAGAACCTTTCCTAATGTCCAATCTGAACTTCCGCTGACACAGCTTTTTTCCATTTCTTCACGTCCTGTCACTGGTCACCAGAGACAGATCAGCACATCATCCTCTACTGCCCTCCTTGAGGAAATTGAAGACTGCAATGAGGTCACCCCTCAGCCTTCTCTTCTCCAAGCTGAATGAACCAAATGACCTCAGCCTCTCCTCATAAGTCTTGCCCTTGAGACGCTCCACCATCTTGGTCATACTCCTCTGCACACACTAATAGTTTGATGTCCTTATATTGAGGCACCCAAAACTGCACACAGTACTCGAGGTGACGCTGCACCAGTGCAGTGTAGCAGTGAACAATCACCTTCCTCGACTGGCTAGCTATGCTGTGCTTGCTGCACCCCAGGGCACAGTTGGCCCTTGGCTGCCAGGGCACACTGTTGACTCATATTCAACTTACCATCAACCCAAACCCCCAGATCTCTTTCTGCAGGGCTGCCATCTAGCCTCTCATCCCCAATTTGTGCATATAACCAGGGTTACCCCATCCCAGGTAGAGAATCCAGCACTTGCTTTTGTTAAATTTCATACTGTTGGTGATTACCTGCCTCTCTAGTCTACCCAGATCTCCCTGTAAGGCCTCTCTACCCTTGACTGAATCCACAGCTCCTCCTAATCTAATATCATCAGCAAACTTATTTAATGTACCTTCAATTTCTGTGTCCAGATCATTCACAAAAATGTTAAAAAGCACTGGCCCTAAAATTGAGCCCTGGGGAACCCCACTGGTGACTGGCCACCAGTCTGATGTAACCCCTTTTACTATAAATCTTTTGAGCCCAACCAGTCAGCCAATTGCTCACCCAGCGTATTATGGGCGGTAAACACATTGAAGTGACATAGCCAGCTAACATCAAGCTATCTTTAAGGGGTTTCTGAATCCAGTAGGCAGAAAAAGGTGAGGTTGCCACAGCTCCTTGTCCCCAGGTCTAGTCAGTAGTGAGGCTGAGCACAAACCCAATAGGCACAGTCACACTGTACCCAATATAGACACATATACACAGCTGGCCACATAAATTAAGACAGACAAAACCACTCATGCAAACACAGATGGCGCAAATGGACTAATCTTGTCCCCCTCTATGGCAATTCAAGATGAAGGTCCATTAGTGACAAACATATATGCATATAATGTGGGAGTATCCACATCATATATGTATATATGTCCTACCTACTAAGGACAGTAGCTGTCCTCAGGCACTCAGCCTGTCTAGCAGTTGTTCCCTTTAACAGCTGACTCAGACTACATTGATCTCCCTGCTATTCAGCCCAGATTTATGGCCACTCCAATAGCTGAGTCCCAAGCCACTTACCCTACTCGCTGAGTATTCCAGCTTGATGCTGGCTAGCAATTATGCACTGACATACATACCCACATAATATGCACGCACTCTGGTCTCTCCAGCCACTGGCACCATGGACACACAGGCCTTGTGAGCCCTGGTCCCACACTAATTGCCAGCACTTGCACAACCATACACACACATGTGCATCCCTTACTCAGTAGAACAGCTAGAAATGGCACTTAATAAGGAAACAGGACAGACTACACTGATCAGGCATAGAGCATAGCCAGACTAAGGTACTGCCCAGCCACCTGTTTATATGTGGCCAGCCCTTTTTATCCTTTTATCCCTTTGTCCCATGTTTGTTCCTCTCCAAAACACCTTGGCCTTTCCTGACTGTGATTCTGCCTAATGTAACACCTGGACACTGGGTCTGAGGCTTTCCTGGGACAGCCTTAACAGGAGCATAGGCTCACATCTCTGATGGGGTTACTGGAGATTCACCACTTGTCACTGTGCCTCTGTGCTCCTTTGTGTGGCAGGATGAGCCTTAAATCACGTAAAAACACTCTTTTAAGTTAAAAATACAGGTTTATGACTATAATGGTAGTTTGCCCCAGTCCAGACTAAGACACTTAATAATTCTATAATCACCTTACAGAACTTATCAGGCTGCCTGGCTCTCCAAGCAGCGTTTAGTAAAGCTGTCATCTTTTGTTACAATTAGCTCTAGCCACTCTAGGTAGGAGCTGTAAATCACCTGGAAATACTCTTTATCTAAAACCAACATAATATATTGATTTTCATATAGAAACACACTTGTGCATGTATGTGCTAATCTCCTTCAATAAACCGCTGAAATGTTTTAGACAGTGTTTTTCCTGTGCACTACATATGAATGGAAGAACAGAACTATCTCAGTAATGTGTTCAGAAGGGAGAAAAGGCAGAAAATCTTGTTGAGTTGTCTTTGCAATTCAGAAATACTGTGTGTGGGTCTCCACCTGTTCTTATCTCCAGTAAGAAAATGGAGATGATGGACTATCCCAGCTATGCATTAATAACAGGGGTAGCAAGTATGCATATATTGCATTTAATTCATCATCTCCTTTCCAACAGAATATAATTCACGAGGATGAATGTCCTGTCCTAGTCAAAAGGAATATCATTTACAAAGCTTCTTATGTATCCTATCTCAAGGGACAGGGCTGTTGTAAGGAGAGGCCTACCATTGATTAAGCTTTAGAATATTTCAGTACAAAGACAAATGCATTTCATATATAATTTGCGTTACCAAGACTCAGAGAAAATCCAGTCTTGTGTAGCTCAGCTAGTATCCAATGCAGACAATTTTTAAAAATTTCATTCAATTATGTAAAGATTCCTTAACAGAAAGAAATATTAAAAATACATAAACATCTATATATGTTCATATCAAACCAAAAGAGGTCATGGGTATCTTGTTTTGATACTTTGGACAACCCATGCATGTCCACACATCTCATACTTTAAAAGATCCGAAAAGATTTAAAAAAATAGCACTGTACAATAAAGATGATACATAAACCAGAGAATGAAATCCTGACTGCAGGGATACCTGTAGGGAAACTGCTAGCTCCAGAAGAGCTGAGGCTTCACACAAAACATTCAAGAGTGACAGGACCTCTTCAGTACAATACTTTTCAAAGAAACATATGCAAGTCATCACTGCACTGTCATATCCTCTGCTCCCTTTTTTAAAACAGGTCCTGCTTATAAAGAGTACCAGAAGGGAACAGGGAGGAAGCAGTTCCCAAACGTTTTGTGAAATCTGTCTTCAGTGGCCCTGGATCCTTCTAGGCTTTCCAACAAGGCTGTGAATAACAACAGCACATTTCAGAGAATGCATGGACCCTGCTATGAGACACATCACCATTCCTATGGGCCCCCTGCAGGTCAGAAAGCCTAGATACAAGGAACTAGCCCACTGCAGAGCCGTGCCCAGCTATCTCCACAGTTCATCTTTACTGCTTCTCAAACCTTCCACTAACCAGTCCTCAACTCTGACTTTCCCTCACGTCACAGAGATACAGGCTATTTTAATGAAAAGCCTAATACTGGGTTGTGAAATGCATGACTGCATAAAATAAATGGTCCAAATGTCATCCAGCCCATTTCCTTTGGGAAAAGAAAATGTTAAAAAAACCACACAAGTCAGTGTTAGGTAGCCTCAGGGAAATAACTCCTGTAGATTCCAGTTGAATTTGGTTTCTCTTTAGTTATTAAAAAATATTTTGTAATTTTTTTTTTAAGCAACAAAAAATGACTTTACATCTCAAGGAGACTACATGCTATGTGATTATGTTCCTTCTTAAGTAAGGTTATTTTCACTCCTTTTCCTATTAGAGAAAGGATAAAGTGTAGAATGTCACATTTAAGAAAATAAGTGCATCATACTCATGCATACTAATCCCAAAGCAACATTCCTGAATCTTCACAGTTTTTTGAGAACCATAATGCTGCTGGACTAAACACCTCGTGTAAACTGCTTGTGGAAGTCATTGGAGCAGTGGTAATTTCTACCAGCTGGGAACATGGCCCACTGTGTTTCAAGTTACTGCTTTCTATATCTAAACTAGTGCCAAACTATTTCTATCAAGAGTTTCTGAAATGGTTTCATTCACAAATGTTTTTAGAGAAAGATAATGAAAAGGCAATGTGACAAAAAACCCCACAACATCGTTTCTACCCAGTCTGTCTTTTAAGGAAATATTCTCAGTCTCTATAAATCGGTACAAATGCTGATTAAGCTGTACTATTTATTCCCTCTCATTTCTGCTTAGGCAACTTGGAGTTCAGTTTTCCTTGATTTTCTTAGTCTTACACACCAACTTTTCTTGGACTCATTTTATATGGTTTGTTTTAAAAAATGGTGGCACACTTGTGTCAGGATCACCATGTTGACAAACCAAATCCTAAAGAATAACAAAACCAAACACCGAAAGCCAGCACAACGATAGTTAAAATTTTGCTACACAAACAAGTGCCATCGTTTTATGAAATAAGTGGAATAGTTCCTCATTTCCAAAGTCTGGGTTCACTCAAAATTCCTTATTGCTTAAACATCACAGAAACCAACACATATATACAAGCGCCAAAATCTGACACATATCAAAGACACATTCCATGTCCTGGCAATCCCAGTAAACGAGACAAATTTAAGCTGAACTAATGTTTGCTTATATTTCAGGAGATGTTTCTAATGCAGAACATCAACAAAGTGAATTGGAGAAGACACTGACAATCACAGATTACACTATGCAGTTTCACACAGGAGTCGTCACTGGTTCCATCATCTGCAAGCTGTGAAAATTAGAGAGAATAAGGAATTGTGGACTTATGTACATCATACAAATTTCACAGTGGAATAAGTTGTATGACACAGTAGGAGAGGTTTGTAGTAAATAAAGTTTTTCAAAGAAATTATTGCCTTAGACTTTGAAAAATTTTGGACCTTTGTACTGGTGAAATACTGCCTACACCTATACTAACAAATTAAATTATAACAAGGTTATTTCTGTACACAGCAACTCAGTCACCTAAGTTGTTAAAATAGTTCCTGCCATTGTTTTGGCCTACACTCTCCCAGATAATGCCTTGACACAGTTAGGGATTTACCACACACATACAGGCACTTCCCTTGTGGGTGTCTTACCATGAGCACCTTCTTTTGGATAGGTTATTAGCATGGACATGGGCCATTATGTGTCAGTTCATCTCCAGAAAAGGCCATTGGCATGTTTCATTTAGCAATATAACAATACACACTATAATTCCTACTTTGTTCTGTATTTTAACACCCAATTCATCAGGGAGCAATCATATGATCAGCCTGTGTGTGTCTGCCTGTTACATCCTACAGATTTCAGCCAAATTTTCTAAATTATAAGTAAATCCCTACAAGTGTAATGAAACAGATGAATGAGTAGAGAAGTCAGACCCAGAAGTGCCCCCTTTTATGGAAAGGTTGTGTAAGGGACTGCATCGGCGAGCACCAGGTGTGGACCACAGCAGATGTTGCCTCAACATTGTTTTTCACATCTTCAGCACTGCAGAGGAACTTGTGGTTTGAGAAGCGTCAGAAGGCACCAGGTGTGGACTATGAGGAGGCATATAACTGCCCACAAGGACTGTGCTCGTGGCACATCGTTGGGAGTGATCCCATGTGTGTCCGGCGCTGTGTGTCCGGCGCTGAGAACATCGGGGCACATCGTTGGGAGCAATCCCATGTGTGTCCGGCGCTGAGAGTCCGGCGCTGAGAGTCCGGCGCTGAGAACATCTGATGGAACGTTTCCCCACCGGCGCCGAATACCACTGGGCTCGAAAGGGAATCGGACTGTCGGGACGCCGCAGCTCCGCGGTGGTAGCTACTGCCGTCTACTCTTTCCTTGTTCCTCTTTCTCTTTCTCTCTCTCTCTCTCTCTCTCTCCCGAGCGCCCCCTCCTCCCCCTTTTACATTCGCGAATTTACTGTGGGGCAAATAAAGGTCCTTGGCTCTTGACTCCGTTTTGAGTCTTAATTCTGTTCCCGAGAATACACACAGAACCACGCTCCGGTCTCGGACCGGCATGCGACAGGTTGCAATATGTTTACCCCTCACTGACACCAGCGAATCTGCATAATAGATCAACTTCGAGAAACAAACCCATACAAAATTTGGCTTCATTTGCATTTCTGCTTACTGATATGTTCATTTATTATTTGTTCCAGTATCTCTGAAAGAGTAGATTTAGACTCCCCAATTTTAAATTCCCTGTTTCATTCTACCCCTCTACCCTTACCACCTGCAGGCATTTCCATCTCTCATGCTGTTTGGGATTAGTTCCAAATCAAGACATTCTTTGAGATTATAAGGGGATGGTATTTTAGGAAACTGTAGACTAATAACTAAACTCTTGGCTAGACAGTCCTAAGGTAATTTAAGGGAAACTGTGACCATGTTTGAGTGGTGATATGTCCTTAAGATGAATGGCACTAATAGTCCCTGTGCTGTTTCAAGCACAGGGACTCAAATTTGACAATCTGGGGCTCTGCCTATGTTCACATATGATTCTTTACAGATTTTCTCTCCCTACCATACTCAAGGTCTAGGAGTAATGTAACGCTTAATTGCATATAGCATGGAAAAATACAGTTAGAAAAGATAGCAAGAGGCAATCTACTTAATTTTCCTGTCCTAAGTTCACCTGTATTGATACTGAGAGACATTTATCTGGCCTATTCTTAGGTATCTTCAACAGTAGAGATTGTACAACCTGCTGTTCACCTTTCTAACACCTGTGCTGACTAACTTCTGAAATGCTTTCTAAAGTGAATATCCACGTAGCACTGTGTATGCTGGAGACTCTTACTAATTCTGTCTTAATTAATAGCTCCTCAGAGCTGAGTTATTGATTTTACTAAATATATTCTTTTGGGGGGGGAGGGGGAAGCATATCCTTTAATGTTAATAATAATGGGACAACTATTATATTATTGTAAGTACTGAGTAACTCATATAAGTTTACAATGGTAAAACTGATATCATGATTTATAAACACATAAATGAGAAAACAGTGGCCCAGAAATTTTGAATGCTTAATTTCTTTATATGCAGCTATTTTGATGCATGTTGAAAAACATGTCATGAAATTAATATAATTATTATCAAAGTGCTGTTTCTCACTGAATTTACCTCACTTTAGCTATTTACTATACATGTATTATATACAGGTCCTTAATTTTAGAAAAAGAAGTTAGAAATGTAGATACAAAGCTGCGCAGCACTTACATTTTGGGAAAAAATACATTCAACCTGCATTTGCTTTAGCCTCTGTGGGACACTGAGACACTTGTCAAAGCCCAACTGACTTACTGAGCTTCAAGGATTCATAGGATTTAAATTACTTGCTCTGGGGGAAATCAAGTGTGCAGGAGACACCCCAGGGTCCCACCATCTAATTAAAAGGAACTTTCTTCTTGATCACTCTCGTGTAAATATATAATAAGCCATCAGACTAGGATCATTTTGTTTAGACGTCATCTGCCAGTCAGGAAGATCAATGATGAGAGCAAACACTTTATATTTATTTGCTGAATATGTTGCAGATCATCTAACAGATTTCTTTATGAAGAGTTGGATCTCCATATGTGAGCTGTGAAGCCTGGAGTAATTCTGAATTCTCTTAAGGAGCCATTTTCAGCAGGGAGATAGATGCTCAAGTTAAAAAGCTCTAGGAAACTTGATTTTTGGACATAAGCTATTTTATTCTGTGTGTGGAATTCTTATTGTTGTAGTCACGCTTTTTTCCAGAATCAGAGATATCATAAAAAGTTTTCCTTTATGCAGAACCATACACAAAATAAAGACTTTAATACTATGTTTTTAAACCTGATGCTATCAGCATCAACCAGTGAACTAAAATAAAGCAGACCACTCTCCAATCTAATGAGATAAAACAAACTGATTTTACAGTGGCAGGGTAGTAGGATCTGTTGTAAAACAGTACTGCAGTAAAAAAATGACATTGATTCCAGGAGTCACCAGAACTGTATATGTTGACATATTTGCCTTTGAAAATAGTGCCTTTAAACCATTTAGAAAAGAAATAAAAGGCTTTTGGGATAGGGCAGGAAGATAATAGTTCTAATGTAGAATTTTATAAATGATATCACAGTTCTTGTTTTGGAGGACTCACTGTACATAGAGCTACAAACAGCTAATATTCATTTGCTTTTGATTGCTTCTCCAGCTGCCTTCCTATTTCACTTTATTCAACTTTATTTCTGATTTTATCATCATCATCAGACTTTAAGCTGGTTCATCATACTCTTCCCTGCTTTTTATACTCCCTTTTTCATATAAACAAGGGTTTTTCCCAGAACAGCCAGTCGTTTCTCAAAGGCATGGAAATCTAACAAGTGTGGCATCTTTTGAAGAAGCTACAAAGGATTATATGAAGTATGAATGATACTAATTAGATCCTGTAACTTTAAAACAGTTTGAGAATTTTGGAATTTCTAGAGGCAAGGTAATCTCCTCTCTTCCTAGTTTGCCTTTTAACCTTCAGTGATCACTCTTTATTCTCTGTCTGTAACCAAAGAAATAAACCCAGATGAATATACACAGTATTTAGCATTTTTACTGGGGAGAAATGCCAGTTCTTTGATGTACACTATTGTTGAATTCTTTGCTTTTGTATTAGAAAATGTGATTCTTACAAACCTCTACTGTTGCTCTATACATCTTGCTTTGTGTTGGCAGAGAGGCTCAGCTAAAACACAAAACTGTTTCAATAGCGAGGAAATTTCCTTAAATGGTATGAGCACCTACATTAATATGATCCACTAAAACAGGACGTACCCTTACACATTTTTTCATTAAAAAACCAAAGGGTATTTATTCTCATCTTCCACTGGAAAGAGGGCTTTTCTATTTTCCTCTAAACAGGCCAGACTGGATGATCAGTGTTCCCTGCCCTGCTTTAAACACCTATGTGTTTGAGAAGACGATTCAAGCCAAGACACTGAAAAGAAAGGAGTTATGAAGAATTAATACTTAAATTCAAAGTAATAGCACATTAGATCAATGCCATACCATTCTATTACGCCACTTCGTCATGGTCTCCCTCTACATCTGCTGTCCTCTATTATGCTTGCAAACCTGGCAGTCCTTCACTTGATAGGTAGATAACTAAGTAGCTATAGCTTACTTATCAGTGGTGATTTAGTATTCAACTCTTTATACCTGCCCTCATACCACTGCCACATCGAGTAGTGTGAGGACATGTCCAGCTTGAGCAGTCTGCTGTCAGAGAAATTGCTTATTCTTTCGTGGCAGCCTCAGTTTGCTCTAGGCCATTCATACCAGCTGCAACTTCTTTGTGATTTTCTCAAAGCAATCTTTGTCCCACATACTGAAACTTCTGGGACAAAACCATCCATGCTTTTCAATCTATTTCCACCTCCTTTAATGTCTCTACAGTTTCTCAGTCCTGCAATCACATCTTTTTTCCTTTTTTTTATCCTTTTGCCCACAGTAATGCTCAGTTCTAAGCATTCACCAATCCTCCATGTCCTTGTTTTCTGTGTGAAGCGAGTCAGTACAATCACTTAAATTCTTTCTTTCTTTTTTTTCTCTTGTTTCACACCACCACCCCCACCCCCACCCCGACCTCCCACCCCCACCTCAAATCTCTTTACTGTGCATTTATTCCCTGAGATGTTTGGCCATTAAAGTGGACCATTCTCCAGGACAGATAGAAAGGCACCAAGAACCACTGCTTCACACTGACTGCTGCCAAACGTTGACTAACATAATCAGTTTGCTTCTTGATGTTAGACTGCTGACATCTCCCTAACATTTTCCTCACTTCATACCACTTCAGAACAATCTGTAGCTCACAAACACACGAGCTCAAATACCTTCCAAAGTGTGTTTCTATTTCATGCTGCAGTCAGAAGTGGATGAACAACAAAAGAAAGAGCAGCATTACCACAGCATTTATCACACCATATCTGAGCTGATAAAATCTGCTGAAAAGATGTACAACCTTCATACAATATCACACAGGATTATTTTTTCTGACTCAAAATATGGCTGAGTGCATCTGCTAACTATACATCATGTAAATCATACTCTTGCAAGTCAATATGGAAGTTGTTGGTAGTTCTCTGAATTTCAGGCACAGTCTTCTCCCATACCATTCATTTCCTGATTCTCTTACCTCTAGTGCCCCTCTCAGCTGTGCCTCTTTTGGTGACTTCTTGCTGCTTCGACATGTTGAGCCAGCTTTAACTCATTCCTAGCTCACCTCTTTTGATTTGGGATCTTCATGTATTACCTACATATCTGATTGAATGCGTCAGAATAGCATCTTTTTGCCTTTGGTATTCCAGTTCTCATTTGCTGGTCTGAAGGACTCTTCTGAAATCCTGATTTTCCTAGGAGCCTCCTTGTGCATGAATAGTATTGGAAAAAGCATTACCTCTTCAAATGGTTCATCAGAGCACTGACCTGTGCTGAGTCCTATAAACTCAGGGATTAACCTTCCCTTCAGATTTTCATTTTACTGTAGGCTTTTCTGGTACCTCCATATTGAATCTGGTCTTTTGTGCTTACAGATTTCATTCAAGCAAGCCTTACATGTTACAACATGAGCCCCACAAAGGGCAATATTCAACAACAGTATTGATTTATGCCAAAGATTTTATTTTGTTGAATAACTTAACACAAGCTAGCAAAAGTCACAACAAATATTTCTGGTTTTCTTATCACTACTTGTGGGTGTAGTTAGCAAGATAAACGTTCATGATTGCTAGATCAGTCTCAAGCAAGCCACATATTCTATCTCCTTGTACCTGTGCTAGCAATGCCAAAAGGGACACTGGCTCATTCCACCACTTCATGTTCTCAACGAAGATGATGAGGGGAAAGAAACTGGGACTCTGCTTAAGATACACAGCCTAAGTTCAGCTTAGCATGTATTCACAGGAAGGCAGGCATTTCTCTACCTTTCCTGAACTGTGACTCAGATTTAAGGCCTAACAGAGGCCAGTCAGCAACGTGATAAAAAAGCATGTCCTGAAGAAACCTTAAAAGGGAGTTCAATAAATAGGAATGTTGAAAATGAAACAGTTAAAGCAATTGAAAACTGTCATTAAACCATAAAAATATTGACACTAAACTTAGAACAACTTATTATGCGTGATCTTATCCCACATAACAAAATTAATTTTACATATCATGCTACTGGGTTTAAGTCAGTTACTGACTGCTAGGTATAAGGAACTGATTTAATGTGCATATGTTATTCCACAGCAGTTTACTTTAGGGTTTCTTGTATCCTCCTCCTGCTACTACCTACAGTCAGACAGAATATTGGCTGTGGATCAGATCCAGTACAGCAATTCTTATGGGCCTAATTTAACAAACATTAATGTATATATGCATTGCATTTATATTTACAGAACCTGAGATTAAATATTTATTTTAGATTTTACAATAAATAACTTTACTATGGAGGACAGTGAAGAATAATGAATAATGGCATGGAGCATGAAATTTTTAATTGGTAACTCAAATCTAACTGATTACTGTTTTCTTCATCTACCTTCAGAAGTCTGTGAGGATAAAAATCAATTTTGAGCTCACACAGTTGGTTGCAGAAACAGAAGATATATGTCTAGAGAACTCATTGGAATGGTATCTCATTGTGTAGGTACTCTACAAGCACAGAGGACAGTCTCTGACCCAGAGAGAAATATACACTACAGATGCAGAAGAAAATATGACTGCAAGTTATTTAGTACTATTATTTAATTAAAAGTCCTGCCAACAGACTGCTAATCTTCCTTGAATAAATTTGTCTAATACTTATATTACTAGAGGGGATTAATTATGTGCTATACAAGCTGTCCCTATAAAACACTGTTGTAGACTTTCTTTATTCAGATAGCTTCCAGCTCCCTGTTACACCACAAAAGCATGAATAAAAGGATCCCAATTACACAGCTGTCATAGCTATAGAAGTAATTGCCTCTTTGCCCTGTGCTGATGCTCTAACTAGGGGGACAGAGATTGAAGAAATACTGTGGCATGTCTTGGGGCTAGCAATCTGGTCAGAGTTTATCATGGTCACTTCCAGCTCTCGAGGGCTGGCTTCCTTCCCAAAGAAGCTACACCTGTGCAACCCTGCATATCTGTGAGATCAGATTTGACTGGTTTTGCACTTAGGCTCATGAACCTGACATTCACTGGTCCAGATATAGGGTCCAGCTATAGGCCCTGAGATGTCCCTTGGTCACATGCACTTTTGAGTCTAAGTCATAACTTTCTCAGAGATTGTGCTATAGGATTTTGAGTTTCAGTAACCATTATCAGATCTGACTAAGGTTGTGATTCTTCGGGAAAATAGGGTCAAGAATCAGTGTATGAAGAAGGGGAGGGGAGAAATTCCAAGGTGACTTCCTATATTTGCATATCTGGAGTTTCTTATTGTGATGGAAAGTCATCTATATAAATTAAAATAATTAAATCCTAAATAAAACTAAATTATAATGTATTATTTACATTTCAATAACAGGTACAGACCTTTATTACTTATAGGTTTGGCTTCACTTTCTACATACACTTTGTTCTATGTACAAACAAAACAAAACATAACACAGTCCTTATCTGTATATATTTTCCTGTCTAAGGTGAAGGATAATACAAGTTTGTTTTCTGTAGTATGTAGAATTTTGCTTGTTATGTGAATAAAGGTGCACATAATCACATGATCTCAGGTTTTAGACTGTCTGAAGGATCTGTTATACTATTTTGGCATTAATTACAACATTTCAATGAACTTTGATATTGAAACACAAAAATTGTATATAATTTGGTGTTATTGACCTGGTCACTGTATTGCTGATTTTAATCATTGTCAGCATATAATTGGCTTTATCACTTTCAAAGCAGGGAATAAACTGCTGTAGTAGATGAAGAGTCACAGTGCACATCTGAGCACAGCTGTAACTTTGCCTAATGTTTTGGCCAGCAATGCATAAATCTTAGTAAAACTGAAAACTCAGAATTATCCCTCTCTCTTAAATAAGGGCTTACATATGTTTGGATACATAAAATGCATACATATATATTTATTCCATATATATTTGTGTATATGTATACTTACATATGCATAAATCTATATATATAGATATGTGTCTATATATATATATATAAAAGTATGATGCTTTAAAAAAATTAACCTGAATACACTAAGGACATTTCAGATTTGAAGATTTCATTTGGAAAGTTACCAGTAAATATCCAGATGTCACCTTTAATAAGTGTTCAAATGATAGTGGTGATGTCTGGCAAGTTTACAAACTTCAGAGGTACCGTGGTTTCAGTGGACAAAAGAAGACATATCAAGCAACTTTGTCTTAGCACAATCTACTTGTTTGATTGCCCCTTTAATTTATCCCAGCTGTTGCACTATAGCTAACCCATAAAAATAAAAATAAATAAATCTGAACTTAGCCTTTGTTGAATTTAGGAAGATTTTGGATCATTCTGCCTGCCTGGTAAACATTTTCCATCATAAGAACTGGAATTGTGTAAATACCTAGTTAAAAGGATATTATAAAAATAAATAAATAAATAAAAGCATATGTTTGCAGTGTGCACAGAGGATAAACGCTGTATGAGCCCTCTTACGCCAGCTAGATGGTTTAAGGAGGAAAGGAATCTGAAATCATGGCTTCATTGCTCCAGGTGAGATGGAAGCCTATAAATGAGGGCATGCAGGAAACAGCGGTGAGACCAGGCGTGTCTTTACCCCAGCAGTCCTCTCTCACCTCTCACAGGAGAGAGGAAGGGAGAGGAGACTGACAGTATTTTAAGCTCCCCTTACCATCTCCACCAGCACCCACTGCTGCAGCATAAGCATGTCTGCATCAAGCGCTATGCTGGCACATAGATGCTGGGCCTGCTGCTGGCAAAGAGTAGTCTGCCAAAGTCTGCTGCAGGGCCATGGTGAGAAAGGAGGTTTACGGCAGGGGACACCAGTGTGTAAATTCTGGGCCACTCTACAGATCCCAGGGCACGCTGCAGAAGAGCTGTTTTAAGTATAACAGCTCATGAGCTTGTTCAAGGTTGGGAGGATACAAAAGTTATTTAGACCTCTATGGCACTTCTCATTTGGCAAGCTGAAACACTCAGAGAGGACTTCAGTCCTTTGCATTTATTTCACTCTGAAGTATCTGTGCCAACATACTCAATAACACTTCAGCAGCATTGTGCGAATGTACTGCAATCTGAAAAAAAAGGGCAGTTAAACAAAAGAGTTAAATAAGATTGAAAGGAAACAACATGGACAATATTGTATGTTTTATTTCAGATTCCTACAACACTAAACTTAGCAAAATGATTATACACTTGAAAAGCAGTAAGTGTGCTTAGTATGAATGTTACTTTCCTTTAAACTTGTAAAAATGGGCCCAGCCTGCAATGTCTTGATCTGAATCCAGAGATGCTCAGGGACTTGAAGCAGGAGCAGCCCCAAGAGTAAGTTGTGACTCATTAACTGGTGCTGCTAAAAATAGTCTTGTGAGGATGTTTGGTTTTTTTAAGAAGCTGAGAAATGGTCATGTTTAAATCACAATACCTCCATTAGGAAATTTAGCTGTATAGTTAGTATAGCTTGTTGATGGTTTTGATTTTTGACTCTGAAACAAGTAGACAAGTATAAACTCTTATGCATCCAAAAGTCACCATCTTACAGAATCTTGGACATTTGTATAAGTTTTCCAAGGCAAATAGTATCAGTCGCTTCAGGTAAAAGTTCTATGACATGGATATGAGAAAGTTTGCTGCACTGGGATGAAAAGTTCATCACAGGTTTGGGAATCTCACAATTGGCCTAATGCATGAACCTCAAAATCAATTTCAGACCAATATTTTTGACTCTTGTTTTCCAAAACTCACATTTGGAAGAGAAAAAAAAGATACTTAAAAGGTTTGGTTGTCATACATTCTGCAGCTGCTAAGGTTTTCTACCTAGTGATGGATGTTTGGCCCTTCTGAAAATCAAAAAATAAGTGAACCCTATTGGGTGAAAGTATTTTTTTATGACTTACCTTTGAAACAATACACAACATGTTTGGAATTATCAGAAGTCAGCTAAAGAAATTCACTGCCCTTTCTCTCAGACTTTCCTCCCTCTCATTCTAAAGCTTTCATAAATCAGACTCATTTAGAGACCAGTGAGGAAAGTGGAATTAATGAGGACTTCTCTGTATTTACAATACCACATCTTCACACCCTGGCAGCTCAGTGCTCTTCTTCAGAAATCAGACAGCAAAGCACAGATTGATTTTCTTTTTTTAATTGCATCCCTGCCAAGACCCTATTGGGAAGAAAACAGAGGTATGGACTCAGTTTTTTTAGGTGCACTGACACAAGCTTATTTGTCAAAGATCAAATCTCCAGTGAAAATCTTGCTGCAGCTTTCATTTCCAAGACTTTGATAATAACATCAATTTGATGTTACATTGGTGTGCACTGAGACAGCAAAGAAAACTGCAAAGATATTTGGAAAAGTACAGCAAAGGACAAAAAGAGAAGAGGAAAGAAAGCTGATGTTTTTTAACAGCTTAAAGACAAATATACTTACCAAGATATACTGCTGAGCAATATGCTTTATCAGGCATAATACAGCAAAACTAATCTGCCAGCAGATACACTGTTGATTTGTTTCTTCTAAAAGTTTAACTTTCTGTCTGTAGAATAGGATTTCAAGACATTAATGAAACTCTTGACACTCAGGAACATGGTTAAAATAATCATGTTTGCCTGGATTTCAAGCAAAATATTGTCATCTTTAGACAAGTAAAAAAAAAATCTGTCAGCAAGAGTTGCTTTGGAGGGATGAATGACTAGAGCCTCTAATTCTTGACAACTTTTTGAATCAGAGAGGTATATTTTTAAGTTTCCTAAGTATGATTCTGATAGCAAGAGAATCTTGCCAATCTTGAGAGTACTAAAGTGCCAAATGCCATGTCCACTAGCTGCTAGTGCTTATGAAATACACAATTCCTTTCAAATATATTTAGCCTTCCTCCTCTCCCTTGCATCCCTTGCCTTTTTAGAAAATGGGGACACAGACCTAGGAGAACTGAAACCCTCCTCTCTGCTCTTTCAAAAGTATGCTATAACCACTCGACTATATTTCTAGACCACCAGATGTTTCCCTCTCACCTATTTTGGAATTGTGCTGCTGCTAGTTAACAATACTAATCTCAATGAGTCAGAGAAAAGCAAGCCTGGGAAAATATCATTACTGTTGCCAGCTTCCACTGAAGACTACAACTGCAATTATGACTCTCTGGCCATGTTGTTGCATCCACTATCTCCGACAGGTTTCTGTGCCTCACTAACCCGTATAGCACTTAAAGTTGGGCAAAGGAGGAGCAGGGGAACTGTAACCCAGATGTGGAAGAACCAAAGGCAATAAGAAGTCTTATACCTCATTCCTTTGTTCTGCCTACTCCACATTCCTCCTTTTGTCCAGCTTTCATTCTGCAACTGTCCCTTGTTACACAGTGTGTACAAGACAATGTGTATTTTAGTATCCATAATTTAAGACAACAATAATATGCCCATCTCTTAGCCGAGGGACTCAGTGTTTCTGTGAAGGAAAGGTTTTTATATTGCAAAATGTAAAATTTCCCACTAAGTGTATGCACCAATTCCAACCAGTTGTGTAAGCACGTCATGCACATGCATGTGAACAACACACTCCCCTAACTGGTGGCTCAATCCAGGAAGATATATTTTCTCAGCACCCTTCTACAGACATGAAGACTACTGAAGCAAGGAGAGGGAGAGGGACAAGCTAACACAAATAAATATTCAGGAACTGTCACCTAGCACCTTGAGAGTTTTCACATGCTTACATAAGCAATTCAAATGTGTGACAGTATTGTAGATGTGATCCCTTCAACCTATAAAAATACATCAAAAGACAGCAGATGAGTAGTTGACCTCAAATACTTCAAAGATCAATTAAAAAATAAAATTCTTGATAAATACTTTAAAAAAACATAACAAATGCCATTAGACAGGGGACTGTGTGTCCTCAAGACTTTGACAGATGTCTGTAATTCACTTTTGCCCAAAAGTCTCTCAAATTTTGTTTCCACTTCTTTTGTGAAAGCGTAATGGGTCCTTGCCATTTTGTTTTCAAACACTGCCATTAAAATTCATGAAAATGCAGACAGCATCTGCCATATGTGACCCACATTTTTTCACAATCTCTTTATCTCAATGTGATACAAAGTCAAAATCATAGCATACATGATCCAGTTAATACAGGTCTTGCATAACAAAGCTGACAATTTATCGGTAGATGACCAGTCCTAGGATAGAAACACAATCCTCTGTTGAGTTTTCTGACTAGAGAAAAAGAGCATTTGAGAAATCATTTTATATATGCTTTAGTATTTACCCACTTACATGCTATTTTTTTTGTTCTGGAACAAGTATATCCTAATTGCATTATTTTTTTTCAAATGTATTTCTTCCTCTTCCTCTTTCTGAACTTCAGTTAAATTTCACCACTTCAGGAAAACTGTCAGGTTATTCAAGTGGTGAAAGAACTGTGCTGGATTCAATATTCAGCTTTTCAACTCAGAGAGCCTGTCATCACTGACAAAAGCCCAAAAAGATGAGGTGTTCGTATAGGGTTGGAACAATCTAGGGAATCAGATCTAAGCACAAGTACAAAATAACTCAAATTGGTTAAATCTGATTAAATAAAGATTTTATTTGACTCTGCTTACTTATCTATTTTGATAGGCAATTAAGTAGAGATACCCCAATAAAGAGAAACAAGGACAAGAAGATGGTTACCTAATGATTAAGAACATGGAATTAAATTGTTTTGTCATACTTGGAAAGAAAGTCTGGTTGTTTTTTACATAAAACTAGATTTTCTAAAATAAGACCTACACTCAATATTTCAATTCTTGTCAAAAATGTGGCTTCCAGACCTATCTGCATTAAATTCAGTCATAGTGCCTTAAGCAGCTCTATAAACAAGATGCCATTTTAAGGAGGACCCAAAAGGATTCTTTCCATCTTTAGCCTTGATCTGATTTGGTAGAGTATCTTGATGTCTTAAAAATTGGAACTTGGAACTTACTTTACTTTCAAACTAAAATTAATGCTGAATTCCACAGAGAACAAGAAGTAATTCTTTCTTTTATCTGTCTACTCAGCTTTTCAGCACAAAGGAAAAGGGAAGCAAGACTCAGTCTCAACTGGACCATCTCCAAACACTACATTGCTTAGTTCAGATAAGCAAATGTTTTGGTTTGCTTATCCTGACTAGATCCTGACTAGATCCTGACTAGAGCACTGTTTTACAAGTTAGTAGAACGTAAAAGAGACCCAGAGACTTCGTAAAATAGAGAAAATATAATCTTGTCTTCATGATCAGGGTTGTTTCCTTAGATCTCTAGAGATTTCATGAAGAGGAATCTCTTGAGCCACATTCAGAGATATCGATGAGTTAGCCATATAGGTTCACATTTTCTCTAATTTCCAATAAATTATCACCTAGTTACCACATATCATTACTTTATATTGTAGGCAAGTGCTCTTCACTTCAGGATCTTAGTGTTTGTGAAATTTGTTTCTTTTCACCTGGGCATATTGTAGTATCATCTTTCTCCCTCAGAGGACATTCATCCAGTAACATTAATCCATGATCCGAAAACAAATCTGAGTGGAAAAAACTGTCCTTGCCTACAATCATTTCCTCTGTCAGTGCACAGAGCCAACCTGTGGCAAACTAATTAGCACAAAAATTGATGAATAATTGGCGTTGTGTTCAGTATTGATCAAATTAGTTCCTGTGAAATATAAATACTCTATTTAACGTATTACTTTTCTATCCCTGTAAGCCTGTCTAGAGATTTCTGAAACTATGCAAGTGCCTCAGCTGTTGCTGCAGGACTGTGGCGCCCATCTTCACGGACATTAACTGACAGTCTCATCTCCAACATCATTAGCAGAACTTTATTGTTGTAGTTCTGTAGACCTCATCATTCAACGAAGGAAATTATAAAGTAACAGATACATTTCATATTGATTTTGTTGAGAATTGGATCAGACCTCGATTGTCTGGGAGTTAAAGTCTCGTTCTCATTTCATACTTTGTACCAGGACTTCTGTACTGTTTCCTTCCTTTATTGACTTACAGGGGTTGTTACAGACTGTTTAAATACAAGTCAGCAAAGATGTCATGATAAGGTACATTTCATAATGCATCTTGGGGTTTTTGGCAGCCATAATCCACTCTGATGTTTAATGTTCTGTACCCATTTTTTTTTTTAACTTTAATTTAAAAATCTTATGCTTCCTATATCACAATTATGTTAGGGACTGATCCAAAGTCTGCTGTGGTCACAAAGATGTTTTTCATTGACCTCATTAGGGTCTGAAACAGATTCGTAATCTCTTTCAGGCTCCATGTATTCTTTTTGTGACCTGGATTTTGAGGTCTTACTTATAACTTTTAAGCATGAATATGAGTAAATGGCAATGCACTGATACAAACTAGACATAAAATTATGTCTGAAGACAGGTATCTGGGATCCCACCACCCTGAACGCTGGAAAAAAATAATGCAATCTGCATCTACTTAGAAATACATTAATCTAATTTTTCCCAGTTTTCAAAGGGCTTTTTTTTTTTCTTTTTCTTTCTTTCTTTCCTTTTTTTTTTAAACATAGTAAATCTTGTCTATAAATTATTTTTGAAAGGCTTTAATCAGTTAAAAGGTCTGAACAGCATAATTATTAGAATGGAAAGTGTGTTTAATCATTTTTTGAAGAGTGAAGTGGGCTTGATGGATTTCCTTTAATTAAGCTTTCCAGATGACTCAGACAATATAAATATTTTTTGAAACTTTCCTCTATTATGTTCTGCAGCAGGTAAGTTAGGTCAGTAAACTTTTCCAGAGCTTGAATTAAGAGGTCAATATATCACTCTATACATCACAAAAAAGAAAGACTTATTACACAGGAAAACAGATTTGTACAGCCAACTTTTTATCTCTTTATATTAGATTATATTCTCATCTCCACCAAGATGAGGTAACCTCAAGGATCATTCTTATTAATAAAAATCACAAAGATAATGAGAAATGAGATTTTGATGACATAACCTGGAGGAAAAGAAAAAGAAAAAAATAATCTAAATATGGTTCTGAAAGTGGAAGAGACAGCCTAAAAATCACTAGCTCAATACAAAAACAAATTTCAAAATAATACTGTATTTTTTTGAACAATGTTTATTTTTAACAGTTAAAATTAGTATGGGTATCATTTTGCCAGCATCCAGCCTATTTGACCTGGTGGAATTTGATGACAGGAGGTGTAGATATACTGATATGTGAATATTTTGCATGAGCTGTCTACTCAATAAGTGGCCAACACAAAAGTTTACACTCTGATTTGTCATTTACTGTGAAACATCTGTGACTACAGACAAAATTATTTCCCTGATACTTTATACTTTTCTTTAATGTGAAATATTTTATTTTCAGGCTGTGACACTGGTATTATACTCCACTGACTAACTCGGAGTTAAAATGTATACCTACGACTGAGTGTTTGGAAAACAAGGTACGTGCAACAAGCAAGTTGTACCTACATTCAGTAGGTACCAAACCTGAGCATTAAATGGCAAATACATATATTTGAATAGAAACTTTTCACAATAAATAACCACAGCATCAACTTTTTTATTTAGATGAAAAATAATTTAAATATAAAATGTAACACATGCAAGGTATACATCTCAAGGATTTTTTAAGACCGTTTAAAAAATCAATATAGTGTGTGCCATCATGGGACTAGTAATTATGTGGAAATGAGTTAAAAATAAACAACTTTAAAGGAAATCTTAGATAGCAATATAGAAGGAGCAATACTTTCTAGCAGATTATTTATTAGATAATTAAACCTCTTTTTCTGCTTGTATCATTTGTGAGCATACCACATTTCCCTAATGAATTGTTTATACAAATGTATTCAAGAAAATTCTTTCTGAAAATTTTGCTTTGTAGATTGTACATCTTTAAGATGTACTCGTTGATTGTGATTGATCCAATAAGTCAAAGTAAACGGCCTCTTTCTCCTGACTGAATGTCTACACCAGACATTTTCTCTGAAAGAGTAAAATTCTGGTAAAATCTTCAGATAAATATAAGCTCTTATAGTTGTATTGAAATTAATAGCACTGGAATGGTTTATATATGTGTTGAGCATCTGGCCTTTGACTTCCAAAAGCACATGCAGGCTTTTGGAAAACTTGCTTGCTGATATGTTCCTTGAAATTAAAGGCAAAAATAAGTCTAAGCATGGGCAAATTGCTTCATTATAATATTTAATTAATAATTGAGAGTTTTTTTCTCTGTCTCTTAATGAGTATTGCAGAATTTTCTCTTTTTCAAGACCATTTTTAAAATTTTATCTTGAATATCAGTAGGAAGAATCTTATGGCAAGAACTCATCACATTTAGTGTGTGACTTCCCTTTTATTAATGGCACTGCAATAGCAAAAACACTGGTAAAAGAGAATGAAGGAAGGACTGCACCTATATACCTTTGATCCCACCACCACAGATAACCTGTAGCTTGACAACAATTCAGTTCATATTATATTTTGCTACATTACTCCACAGGGAAAGATGTTTTAAAGTCAGTTAAAATCAACATATGGTTGTTTGTGAAGAAGTATTATGTCTTCTTGAAAAAGTTGTCTCAGAAGCTCATTAGCTAATCAAAAAAAATACATGTAAAATGGATTAACAGACCTTACAATAGCATCTACTATCATGCAGATAAATGCATTACAAATACCCGTTTTATTAGATTCTTCTCAGGTACTACTGAATTTACAGTAACTCACTGATATTAGTCTTGGTAGAAGCTGTGTTCTGAGTTATTTAACTTACTGAAGACTGCCATTTGATGTGGGATTTATATCCGGTAAACATGCCTTAGGAGCACAGTTCCATGTCCTGGAGTATGTGTAGAGCAACCATTTTCTACAGCAGAAAAGAGCTGTAAGGGACAGATCAGGAAATTACAAGTAAACATTATGAATTTAGCATTTAATAACTTTTCTTCTTTATACATTTTCATTTTTTATCAAGATCAATACAGTTATATAAAAGTGTGAAAAAACACACAGAATGGCATTCATATCAAACATAATTTTCCCTCCAATATTTTAAGGTAATGCTCAGTGTTTTTAATCAAATCTGAAGGCATATCTTCAACCTACTTCATTTTCTATATTATTTTCACTAGAAAAAACATCCATTATTACATTTCCTCAAGCAATTACTACAAAAGAAACTGTGTTTTTCATCATGAAGAATCTACTGTCCATTCACCCCTGTGGGACCTAGATTGGTTAGTCAGTTTTTCTACCTAGTTATACAGTTTTTTATAGATTACACAACTGACAGACAACTAATAGAACTAAACCCGCAGCATAGATAAGTTTTTAACCAGTATCTATCTGATGCAAAAGAAGACTCTCTCACTATTGTCATATAGGTATGCAATGTATATGAAATGATCTTCTAATGTCAAAGGGATTTTTACTACTCTCTAGGGAAAAAGAAAGGGAGTGAAGAAGCACAGAATTTCATCCATGATTTTGTGCCTTCCAAGACTATAAAAGCAAGAAAGCCTAAGTGCCTTTACACATTTACTCTTTAGCTCCCTATAACAATATTGCCTTTGCCTGAGGTAAAAATTTTTGCTCTCAACATCCTCTAAAAGAAAAAAAAAAAAAAAATGGTATTTGCACCTTTCATTCTTACAGTATATTTCTTATTGAAACACTCTTATCGGGGTGTTGCCAGAGCAACTGTGGCCACCCCCACACCTATGAAAATCATCCCAAGGAGTGCGGGCAACCAGGAGCATGATCAGCGCAGGAAGCAGAGCGCGGTGCACCAGCCAAGGTGTGGTGCAGCAGTTGGTGTGGCAGTTCCTGTGGAAGGGCTCACAGGAAGGGCAGAGTCAACCTACCAGCTCAAGAGGTGAGTTCAATTGGTGGTCATCGCCCTCTCAGAAGGAGCTTAGCTATGGTATCCACCTGGCAGAAAGCTATGCGTCCTGCACTCACCAGAAGGGATGTGGCAACGCAGAGAGAGCTCTCATGAAAACATGCAGCCATCCAGGTCTCAGGCTGCAGGGTGTGCCAAAGCCTTTCACCGGTAACAGATGGCAGTAGCAAGAAGAGCTGTGTGAGGTGTGACCAAGTGGATGATCTACTCAGCCTGGTGGCAGAGCTATGAGACAAAGCAGAAAGGTTATGGAGCATCAGGGAGTCTGAGAAAGAGATAGGGGGAACCATACTCTGCCCTCCCAGACAGAAACAGGAATAGCCACCGGAAAAAAACAAGATCAAGGGGATCCTGTATCCTCCCCCTACCAGGATGAAGGCAGTAGCTTAAATGTAAAAAATGGATGGAGGCAAGTCCATACTCAGGGTGGCAGAAGAACCCCCTTCTTGTCCACCTTGCCTTTCCAGGTGTGTCTGTACAAGTATGAGGCTCTGGATATGGAAAGCTCATCAAGGGATGACAGTCCATCTACATCAGAGGTGTTACCAAGATCAGAAAGGCCTACCCCCTGTATCATGACCATCTCCATGAGGAAGAAAAGACTGCTTTCTGAGGGGAACAGAGTGTTCAATATGCTGGACAGATCCTCCTCTCAGGAAGGTCTGCTGCCTCCCTGGGGCCTGGGTTAAGGACATCACTAGGAAATTTCCCAACCTGGTGCAGCCATAGGACTATTACCCATTACTGCTCTTCCATGTGGGTGGTGACGAAGCCACAACATTTAGTCCAATGGCAATCAAAAGAGACTTCAGGGCCTCGGGATAGCTGGTAAGGGAATCTGGAGCACAGGTTATTTTTTCCTCTATCCTTCCAGTTGCGGGCAGTGACATTAGATGAAACAGATGGTCACAATCTATTAATATGTGGCTCTGTGGCTGGTGTCACTGCCAGAATTTTGTTTTTTTCAGTAGTGGGGTGGCCTACATGGCACTAGGTCTTCTGGTGTCAGCTGAGATTCACCTTTCTCAAAGTGGGAAGAAGCTCTTTACTCATGAGCTAGCAGGCCTCATTGACAGAGCTTTAAACTAGACTTGAAGGGGGAGGGGAATAATATCAGGCTTGCCTGTGACAAGCTATCAAATGACATGCCAAGGTTAGAGGGATGGAGTGCTAGTGTGGGCTTTCAGCCTGTTGCTCTGAGATATGCTGGGTACACTGCAGCACACTTGAAGTATGCTGCACACTTGAAGTAAGTGCAGCACACTTACAGAGATGAGCCAGGGGATCCTGAGGTAACAAGAGAAAACAGGAAACATCAGTGAAACTCTTCAAAGGAATTAAGGGGAGTTCCTCTAAGACCCTGATGTGGCCAACAGCCCAGCTGAAGTGCCTCTACAACAATGCACACAACATAAGCAACAAACAGGAGAAACTGGAAGCCACTGTGCTGCTAGAAAGCTACAAACTAGTTGCCATTACTGAAACATGGTGGGACAGATCCTAAGACTGGAGTGCTCTGAGCAGCCTGACCTAGTTGAATATGTCCCTGGTCATTGGAGGAGGAGTGGGACATCTAGTCCCCCCTAAAGGGACCTTTAAAGGTCCCTTCCAACATGGACTATTCTATGATTCTATGATTTCTTATCTGCTACTTTTTTGTTTTATGGGTTTCTAAATACTCAGAATTATTCTCCAGATTTATACTTCAAATTCTACACTCCTTTAATTGAATGACAAAAACTTCATGTTTTCTTGAAGTCCTAACTTTAAAGCATTTTGGGAAATGAAATAAAAAATCGTTGCCATTTGTTATGGAAAGTTTGATGTTAATCTGCTTTAACACACTGCTGAGGAGATATAACATGGAGATATTCTACAGAGGTACCTCCTCATCTACATCTTACAGTATTTGTTCAGAGGAATTATTTATTCTATTAATTTCACTGTAAAGAAAATTAGGTAAAATAGTTCAAAGAAACATCCCCCACCCAGTTTACAATTTTTGGTTCTTTAAATAAATATAGCTTTTACAGAGTGACAAGCAGATGGATCCCTTTCAGGGAATTGTACAGATCTGTTCGGGAAGTGTACAAAATTGCCTCAGTGAGATATATGTCTTTATTACATTATGCACCTTATTACCTTATTTCAGTTTCCTTTGATTTGAACCATCTCACTGTTGTCAGCTTGATGCCACTCAGCAACTTCTACTTTTTCTTGTCAGCAATAATCTTCCCAAAATACCAACAAGTACCAAATTCTTACAAAAAATGTTTGTCATGTCAGTCAGAGAGGGTAGTGACTACTGAACATTCAAATTCCTTTCAAAAATTTGCATATCCTACTACCCAGGGTTTGTCCAAGCCTTTCTTTTTATCATCACTATTTCACCCTCTTAAAACAGAAGTAGAGATGTCTTAAAAACCAAGAGCCCAAATAATCCGCTAGCATACATTAGAATAAATCCAGTGCTAAAACCTTTTTATACAGCTGAGATGTACAGATGTGCCTATTACTTTTTGCACCATGAACTTGCCACATGGATGAGCAGGTTTTTAAACTACTCTCATGCAAGCTTTGCATAATTGTTTCTGAGAGAATTGTAAATTGTCGGCATAAAAATTATTTTATTTGTTAAATTCAAACACAAACTGTGTTTTTCGTTTTGGTTTGATCTTACACATCTATTTAGATAAGATTTTGTTGTTTGCTTTGACATTCAAACAGTGATTTGTCATTTAAAAAATTATTCTACTAATTCATAAATTCAATGAAAACCCCTTAAGATCTGCATTGTTTAGTCATTCTATGAATAGTACGGCAATAAACTTATTCATTCAAGTTTAGCACTTAGCTAAAAGGCCTGTTATAGTGCTGACAGTATTTCAATAGGTCAATAAAATAAGGAAATACAGGGTAAGTCAGTCAATAACTTTAACAATGTTAATTTGTTTGCATGCCAAACCTCCAAATTAATCAAATGTGCATGCAAATAGCTCTATTAAATCTAATCTGGATTGAGAAGAGAAGATACTTAAGTGTATAATGAAAATTGAAATTCTTCTTTAATTATCTGCATAAAGTGCATCACCATCAGCATAAAAAAAAATACAGTTAATGTTCATTGAGTAACAATCAACTGCTTAACCAATGACAATAATACTAATTTTCCTTTAAGATTTATGGTCCTGATTCAGCCAAGCAACTAATTTCTAATTTCAAGTAAAAGCATAGGTTGGTTAAAGAAAATGGAGCAAGCTATGTAGCTGTTATAAAAGATGAATGCTTAAGAAACTCACTGAAATGCACTTCGTATCACAGAGGAATATGCATTCTTTCCTTCTGATTGTGTATCCTGTCAATAAATGAACTTTAGAAGTCAATGAGGATAAACATTTAACCACTACCTAAACATAGGCCTCAGTCCTTCACGTAAATCCATTAGTGTCAAAACCTGCCTCTTTAGAAACCTAGCAGAGAAGATCTATATATACTCATTATTCTACTGTTTGAAGGTAGCCTGACTAGCTTTTGGGTTTAGTATCTCTTTTATTCTTGTTTGTGTAGTTCCCCACCTTTCCACCAACAAACTGATGGTGTAAATCTGGAGTGGCTACATGCTTCATATCTCACTGACAACTGTTAACTAGTAGTTAGATGGACTTCATGATACTTTGCTTTGCATAAACACCAAAGCAACTACAGGATCAGAATGAAAAAACCTGAACAAGATCTGTTGAGTTATAGTTTAATACAGGAGTCCAGTGCCCAGGAGGTAGGGAAACTAGCTCAAAAGTTTTTCTGCATGGGTCACCTGAATCTCTAATGTATGCATGCTCAACAACAGACTACAGGGTATTTTGAAGATGTGGAGTGGGCTTTCTAATTCTGCCTTTTTGAAATTTCCAGTATGCATATATAATTAAATATGTATTGGATTGGAAACAGACCGATGTAATGAGAGTTGATCTAGCCTCATAGTAGAAGGAGAGACATGAGTTCCAGTTCCTTTTCCAATGAATGCTTAAGGGTTTCTTATTACATATTTTCATATCAAGGTATTATTGAAGCAAAGGACTAGAGTCCAATTCTTATTATTCCTCCCTAACAATAAAGTCATTCTTATTCTCTTTACTTTGAGGGTGACAGAGCACTGAAACAGGCTGCCCAGGGAGGTTGTGGGGTCTCCTTCTCTGCAGACATTCAAAACGCACCTGGATGCAACTCTGTGCAACTTGCTCTAAGTGAACCTGCTTTAGCAGGTGGTTGGACTAGATGGTGTCCAGAGGTCCCTTCAAACCCTGACCATTCTGTGATTCTGTATGAGGAAAAGATATCCGTAGAGATGTTCATAGAAGATATGACTTCACACTTTCATTTTTGGAAAAGTGCTTTACCAACTGAGCTTTAGTATAAAAGCATGTGATATCACACATTCTCATCTCACATTTTCATACGATAAATACTAAAAACCATATTTTATCATTATAATCCCCATGGAGAAAAATACTTCTTGCCAGAAGGGTATGCTATTTTGTGGGAGAGACTTAAATGCAACACACAGATAAAAATGAAAATATGATCTTCAATTTGCAGTAGTAGCTTCTTGCCAACCAAACATTTTGGGATTCCATTCAAGCTCTTTCTTTGCCTTTTTAATAATTTCCATGGAGAAGGTGGAAGGGATAATGTTTTTAGGCACCATGAGATCCAAACTTTGCAGAAAAATGCTGCATAACCTGACTTTAGCCATCCTGATCTCTTCCTTATACCACATAGGGTATTTCTTTTCATAACAATACTATTGAACACTTACTGTCCTCATAAGCTCCATATTCAACTTATCAGTAGCTACAGGCATGCACTCTGAAATGTACCTCAAGACCCTGTATCCCAGGTGCACATGCATAGTTTATTTTACCTGCATGTGCCCCTGCTTGTCCTGGTTCCTGTGGAGGGAAGTCTAGATTCAGAGAAGAGGAGAGAGCTGATACCTAGTTCTGACTTGCATCTGTAATAACCCCCAGTGACTACTAATGAAGTTACTTAGGTAAAAAGGGACCTAGAAATGGAAAGAAAGAAGAAAAAGGGGTAAGATGAAGAAGTGCAAATGCTAGGAATTATGCAACAGATTAAATTCTTCAGACATATAGCAGGTGACTGGAAAAGATTCACAAAAGAAATTACACCTATTTGACAGGATGACCAGCACTACTCAGGCAATGAACAGAAAATATGGAGACATATTGTCCAGAATCAAGTCCCAAGTGACACGTCAACAGCATCACCTGCAAATCTCTTTAATTCGGCAAAAACAGCTGAAACATCTCATTTTGCATGTCTGATCAAGTTTTGTTTATTTTTTGTATTCTGGGTAAATACCAGTGTTCTATAGTTAGAATAAACAACACTACTTCACTTAAAAAGAAAAGTGAAAGGAATGTAAACTTTTGAACTAGACCTCAGTAAACATTAAATGGCTTGTAAGTCAGAGAGATAATTACATTTATTACAACTTCATCACATTTTTTATTTATACAAATTGGAAAACTTCTTATCATTTGGGAGATGTTGTGTTAGCTGTACTCAATTCTCTTGCTGCTAAATTGATATAGTGTGAAACTGAATGTCTTCTAAAGCTTTTTTTAGTACACAGGCTAAATAAAGTGTAATTTTCTGATAATTACCTTTAGCAACACAAGCTAAGTGAATTTTCGATATCAGTATACCATACTTTGTTATCTGAGCCTTTGATGACAAGTTACATTTACCTTTAATGTGTTTTATTCTGTCAGATCATAAGAGGACTAACTGGTATATCTGAAAGTTCAGGCTTGTAATGTATGAACATCTTCGAGACTGCAGCAGTGGGAAAAAAATCAGACATAATGACAGTGTACCTGGCGACCTACATTTTACCTTTTCATCAAGATATGCCCTAACTGATTATTCCTAAACTGCATCTAATAGTGAATATCTGTCTTCCATCCCACAATACTGTCAACATTTACCATTGCCTAGATGTTCTTACATGAGTAAGAGTTCATCAAATATTTACTTAAATTATTTTCCTCTCCATTTAACTTTTTGTTGATGCTACAATTTTTGGCTCAGATTCTATCTTCTGATAAAAGTAAAAGGTCTTCAAACTCCTCTGTCTACACAGTTTAGGATTTCAACCACAAACAGCTCCTGCTTACAAGGGGAATATTTTTAATGACACATTGATTAAAACCTATACATTTTAAGAGACTAAAAAACTAAGAGACCTAGCAAATGCCATTACTGTAAGAGAACTAACTGGTAGCTCAGAAGAAAGAGATGTGTGCTTGTTCACTGCTCAACAGTTTACCTACCTAGGCTCAGCATCTAAGGTATAGGGGTTACAGATTGGTTTTGTTCTCCTCTCTTGCTTACATCAAAAGCTAGTTCCCATTCACCTTCAGAAAAGTCACATTAACCATACGTCAGCCTAGGAGCCTTTTCAGAATACAGACCATAATCTCATGGCTAGTTGATAACAATATGTATTGAAAACTTCTCTATTGTAAGGAGATTGCGCAGTGCCATTAGCCAAAATCTAAGGACTGGCGCTTTCTTTTACATTGATTCACTTATTAGAATATCTGATTTTTAGACATGATCATCTTTCCAGGGACATTTGCACATTTAACACATAAAAATCAATTTCATTTTAAATATATCACCTCTATTAAATTCAAACCAAGATACAAAAATACTCCTGATTATATTATAGTGTTTTTATGAGTATCAACAAAAGACAAAAGTATCTAAGCTGGAGTTATAGTTCAGTTCGATCTCAAGTAAACCTGTTGGATGCCTGATTTACATGAAGTTTCCTAGTGATGGCAGAAAAGTCCAGTTGAATAGTTAGCTGACATTAAAGAAAAGCAGATAATTCAAGTTACAATTTGTCAGATGTGACCTAGAAACCATGTAGGCAAGAAACTTAGATCCATTAAGCTATCTTTTTTTAAAAAATTGATTTTCATAAAATGGGAATTTTGGCTAGTATTTTAAACACACCTAAGGGACTTAGGGACCCAGATCCCAGTGAAATTCTCCATCCTGAATATAATTAGATTAAATCCCTCAGGCTGTTTTGGAGGCTTAATCTTGATGTTTTAACTTAAACTACAGTCATTGAATACATAATAGAAGTTGCCTGAAGACAGGATGGTGTTCTGTTCAGCTAATAAAGGGCTCCAGTCTGAAAAGAAATGTACATGGATTATTTAAGAACCAAAGGAATATTATCTTTCCTTACTGTATGTTAGAAATGTGCATTAAATCTCAAATGGTTCAGTGCTTAAAGTATAGAATTCTACAAGCTTTATCCTGCTGTCCCTCCAAACATTGGCAAAGCACTTAAAATAAAACTGAAATGATGCAACTTATTTTGGGTGGGAGGGATGGAGTCTGATAAGAAAAAACCTGCTTGCACTGCACCGTATAAGTCAGTTATTATACGCAGGTGGAGATTTATCATTTTTAAACAAAAAAAAAGAAGCAGCATGGCCTGTACCTGGACTAACTGAACTGTGGGGATTCCTTTAACCAAAACGCTTTCATTTATAAAGAATATTTTTTTATTTCCTGAGTTGTGTTTCACTTTTGTGATGAAAAGGAAATTTCAAATTTCCTGAGCAAAACCTGACTACCAAAAGCCATAAGCAAAGCTTCTAGTGGTTTATTTAGTGATTTAGCCCCTACAATGCCAACCCAGTTCTAGCCTACCTATCTTAGAGTTCAGTTTCATGTGAACCACTCATTTTGCAATCCCCTCCAAAATCCAATTCCTTTTGCTTTTTACCAACACTTGTATAAATACTACAGAGGAGTTAGGAAAATGTTCAGATGTTGGTTTGAATCACAGGACAGGTGCAGGACTGTTCAAGAATACAGGGAAATTAGCATGCAAAATTATGTAGTGTGATCTGGGCATGACGAGATTCGGTTACTCTATCTGTATTAACTTGGTCTATTAGTATAAGAAATATTTTTGTCTTGTTAATTCTATACTAAGTAGTCTGTCTTTTGTGTTATTTTCTTACCCAGACAAGCATGTTGAAAATGATTAACCAGTAACAAAGCCCCTAGTTTGCTTTGCCACTGTCTGTCCCCTCCTAGCTTGGTGTTGCATAATATATACCTTGGGGACTGATTCCCTTTTATGTGGCTTTTGATAAGATCCCACAGTGAGAACGGCAGCTTCATGGATAATGAACTCCAAACGTTCAGTCTGATAGCTGAACACAGTAATTCCAGGGGTTTTTTGGTTTGGGGTGGGTTTTTTTTTTAGCGAAGTGGATAGATCCACATCAGTGTTTCAGTTAGGATCTGAAGTGTTCTTTTGAAATGAATCAGTTGCTAATACCTACTGTGTTTTAAACTATTTTATAGAGAAATCTCAGACCACACAAACTTATGGATGTATCATTCTTTCATCCTTCCGGATGAAACTAAAAAACACAACAAGGTCCAGGAGGTACCCTGATGCAATCCACCTGTTAGAAGGCATTTATTCCATGGTACCAGACTAGAGCTAGAAGAAAGAAAAAAAAAAAACATGAAATGTAGAAACGGTGAGTCCTCGGCACCACTTGGTTTCCTCTGTAGACTTTTTGTGTCATACTCCCTAGCCACTGCTTCACTTCACCCTATCGCTTCCATAAATAGTCTGTCACACTGAGTTGTGTTCACATTACATGTTGAAGAAAATGAAGCAACCAAACAAAAAACTTATTCTAGGAAAACGGATAAATTCATGATTACAAAAAGTCAGCATTATTGTTGCAAAAGCATCAAATATGAAGAAATAATTAAGACAGATGTGAAACTAATCTCCTATGTATGCTTTATATAAGTATTTTAACAGATGAAAAAGTCTCCATATAATAGTACTCTGTCTTTCCTCAGTGCAGAGAAAATTCTTGTTCTGAAGTAAAAACAATTCTGTAGATTAAAATCCAATAACTTTGCTTCATTTTTTTTCCATTTTCCTGCCTACTGAAAGACCAGAAAACTTTCTTTGCAAATTGCTCTTATTTAAATTTTCTGTATTAAACCAACATTTATAGCAAGTTGGAGTGTGACAAGAGAAGTATTACAGAACTGCATCAAATGTTGAAGAGTTTGAGCATAGCAGAGACTGGGTTTGAAGACTGCATTTATCACTATGGAACCTGGATGAGGAGGACAGGACATGCGGTCCAGTCAGTCTGTATGCACATGCATATACCATCTTCATGTGCGTGATTGCAGTTCTGTCATATTTTAGTGTTAAATTTGTGAATATTGTGCCCTCTAAGAGTAAGGCCAGACCGAAGAATGCACAGCCTGCCCAAGGATTTCTAAGAGCAGTGCACTTTCCCTTCAGCTTTGCTCCTACCACCCTGTTGAGGTCTGTGAGTCTTGGAGAGAATGTGCACACTGAAACAGCATGGAAAATTATCAAAAAAACACAAAAAGGCATTTGACAGAGTGATGAGAACTGTTAACCAAGGCTGTACTACAGTGTCCTGCTTTCAGCTGGGATAGAGTTAATTTTCTTCTTAGTAGCTGGTGCAGGGCTGTGTTTTGGCTCTGATGTGAGAACAATGTTGATAGGACACTGATGGTTTTGGTTGTTGCTGGGTGATGTTTATACCAAGTCAAGGACTTTTCTGTTTCTTGGGCCCTGCCAGTGAGAGGGCTGGAGGGGCGCCAGAAATGGGGAGAGGACACAGCCAGGACAGCTGACTGGAACTAGCCAAGGGGATATTCCATATCGTATGACATCATGCTGAGTATATAAACTGGGGAAAGAAGAAGGAAGGTGGGGACATTCGACATTGTGGTGTTTGTCTTCCCGAGTAACCGCTACGCGTGATGGAGCCCTGCTTTCCTGGGGATGGCTGAACACCTGCCTGCCCCTGCCCATGGGAAGCAGTGAATGAAGGCCTTGATTTGCTCTGCTTTGCTTGCATGCGTGGCTTTTGCTTTACCTGTTAAATTGTTCTTATCTCAACCCCTGAGTTTCACCTTCCTTTCCGATTCTCCTCCCCATCCCTGTGGGTGACGGGGGAGTGAGTGAACGGCTGCGTGGTGCTTGGTTGCTGGCCGGGGTTAAACCACGACATACAGAAAAGCTGTTTTAATAAGAATGTGAGAATGCTTCAGTAGAGTACCGAAGCACAGCTAGAAGCCCATGCTGCTTAGGCCCTTGACAGCTAAAGAGGAGAAAACACTCAGCTGTTAGAGGAGCTTCTGGCTGTGGATTTTTTGGAATTGAATGATTCCGCAATTAAAGGGGACCGATAAGCACTCTGATAATGAGCCATTAGAAAACCTCTAGTGACACTTTTAAAAGTGCTGCTGATGACTGTACACTTCCTCTATGACTTGTGGCACTGCAAGGTGAGAATAAGACAACTGAAGAGTCAAAAAGGATGCCACATTCAGCAAGGAGGACACAGCTTCCCAAGTAGCACACAGGTGCCTACCAACACGTGTAAAAGTCTTTGCATGATTGCATTAAAGTCTCCAGACAATTCAACAGAATTCAGAAATGGAATAGTGTGGGCAGGGAGGGAAAAAAAGATTAAAAATTACATTTCAGGATTTATTAGATCACAAAAGGGAAGTTACACAAAGTATCATTTTCCTATTAAAGTATGATGGGAAGAAATGGGTTTGTACAAGACAGA
The DNA here is from genome assembly GCA_035590275.1 of Ibycter americanus. Classification (NCBI taxonomy): domain Eukaryota; kingdom Metazoa; phylum Chordata; class Aves; order Falconiformes; family Falconidae; genus Ibycter; species Ibycter americanus. The sequence goes on from JAVJGI010000040.1 coordinate 4,652,325, forward strand.
ATTTTGTTTAAATGAGCACTGAACAACAAACGATCCCAGACGATTTTAAAGCCAGTATCACAAGCTGGATAAAGTCTGTATGCTGTCCCAGATCTGGGTTCCTCACTGGGTGTGCAAGCCTGATCCACGCACAGAGTCAAGATGTTTGTTTATTGCATGTCTGCACAGAGATGTGTGCTAGGTGGTAAATCCACACAGCTAGCACACCTCTTAACACATGGTAAAACATTTTATACACTTTCAACAATTGTTTACAATTACACTTAGTCACACTTAATTCTCATTTGTTCTTCCAAGCCTCGTCCCCATTTAAAGATACAGCATTCTTTCTTTTCACTGCACCTGTCCTGTGGGGAGAGGGCTTTGTTACTAGGGGGCTTTCTTTGTTAGAGGATGGATCTTCTAGTATGCTAATTAGGATAGTGAACATACAGTTTAAGTAATTTTTTATTTAATCTCATAAACAATTTGGTTCTCCTTAAGCTTTCCTTGTTGTGCCAGAGCTTGACATGATGAGCTTATGATGTCCATTCCTTCTCCCAAGGCCACGTTCTGTTAACTGTTTGCAAGGATTAACTAACATCCTCTGTTTTCAAATTCTTTCTTCTTTTTCAATATAGATATTTACATATTCTTTTTTTCTTTTTCTTTCTTTTTTTTTTCTTTTTTGAAGTAAATAATTCTTGTATCATATATACCTGGGGACTGAAGGTCAGCTGAAATCAACTACTGGTGAGGTTTGACAGCTCAGGTGCAATACATGTAGACTATAATGTGTACAAAATGGAAAGTGACTGGTTAAAGAACAAGGCTGTACAACCCACTGAGATTCCAGACCTGATACTGAGAAAAGGGAACATCATATTGAGTGACAAGTATCGCATAGCTGCTGTAGATTACTGCTGCATTTCTTGAGATGGTGAGCATTTGGAAAATACTCAGGAAATGAAAGGCCACATTTTCCAAGTATCTGACATGACAGGAAAGAGGCACACAGTACATCCCAGCAGAAGATGAGAATCTGAGTACCAGATGCCTTCAACTGGTCGCTCAGAGAGCAACAGGAAGGGCAGTCAGCAGAAAAGATGCTTGGTACTGATGGCAAAAGCAAAACAAAAGAAAGACAGTAACAAGCTGGTGATATTTAACCACTATACATCATTACAGAGTATGGATAGCGGGATAATAAGGAACTAAGGATGAAAACACTGCTTCCTGATTAGAGGAAATACTGTCAGGTTAAACCATAAGTGTCTGAATTTACAGCTTTTGTTCTGCATTGACAATTTTTAAGGCTCTTTAAAGGGTGAACCTTTGCATGTCACACCGTCAGGCAGTTGTTGATGTCATTTGCGTAGTCCCATTTACTAGCACTTTCCTTCCTCCATTCTTTGCATTTTTATCCTGTTAAATAGAAGTCTGTCAGTCAGCAAATATGCTAAGGCCGAAATAAGCTTTTGGATGGTACAGTCACTCTATCACTGAAGCGCCTGGCAGAATATTGGCTTATACCTAAGCAGGGCTTAGAACTTCCCCACTATGCATCATAAGTACAACTTACCCTTCATTTTACTTATACCAATTTGAGTAATAAATCATAGTTCCTTTACTGAGACAGAACTCAAGACCATTTTCTCATTTAATAGCTTTCATCTGTATGATGTTCTATATAATGGATATCACAGTACACTAATGAGTATGCCAGCATTATCAGAAGATGTATCACCATCTACATAGTTCCTTTTTATCCCTGGAAAGACTGCATGAATTTATCAGTTTTATAATTTATCTTCACTTTATGGATTATATAGGTAAAAAAACATTGTTCTTTAAAAATACTTTGAAACATTCTTCTTATTTAGCAATGTTCTTAGTGTACAGTTACTGATATGTTTTCTCATTAGTAGTGATATACTGTGTCTCAGTCAATAGTCAGTATTTGTCTAACGAGAGTGTGACCACACACAATTATTTAATTTTAAAAATAGAATTAAGAAATTATCTACAGAATACGGGGCTTCCTTTACTTTATTCACTTGACTGAAATGCAGTATTAAAAAAAATAGATTTAACTTCATGTATCCGTGTTTAAGAATCATCCGATGTTTCTGTTGAGGACACAGGACAAGATTTTTTTAATGAAAAGGTGTAAAATACATCAACACATTTGAAGCACAGAGGAACAAAGAACGAAGATGGCTTTTCTGCAAGAGTCCTTTAAACAAGAATCTTTGCTCTTTTTAAATAAAAATAAATACTGAAAAGATTATGTGGATTTGCAACTTATTTTTGTTGTGTAACACTGAAATGGATTACCATTGTCACCAGATTTTTCCAGGCTATCCTGCCAATATGAGTCATGGGATTTTTTATAGCATAGCGAGTAGTATATCTTGGGATTTCTAGAGAAATGGCAGGTTTATAGATGACCACATGTACAAACAACATATGTTGAGTGATTAGAATGAACATGCCTAGGATTGGACTTCTACCTTATTCACCTTATTGCAAACACTCTTCTTTCAGCTTTACCACATATTTCTTCTTTTCCAATCTCTCCATTTACATCTTTTTCAAGACCAGAACAGCAAATGAAGTTGTACATGCTTCACTGAGTAAATATACTGGCTATTTCTTCTTACATTATAATTTCACCTTCCTTCAAAGACTTTGAGCATATAACCCTGCTTTAGTGCCACTGAAATTCAACTAATTTCAGGAAAACAAAAGCAAAGTCTTTCTTTAAAAATCACTGAGTTTGCTCAGTGGCCTGTTCTGCTATCAGTGGAGGAATCAGTCAGAGAAAAGAAGGCCCAGTTTCACCAAGCACTTATGAACCTTGTGAAATAGCTATTTGCAATCACGATCTTAATTTTCCTTTCTGTGCCCAAAGACACTACCTGAGCTGTGTGCTGAGTGCTTATTGCTGGCACTTTCCTCATAGCTAAATAAATGCTCTAGCAAAGCTCTTATAACCCAAGCAGAGAAAACAAAAAATGGTGGGAGGAGAAATGAGCACAGAGAGGTGAAGTGGTTTGTTTAAGATTCTCTGGCTAATTAGATTTACAGCAGTGCACAGAAACTAGTATTCTGAAATTGGCATGCGAGCAAGTAGATATTACTATCTTCTCTCAGGATACTCTCACATATATCATAGGACAAGCTCACTTACAGCAATTCAAGATATGGAGAACAATGCCAAGATAAATTTTATGTTACTTCTGCAAAAGCTAACTAGTCCTCCACTATCATTAAAGGTCTATTAACAAAAAATCACAGTTGAAATACAGTTATTTGTTGTCATTTGCATAACATTTATCCAGCTATTTATCTCTTGCTTGACTTTTCCCTTACCAAGAGCAGACAGCTCTTAAGAATTTTAAATGAAAGTGATATACATTTAAATAAAAAAATTTTCAGAGAAGTAATTTACCCTTCCTACTTTACTAGCCATAGAATTCAATAGTTTTGAAGTACTGTACATAATGAATGCTAACCCCACAGGGCTAAGCAATAATTGCCATTTTTCTATCTTAAAGATTGCAGCTATAATTTATTTATAGTATAATACACTCAAGTTGTCATTCGCCCCATGGCTGTGCCACCAACCACCTTTATTCTACAATATAAAAGAAAACTGCTCATGGGATAGAATTCTATATGCAAATTACATGAAAACTATTAAAGCAACAATTGCTCATAATGCCAAAATACTGAGAATAGTGAGGCAAAAACCATGGAGGACAACAGAACCTCAGCTCACTTCAGTGAGCTCAGTCTCAGGTTTTACTGTGTCTCAAATCCACATAGCAAACAGCAATGATACTCTTCATTTAACTGTGCTAGTTAACTTTCAGTGTCTCAGTGTGCTTTTGCCAGCTTCATTTCTGGCTCTGCTTTATCTAAACAACTGGAAAAAACGTCTCAGACCCATCGCTGCAGGAGGTGACAGCCTAACTCCTGATGCTGCAGCAGGCTTCCAGGCCACACAGCAGCGCGGCAGGAGTTCTTGTTCCTCTGGGAGATGAAAAAATTAACAACTTAAACTGATGTTTAAAGCCTCCATGCCTCTTCCCCCCGCAAACACACAACCATGCACATGCACACATCTGCATAAGGTAACTGAATTCTGCCGTGTATTATCAGAGACTGCACACTGGGAACTAGTGAAGTGATTGCTTTCGTCTTTTTCTGTAAATGGGAGTGGGGTCTCCATCTTTTATTTTTAGTATTTTTAGTATTTTAGTATTTCCATACATAATAAAAATAGTTTCTTGCTATCTCTAGGATAGCTGAAGAAGCTATCAGTGTGACATTTTGGTGAAGAACTTTTCCTTAAAAAAAGAAACCAAGCAACAACAATCTCAGATTCTGTACAGGGACTGCACAGCCAATTCTGAACTTCAGGGCTGTATTTAATATGACTATTTCTATTTTTCAAATGAATATAATTGAAAGAAGCAAGCCAATCATAAATTCTTAATGCTAATAGACTTTTAATTCCTATCCAACATAATTTTTACATGGCTATATAAATATATGTATTTTACATCTATTGTTGCTCAGAATATAACAATTTAATATTAAAAATATTAACTTTGAATGTTAAAATTTAACTATATTGATCCTAATGCTGCAAGTTATCTAAATACCAACTTTATAATTAGATAACGAGAAACCTAAAAAATCTTCAAAGCCTGCAACTCCTAGCCTGTTTTTCATCACCACGGAGCATTCCCAGCTGGATCCAAGAATATCCAATACCTGATAAGATTGTGTCTTTATAGCTGAGATTTAGGTACTCAGGCAGATTTCCTTAAGAAAAAAATGCATATTAATTTACATTAATGAAATAATCTTGCTTAGGATATCATTAATTCATCACACAGAGCATAAGAACTTCACTTAGTGTTTACTTAGTCATGTGTCAGGAAACTCACTCATCTACTGACGTAAGCATGTGATTTGTGTTAACTAATTCCAAACTGAAGGACAAGAAGTCCCTTTCTCCTCCAGGAAATGATAGAATAGGGCTTCTCAATAGAAATATTCCTCTGGAAATGATTTGGTTAAATCTCTTGGGGCAAGAGCAAGAAGCAGTGAGATCCATTGCTGAATGAAAGGTAAATTTCTCCGCATCTACTCTCCCAAGCTGCATGTAAATCCCCATACTGCACATGGAGCACTCAGTCCTTCCAGTTTCACCACCCACCTATGTTGTAGTTTCAGACAGGCTTCAGATCTCCTGTCTGTGCATACCCACTGAAGACCAACTCTTCAGGTTTGTTCTCCTTATAGTACTTTACTCAAAAGCCTTTGAGGAGATCCAAGAAAAGACCATTCATCTTAGGCTTTGACGTCCTCAATACCCTAAACTCTTCAAGATGAGGTGATGGTAGTGCATGATTCTTAGCTTCCTTCTCACTATTCCTGCTCTGGAGATGTGGGACCCTACAAGGAGCCCTTGCAGGAAGAGAGAAAGGAAGAGATTTATCTGAGGGCTAAATGACACAACCAAAACAGAATTGTTCTTTTCAGACCTTTTTTCAAAGACTTACAGAATTTGCTGTTGTACTGCATTTTACCTGTAGATGCATTGTTCTTGCAGACACATGCAGATCACTTGCAACACTAAGGTCACAGACCAAATTCCATTTTTAAACTACAAATTCAAAGCATTTTAGCTGTCTATAGCCCACAGGGCAATGTGACCTTCCAGTATCTGAGAACATGCGATTTAAAGTTCACTCCTTAGCATTCATACTTTCAATGACAATGAGCAGCCTACACATGATGATTCTACAGGTACAGACAAATGACAAAAAGACTGATTATTGCTCTTCCTTTTTCTTCTTTTCTTACTGATTTGGTAATGGTAACTGCTCAAACGTCTTTGCATGTTTCATTGTCATAATTTTTAGCTTCTCCTTATTCTCCTTTTTGGATAAGACTGGTGTAATGATCTAGTGATGATGATACATGTGCTGAGACTGAAAAGAGAAAGATCTGAGAGCTAAATAAATCAAGTCTCTTTTAACAGTGACTAGGTACTGATATAGGCTGTGAATTTCATATTTTGCTTCAACAACCACCGCTGTGTTTCACCTCAGGCTCTGTTTAAGGTAATACTCTTACAGGCCAGGGCGAACCACGCAGTGGTCAGCAGTGCACACAGCCATTTCTATGTCAGAAGAGTTTAAAATTATTTTGACCAGATTTTGTCTTTTTATTAAAAAAACACACAATCTATTCTGTTCCTTAATTTCTTGGCAATCCTATATTGTTTTATTTGACTCTTCCTAGCAGATGAGTCTGCGAAAGTTATTTGAAGCATTCTAGCTGGCTATTAAGGACAGTTGCTTCTGTTTTGCATCACTCAGGGTGGGTGGGTGGGGTGGGGGTGGGTGGGGATGGGAGGGGGGGAAATAATCAAAATAAAAAATTTAACTTCTTCCAGATTTAGAAGATGAGCCTTAGTCCACTAATATGTATTTAGTGACCAGTAAGTCTGAAATTCAGAAACACCTGTGGGAGTGCTCACCCTTGGCAAATGATCTGAATAACATTTGTTAAAATAAGAGTGTGCGTGTGAATGGTATGGGTGACTCAAACACAAAGCCATCTGAGCAGGCATTTCCCTAAACCTAATCATGTGAAAGAGGTATACAACCACCAGACAAATCAAACTGTAACCTGAGAATTACAAAGATACTTCTGAAACAAAGACAGAGTCAGCTTGAAAAGATATATGCATATAAGCAGCATGGAACTTGTAATATGGGGAAGAGACTTTGGACTGGAAACAGCAGCAGTCAGCCCCTGGTTTGACACTGCTGGCAGCCACTCCACAGGCATCGCAGTCTTCCTGGGGCTGATGGTGCAGCCTGCACCCAGCTAGGGCAGCATGCACCGGACACAGAAGGCGGGGAACCGGCACCTCAGGGAGTGTGTGTGGGCACTCATGAGGTGTTCCCTTGCCAGCATGTGTGTCACCAGCTTGTAGAGAACAGGAGGGAGGGGTGGGCACTTGGGGAATCTGCTCTGTCTCCCAAAAGAAGGGGTGTGCTGGTAACACGCACTGCCTGGAGGCAGGTGGGGAACACACATTTAATTGTGTGCATGTGCGTGATTAGAACATTTTGAGATTAGTTATAACTAATCTTAATGTTCAGAAAGATGCTTAGAAATCTGTAGGTCTTTATGAACATTTTATTAGTATCTAGTATCATTGTTTATCTGTTGTGTTACTGATACTGGTCCTGATTGTAGTTCACTCATTCTCAGTTAATTACATTTTGTTAATAAACCAGTAAACTGCTTCAATCCTTATGTGGTTTTAATTACATGAGCAGAGCTTTTTTTCCATGAAACACACATGAACTACCAAAGATGGTAAAATGGGGATTAAATGATGCATAAGTTTTGTGCCATCCATTAGCACTGAGGTGAATTTCATTCACTTTCAGAGCTTAATCCTGAAAGTATTCTTTACATTATTGGTAAATACTGAAATATTTCTTTCATGGTTGTGAAGGTAAATTTTTAAAATAAGGCACAGCCCAAATTAAGTTGGCTTGAACAAATTCTGCCCTTTGATAAAGTGAAAAGGTCAAAAAAGAAAACAAAACTCTTCAGAGATCTACAAAATCAAGACAAGCCTATAAGATTGAATAAACCATGCTATGTAAACTAAGAAAGTTTATATAAACTTAAAAGAAAGTTTATATAAACTTAAAGAGAAGACTAATGGAGGAGATGATAATACTTTCAAATACATAAAGGCAGCTATTAAGAAGTAGGCGGCATTGTATTGCTGGTGTTGTGGGCAGATAGGACAGTAAACTGCAGGAAGTACCAGATAAGGCATTAAAGAAAACTCTCTGCAGATTTCTTCTTCACTTCTAAATAACAAAGCACTGGAATGGGTTCCTGCAGAGTTTGTAGATTCTCTGTCTTTGAATGCCTGCAAGAACAGAACTCTGCTTGGAGCAGGAGGATGATTAGGTATCCTTCCAAGGTCTCATCCTTCTCCATGATTTTATGCTACTATATAATAACAGGTTGTATCATAAAACACATACTCTGAACATGGACCCATAATCAGGTAGAATGGGTGAATGTTCTGAAGGGCACTTACCCAGAGCATTTCAGCTCCTGAACTGAAACTACAATGTATGCAATGGGCAAGGTGGAAGACTGCAAGGTGGTCTTACATTAAGGAATCCCTGAACAGCTGGCTCCTTTCTCTTTCTGTGGTTCAGAGATCTTCTCTAACAACAGGTAAAACACAAGGCTTGCTGAATTGTAATCATTCAGTAAAATATTATGTTCTCTGCCTTCCTCCCTACTTGTCATGGTTTAACCCCAGCCAGCAACTAAGCACCACACAGCCGCTCGCTTAGTGCCCACAGGTGGGAGGGAGGAGAGAATTGGAAAGGTAGAAGTGAGAAAACTCATTGGTTGAGATAAAGACAGTTTAATATGTAAAGCAAAAACTGTGCATACAAGGAAAGCAAAACAAAGAATTCATTCACTACTTCCCATTGGCAAACAGGTGTGCAGACATTGACAGGAAAGCAGGGCTCCATCATGCATAGTGGTTACTTGGGAAGACAAACACCATCACTCTGAATGTCCTCCTCCAGCTTCCTTCTTCTTCCCCCAGCTTTATATGCAGAGCATGACATCTTATGTTATAGAATATCCCTTTGGTCAGTTGGGGTCAGCTGTCCCAGCTGTGTCCTCCCCCAACCTCTTGTGCACCCCAGCCTACTCGCTGGTGGGGTGGTGTGAGAAGCAGAAAAGGCCTTGGCTCTGTGTAAGCACTGCTCAGTTATAGTGAAAACATCCCTGTATTAAAAACGCTTTTCAACACAAACCCAAAATGTAGCCTCATACTAGGTACCATGAAGAAAATTAACTCTACCCCAGCCAACACCAGCACATTACCCTACTGAGATTCTCATTGTTTTGCCTTCTTGTAGGTTACCATCCACAAAACATACTTGGCAGAAGTGAATGTCTGTCAGTACCTCAGCAGCCCAGGCACACTGATGACAAAGGTAACACCCTCCTCAGCGATTTAATCAAATCATTGCACTGTGAACAGCAATGGCTGAGGCAGTAGCAGATATTTTATTCTGCTGACTCTTCTCTGAGGGAGGGACACTTTGGGTGGACAGCTTGGCGCAGTAACGTTTTACTGCTCATCATCTGAGATGAGAAAAAATCAGCCCTGCTTATCCATCAAGAATCCTGACACTGCATGGTTGTGAGCAACTGTATAGTCCTTGTCTTCTGTGTAATGAATCTGAGGTTCAGTTTTGAGACCAGTGGACACTATATAAACCAATTGGTGACTTTTCTTATACCCTGAGAAGTGGGGCTAATATCATTTCTTCTCCTGTGGTGAGACTTTATGCCATGCTCTAAATAAGGCAGATGCAAATAGTATGTTATCATGCACTTGCATTTATATGAAGCAGATAATGTGAAACTGGGCTTAATAGGGCATTTTAAAATACTCAGTGCAAAACATCCCCTCTGAGCATTAAGAGAAAATAGGTCACGTATGTATTTGTTTGCCACAGGGCTTTACAATTATTTTTTTTCCCTGAGAGCAGGGGAGCTGTGGGATTCATGGTTCTTCTATTCTCACTCTAAAAAGTAGTGTTCTTCAGTTAGGAAAGGAAAAAGGAGTTATTTGCCTACTCCTTGCCTCATCTTTCTTTATCTCTAATCTCCCCTCCACTTTGGAAATTCTTAATTTGCCTTCCCAGTTTCCAATTATTGTCTCAACTTTAGCAGCTGGTTTCAGTCTCCGTCTGCACTTGAGCCCAAGCTCTCTCCCCTGTCCCCTCCCCATGTTTCTCTCTCTCCCTCCCCAAGTTTCTGATCACCACCTTTACTCTCCTACAGCTTTCTTACATCAATCTGCTTTGATCTTCTTTTCCCTGGATTATCTGGTTTACCGCCCATACACCCTCAGATGGGCCAGCCTGCTTCCTCCATGTTGCTTATGTCCAGTAACAAGTTCCTCTGAGACTAAAAGTGATGGAGTTTCACTGATTTCAATACAGATCTTCAAAGCTAGAACTGGACAGACATGCCATAGATTTGTACATCTATAGTTTCAATGAAAATCTTTTTGAGTATGAAGCTTAAGCACATGCAGGTTAGGCACAACCTCTGAGGAAATTTATAGTAAAAAACTAAACCAGTATTCGTGTCTAAACTGTAATTTATTTTTTTTAAAGTCAGGATAGATTTTCATGGGGTAACAACATGCTCATTCCCAATTTAACAATACTTCTCTGGCTCAGAACATTTGAATCTTACATTTCAAAGAAAAGGGCAGGATTTGCTCTTTAAATGAGCAATACATAAAATATAAGAAAGTATTTCTTATAGTGCTGCTGCCCTGTCATGCTTATTCTCTATACAGTTGAAATATTTTAATGAATATTTACCCCAATTCACCCAAACCCACATCAAGGAAGGAAAATTGCATGTAAATGCTTACAAGCTGGTGGACTGAAAGAGGATTTTTAAGATAAATATTTAGTAACTCTAACAATACTTGTCCAGCCTATGTGAAACACCATTTTCTGTGGGATTGATTTGTGTTCCTGGTAGGGGACTGCTTACCTAAGTAGGGATATCAAGACAAGGTAGTAGCAGTGTGTGACTCATACTCCAAAATTAAGATGGGCAAAGGCAACTTCAAATTTTCCATGATATTACAAAGGACCTGACTGATTTCAAAAGGTCTGTGCAATGCCAGCTCATTCACTGATGCTATGTCTGCCAATGACATTATCCTTCTGATATCAGTAGTACTCGTGGCCATCAGTGGTTAATAATTCATTTTTCCCATCTCACTAGATGTAGTTTGTATTTTATAGATGTTCTCTGTCACCTACAATAAATTATTTCCCAGCTCTACTACTGACTTAGGATTGCTGGATATGTTCAGGTCTAATTTCATTAAAACAAATCTCATGCTGGCATGCAGAAGGGAAGAGGTCTAATGATATTATCTAAAGAACTTACATCTGGTTCTTTTTGCTAATGCTGTCTGGCATCTGCAAAGGCAAAACCAGCTGACATCCATGATGTTAATCTTATTAATTTTTTTCAAAATTTCTCTGAGGAGGAAATGTACATTGCATAGTTATTGACTTTCTTTATATACAATAGCAACAATCATTTTGATCCCTGTTTGATTAGATAAAAAATCTAATTTTCAACTCTGTTTTTCACTGCACAAGGAACTTTTAATGTTTATACTGTCATACTGAGAATCAATTTATTGAGAAAAGTACAGATAGTAAGCAAGGCCCATGAGCTTAGGTTCACAAAGGATTTATTTCGTGAGGGCAAGGAGGGAAAAGAAGATGGAAAAACTATCTGCCATCCTTAGCACTGACATGCAAGCTATAGATCCTGAGAACATCCACTAAATGCTGACTTAATGACAAAATCAACTAAGGTCCAGAAACAATTCAATTTACAGCATTATCAGGTCTCTAAACACAAATCTCTTACTTCTGTCAGTTGTGCCTGAAGATAGTCTTAAGTCACCTGTAAAACGGAGAGAATTTGATTGTCTTAGACTAGTCTCAGTCTCTTGATGAGACAGGCAGACCTGGTGGAATTAAAATGTGTATCTCGTGTATATCACAAACATGGCTCTCAACACTTCATTACATAGCCTGGTACTCAATCATGGACAAGAATTTTCTAAAACAGGGTCTATAGATGGTATATGCTAGCTGTCATCTCATATTTGCCCTTTGAGAACTTTATTTCCTTAGGGGTGTGTACACAGGGTGAGATGACTTTTTGCAATGCAGCACTCACAAGAGCTATTTCTTTTTGTAGAAGACTGCTGAAAGAAAAGTGGAGAGGTATCTAATTATATTTTAAACAGTCTGTGAAGTATTTTTCTGTACTCTGTACTTTAACCACGTGCAATTTCTTTCCTCAAATATGAAAAAAAAAGCAACCCAAACCCCTTGAAGATGTACAACTATTTAGGTACCTTCTATAATGGATTTTCAGTTTTATTATTAGTGAAGGTCATACAAGAGTTTTGCTATACCCAGTTGGCTTCTAAAATATTGAAGGTTAGAATTTTACCATCTAAGAAGTTCAAGAACAGCACATAAGGACCAAAGAATACTCCAGTCTCATTAATTAATCAAGTCATGTCACAGCAGATCTTGTTAATCCACCCTCAGAGGAAACTCGAATGATGTTTCAATTCTCTATGCAAGAATAGACAGAATAGTGAATAATGATAATGCTATACAATTACAGAGAGATGGGCAGCATTCGAAGACACAAGAAATTAAACTAAATTATTTTTTTCCCAACAGCAACTACAAGACTTTTTGGATGTTATCTTTGTGAGCTAATCTATTTAGCAGGATCATGTTTTGATGCTAAATATTGTAAGGTGACTGCATTAAAAAGCTCCATTGGAAAAAACAAAGAGTTAATGGATTTTTAAAAGTCACTTTGTTGCATAAAACTAGACAGTTTATTTTAGCATCTGTTATCTTTTTGAAGTCACAGCAGAAAAATACAGGTGTTCTCAGTGTACTAGGAAAGTGATGATGACTGGGTATGCAGTAATAGCTGTTATATTACTTTTTCTTGGCTAGTAGCAGCATTTGCTTTCTAGTCCTGAAAAGAATCAAATTGCTAAACCCAGCAATCAGGCTCACAGAGGAACAGTTGCCAGTTCCCATCCCCCCCCTCCCTGTCCCGTGTGTCCCTGTCCCCCCGCCCCGGATAATCAAACATTTAAAGTCTGAGATTTACTAGTAATGCTCTTCAGTCGGTCAAATTTAGTATCTGATTTAGTACCTGGCCTCTGTCTTGAGGGTTAATGAACACCCTTGCCCTAATCACAAGAAATGTCTGAACTCTGCCTAACTGTTTACAGGTGAAAAGCCTCTTGGAGGTCAGGGGATTATTCTGATAGTTTACATTCAAAGTGCTTAAGTAAACAGCTGTTTAGCTCACTGACTCTTACAAAACTGATTCTTGCATATAGATAACACATGCTCCTATGTGAAAGGAAAGTAGGAATACTCCACTTTTAGCCTAATAGGATTTATGTATGATACAGCTGATGCAAAAATTCTTGAGCTACATAAATGCACAGGAAAAAGTTTTACTTTTTCTAGGCAAGTTGGCTGTTACAAGTTAGCAATAAAGGAATACATTTATTCAAATTTTAAACCAAGAAAAATTATAGTGGTGTTTTTTAAAAATCATTGTACTGGTCACTTCTCAAGGTCTCTGTCCAGACATAGATGTCCTTTCCGAACCTTGCCTAAGGCTCTTCTGATAGCTCTGACAATTATGTGTGGAATTATGCCTCAGACAGAAGAGTGATGCATCTGCAGCATGGGTCTGATCCAAAGATCTGTGAAAGCAATGGAAAAACTCCAAGTGGTGCAATCACTTGTGGATCATATGCCTGAATTGTTAGTGGTGAAGCACTGTATAAAATGTCAGCCCCAATTAAGCTATGGCAAAATTCTCATTCTGTAGGTTCAAGACTGCAACTGTGAAATTTTCTTAGTTACCTATACTCCATAGATTCCAATTACTTTCCAGCTTAACCCATCTACAAAAACAAAGCTTATTTGTAAAAACAGTCATCCTCTTTCCACTAATCCCAAAATTTCTAGCACTACTGTTGTATAAAATGGGTTCCTGTTTCTTTTTCATTGCAGTTATTTTTGCCTCTTCTTCAGGAAAAATTCATTAAAGATGTGTGCTCATATTTGCAATTATGTGTTCTTTCCTTACATTTGTGTCCCTTTTTGGTTTGCTTCATCACTGTCCATGCAACTGGGTTGTCTGTTCATAATTTGAACTCCAGAATTTCAAAGCACAGATTTTTAATATAATATGAATATTTATATCAGAAGCACCTGCATAATACTTTAATCAGAAAGTAGAAAAAAACCCCACCACAGGATTTATAACCAGGGTCTTACACCACTTCAGATGAAGGATCCTGTGGGCCAGGGCCTCAAGATGATGTCTGGCGGCATGGCTTCATTGATTTCAGTCAGCTCACCAAATGAGGATCTCTTTCTACCTGCCCTTATACAATTCTTTATGGCCATTCTATGGAATAAAAACATAGAGAAAAATAAAAATCAATAACTATCAAACTGAATAAATGTGAGAAGGTTTTGGTCTTCTGCCAGATGCTTTGTGTTTAGTGAAGTAAGCTAAATTTACTGCAGAGTTCCTACTTTTAATCTATACTTTGCACATTCTTTAGGCTTAAAAGAAGTCCCCTACGTGCTCTTGTTAAGAATAAAAACTCTGTCATGACTAGTTAATTAGCTTACTCAGGCACTCCATTTTGACATAATTCATTTTTTCATCCATTTACCTTATTCCTAAGTCTCCATTAACAGGTTCAGAACATAAATGTAGAATTCCTTAGCAGGTTCACTAGCTACCTAATCTTGCTGTGCCAGGTAATGATCCTTCCAGGCCCCGCCAGAGCTTTACTCTGGATGTTTCCCACAAAAATCTTAAAAGAACTGGAGACTGCCAAGATGTGTGCCATAGCTGTGGCTGAAACATCTTCCCGTGTCATTAGAAATAAGCAAACCAGGACGAGCTGTTGCCAGCCTGGAGTACGCTCTCCCTGCGACAACCCTACTGACTATGCTTTAATACCACACACATTTTATTCCTACAGACAGTCATGCCCCCACTTTCCAGCATCCTCACTGTTAACCACAGTTCAATAAACAGGCTTGGCATTACTGTTCATCTTCTCTTCAACAACTTTTTTGCATCAGTCCATTCACATCAATCATTTTACACTGCTCTTGCATGCCAGCTCCCAAAGACTTCCTATGGACCTGTCCTCGGACTTGGATAGATTTCCTTCTACCAGAAGGCTGGAAGGAAGCTGGGAGAGCTCTAGACCATTCCACTTCAATTTACAATCGAGGAAGCTGAATGCTGGATTTGTTTTTCATTGAGTCCTCGCTTCCCTCAACCAAACCCTTTCCTTCCGCTTCACTTCTTTCTCAGAGCTCCATGTGCACGTATGATGTGCACAGCAACTCTCTTGTATACAGATGAAAATCAAGAAACTATGGATGAGAGGAGACATATATAGCCCTGCACCTAGTAATATACACTTTCCCTACTTGCCCATTTCCCAATGAAATGCCTATTTCTATTCTGAAATTATGAGGAAGGGGTCAATCTTCCTGGCCATAACACAGCTTTTTGCAGTCATCTGTCTGTCAGCAGCCACATACTGGAATGGTCTTTGAAATTCTGACAAGTACCACTCTCCCACGACACTTCATTGTACAGACACCCAGCATAGGTTTGTATAGGTTTGTGAAGTCATTACTAAAAATGCATCCATAATCAGTTAATGTCTTTAAGATAGACCTGAATTTCTCTATTCTACCCCAGTATTATGAAGACAGCAGAATGACTGTTTAAAGCACATTCTAGAACATAAAAATCTGAGACACCATAAAGTCCTTATAAGAAACCCGAACAATCTGACATATTTGAATGATTTTTGGTACACATTTTAAAAATTCCTCTCATCCCTACAAACAGGAATATTGGATGGAAATTCATGAGGATCAGAGAACTCTATTTTTGGAAAATTGGTGGTAATGAAAAAAGAAATGTACATATAATGTAGAAAACATGAAAATAAACAATTAATAAAACCCCCAAATACTTGCTAACCAACCTTCATATACATTAGTATCTAAAAAAAATCTAATGTTTCATAGAACAAAGAAGAATTAATTGAGGAGAAGGCGACTCATCACAACACTCTCTAGATTTGGATTTACTTTTCTTCCCTTGCACAAAGCTGTTATGTTTAGGTACTGGTGCTAACTATAAATTACAAAACCAGGAAAACATAAAGAAGTTATTTCCACATCATTTACAGTATGCTGGTTTATTGATTTTCTCTCTGCGCCCCACATTTCACATTTCATTTGAGCCATATATTTTACATTTTAAAGGAACAACCTTCCAAACACAGTTAATTTTAGTAAGGCTTTAACATGTCATTGGCTAGTCAGTATTATATTAATCTCTGTGATGCTGATATTTACAAAGCAGTGGTATGGGGCCAAATCTTGATTGCCCTACTCACCCAATCAGTTATACTGATTTTAATAGCACTATTAACATCAGTAAAGCCAATAATATCTGACTTCTTACAGCTGTCAGCATGCCTTGCCCAAGAAAGTCTTGTAATTCTTCTCCATTTCTAAAAGCAGATTTTTTAAAAAACTGCAGTGACATTGTTTTGCTCAGGCCTTGCTTTCACTGAGCCAAGCATTTTGAGAGAATTGTAATGTGCTTAATATGTGCATTTTCACTGTTACAATTGAATCAGAGTATTCTAGAAAAACAGCAGTCGTCTTCTTGTCTGAGCACGCTGACATCGAAGAGTCGTACGCTTCTAATCTAATTTTACTTTTGCATGTGTCAAATCGGCTACTTCATCAGTTATGCAGCAGATCACTGGCAGGTATGCATGCTGGAAAACCATGCAGTGCTTTCCATTTGGTACCTCTTCTTGCAGGCTTACTTGTTCAGTGTTGCATCCTTCCTCATGCTGTGCAGTGAAGTACTTACACAACCCAGGATTTAATTTAATGTTCACCATTTGCTCTCTAGCAACATGCAGAACTAACTACTCTGAGTGAGCCTGTAATAGAAGACAGAAGTCACTGCCCCAAACCAGGAAAAAAATTAATGGGGTGAAGTACTGTCCACGTAGCATGTCTCCTGGATCAGAATATGTTCTCCACTGCTGGACCCAGAGACTCAGCCCTGTCTCCTACTTTCCTGTCTTTGCCTGATATGGGCAGATAAAGAGAATTCGATGACCCAAATCATGTAAGGGTGAAACAATTATTTGTTACGTTTCTACTTTCTAATACCAGGATGAAACAGCAGCTTCAACACTGGGCTCTAAAACCTTGGACCCAGAAGTTTCTAACCACTGGCAATATTGACCATCCTGTTCTGAGAGGCAGCACTGCAGCATTCACTGACTGGCTTCCTTTTGTGAAATGCAATGATCAGGTGCAGCCCTGTGC
Source organism: Ibycter americanus (assembly GCA_035590275.1). Classification (NCBI taxonomy): domain Eukaryota; kingdom Metazoa; phylum Chordata; class Aves; order Falconiformes; family Falconidae; genus Ibycter; species Ibycter americanus. Next base: position 4,669,466 of record JAVJGI010000040.1, read on the forward strand.
CTTATGGCAGGATTCCCAAAAAAGAACAATTTAAAACCTCTTTTGCTTGGTTTGAGTGTTAGCTCCCTTTTGTGCTTTATATGACTGCATTCAGCTTTCTCTCTGCTTGTAAGGTAATTTGGTATTTCTGAAAATAAAAAGTGACATTATTTTAAAATATTTTTCTTGGCAAGTACAACCAGAATAAAAATAAGCCTGTAACACAATTAGAAGTATCATTGTGAAGCAAATTTAACAAATCATCACGAAAAAGAGATTTGTGCAATCTGTAATAAATATGACACCAAAAGTAATTAACACTATGTACACAGTGAAACTTTTTAGAAAAATATCTTTAGAATTTATCACCTACATTGATATTATAGTATAATTATTTCTACCTTATACATAAAGAGAGGTCAGCTGCTCTGAATATGCACTTACATTTTTCTTCATCTATGTATATTGTTGAACGATGACTTTTCAAAAATACTTTAAAAGTTTAGAGAAAAGGAAAAATGTCACTAGGAAATATTCTCAGATGCCAGTACTCACTGCAGTGAGATTTGCTGTACTTAATTACCTAAAATGCAGTGCTGATTTGCTGAAAGATGCATAGTCTTGGAGCACAGTTAATTAGCAAAGAAAAGCTCAAGGGGCTTCACACCAATTTATATCACCTGGGTAATGAGAAACACAGGAATAAAAGACTTCTTGGGTCACTGACTACACTCCCGTGCAATCACAATCAAATCATATAATCTTAACTCAAACTGCAGTGAGTACCTCCTTCCATTTTGTTGGTGAACCATTGGTAATTTCTTTTCAGATCTGATTTTCCAGGCATATTTGCACCCTTTCAACTCTCTGAGGGGTCTCTAAATTTACAGAGTAACTTTACTCATGGACTGTTCCTATCCATTTTCTTTTAAGTCAGTTCTGCCCTTTAAGCTTCAAAAGCTCTTTCCTTTGTAGCGTTTTTCCATTTCTCGGTTTTTTCCACTTTCAGTTTTTGTTTTTCTATGGCAAGCAAGCCAAGTTCTTTGAGAGCTGTCCCAAGGGTTGGGCTTTCCATTCTCTTTTTATTCTAGTGGACATGTTCTTCATAATTTCTAGTTTGAAATTTCTCTCTCATGAAGGGAGGTGGCCAGAATTTTAAACAGTCTTCCAGAGGTCTGATCAGTGCTTTGCACGTAAACATCAAAACTTTGCTTTCTTTAAAGAAATTACTCTCCAGTATGCCTAGAACTGTATTTACCATTTCCATGTCACACCACAATAATTCAAAAACATTCAAAAATTTACTACCAAGCATTGCACTTACCTCTCCCCTTCATTTCTACTTTGTAAAGTGCTATGGTATAACAGATTCTCATTAGTCCCTAAATGCATGACTCCGCACTTTGTATTATTACATCTTTCCCATTTTTATTACTTCATTTCTCAAGGTCCTACACCTCTCTATGTTATTCCAGTTCTACCATTGTGTTTGCAATGCTTCTCAGGTTCTGCCATCAGCAAATTTTGTTAGCACGCATCTACCTTTTTTCCCTGCCAATATTGTAAATTTAAATACTTAATTTAACCAAAGAAAAAAGCTAAAACTTGTAAAGATATATCTTAAACAAACAAAAAAAATATCTCTTTCTACAGGCAACGACCCTATAGCCTATGACTTTTCCTTCCACTAGAATCATTAACCTAATTAAATATTTCTTTGCTTGTTTCAAATTCTTTTTATACCAACTCCTAAATTCTTTATCTTTATTAGTTAATTCCCACAAGGCCTTAAACACTGTACAGCAGTCCCAAAAGTGTAGGCATTCTGTGTAAGTCTCAAATACCAGCTGTCAGTAGTAAGGTCAGAATACACTGGATCTGTTTAGGTGAATGTATGTTGCTTTCCAGCTTGTTCACTTCCAACCCATTAATTATTCTTTCTTTCAAGCATCATTCTAAAGTCCTGTATACTACCAAAGGCATGTAAAAAATATTTTTTTTCTTGAACAAAATGTCAGGTTTTGTCTTTCTGTAATCTGGGAGACTATCTCTGACTTGTGTGAGCTTTTAAGATTTTAATTCTTTCTTATAAACATGGTTTCATGTGCCATTTATTTCTCTCTTTGAGGAATAAATCCCCTCAGAGAAAGAGTATCTTTGGTCATTGGCTTGCCAAGCTGGTGAAGAGAGTTTTAAACTGAAGTTGCCAGAGAAGGGAAACTTTCATCCATCCCGCTCTTACCATTTTGATGCCAGTGCCAGCAAAAGATGTCCAGAGCCTGGAGAGGGATCGCAGCTCAGCAGGAGAGCACCTGAAGAGTAGCATAAAGGAATTCCAGCCACTCCAGCCAGTAAGTCATCTTCATCAGGGGCCCCATCATAAAGGCCTCCATGCAAATACATGTAGCATGAGGACTAAACAAGAGGAGTTAGAGACTTGTGCACACACCTGCAGGGCTGCGATCTTATTGGCATCACAGAGAAACAGTGGAAAGGTTCCTATGACTGGAGTGTTGGGTGGGATGGGAGGATACAAGCTCTTTAAGAAGGACAGGCAGGAGAGACAAGGAGGGGGTGTTGCCCTCAATGTCAATGACCAACTAGAGTGCATGGAGCTCTGTCTGGGGGTGGATGATGAGCCAGCCAAAAGCTTATGGCTCAGGGAGGGCAGGGACAGGTGACATTATAGTGGGGACTTTTACAGACCGCCCAACCAGGAAGACTGAGTGGATGAGCCTCTCTAGACAGATAGAAGCAGCCTCACGTTCACAAGTCCCAGTCCTCATGGGTACTTCAAACAACCCAGTATCTGTTGGAGGGAAAACACAGCAGGGCATAAGCAATCCAGGAGGTTTGTGGAATACATTGACAATAACTTCTTTCTCCAGGTGATAGAGCAGCCAATGAGGAGAGGTGCTATGCTGGACCTTGTTCTTACCAGCAAGGAGAGGTTGGTGGAGAATGTGAAGCTCAAGGGCAGCCTTGGCTGCAGTGACCAGAAATGCTGGAGTTCAAGATACTTAGGTCAGTAAGGAGGGCACACAGAAAGCTTGCTACCCTGGACTCTAGGAGAGCAGACTTTGGCATCTTCAAGCATCTGCTTGATAGACTATCATGGGATAAAGCCCTGGAGGGAAGAGGGGCCCAGGAAAGCTTGTTAATATTCAAGGATCACCTCCTCCAAGCTCAGGAGTAGTGCATCCCAACAAAGAGGAAGCCAGGCAAAAATCCCAGGAGGCCTGCATGGATGAATAAGGAGCTCCTGGACAGACTCAAACACAAAAAGGAAACGTGCAGAGGGTGGAAGCAAGGACAGGTAGCCTGAGAGGAATACAGAAAATTAGCTGAGCAGCCAGGGATCAGGTTAGGAAAGCTAAAGCCCTAAGAGCCAGAGGTATTAAGGGCAACAAGAAAAGCTTCTATATGTATGTTGGTGATAAAAGGAAGAGTAGCAAAAATGTGAACCCTTTCTGGAAGGAAACGGGAGACCTGATTACCCGGGACATGGAGAAAGCTGAGGTGCTCAATGACTTCTTTGCCTCAGTTTTAACCAGCAAGTGCTCCAGCCACACCACTCCATTTGCAGAAGGAAAAGGCACAGGGACTGGGAGAATGAAGAACCGCCACCGTAGGAGATCAGGTTCAAGGCCATCTAAGGAACCTGAAGGCGCACAAGTCCATAGGACCTGATGAGATGCATCTGTGGATCACGAGGGAATTGGCAGATGAATTGGCTAAGCCACGGTCCATCATGTTTGAGCAGTCATGGCAGTCCAGTGAAGTTCCCAAGGACTGGAAAAGGGGAAACATAACCCCCATTTTTTAAAAGGGGAAAAAAGGAAGACCCAGGAAACTACAGGCCTGTCAGTCTCACCTCCGTGCCCAGCAAGATCATGGAGCAGATCCTCCTGGAAACTCTGCTAAGGTACATGGAAAATAAGGAGGTGATTGGTGACAACCAGCATGGTTTCACTAAGGGCAAGTTGTGCCTGACAGATTTGGCAGCCTTCTGTGATGGGGTTGCAACCCTGATGGATCAAGGAAGAGTGACTGATTTAATCTACCTGGAATTGTGCAAAACATTTGACACTGTCCCACGTGACATCCTTTTCTCTGAACTGGAGAGACATGGATTTGATGGGTGGCCCACTCAGTGGAGAAGGAATTGGCTGGATTGTTGCACTCAAAGAGTTGCAGTTAACAGCTTGATGTCCAAGTGGAAACCAGCGATGAGTAGTGTTCTTCAGGAGTCATTATTGGGACCAACATTGTTTAACATCTTTGTCAGCACCATGGACAGTGGGACTTAGTGCACCCTCAGCAAGTTTGCAGATGGCATTGAGCTGTGTGGTGTCGTTGACACACTGGAGGGAAGGGATGCCTTCCAAAGGGACCTTGGCAGGCTTGAGGTGTGGGCCTATGTGAACCTCATGAAGTTTAACAAGGCAGAGTGCAAAGTCCTGCATGTGTGTTGGTGCAATACCAAGCACAAATACAGGCTGGGCAGAGAATGGATTGAGAGCAGCCCTGAGGAGAAAGACTTGAGGGTGTTGGTGGACGAAAAGCTTATCATGACCCAACAATGTGCGCTTGCACCCAGAAAGCCAACTGTACCCTGGGCTGCATCAAAATAAGTGCAACCAGCAGGCTGATGGTGATTCTCCTCCTGTACTCTGCTCTCATGAGACCCCACCTGGAGTATTGCATTCAGTTCTGGGGCCCCCAGCATAGGAAGGACATGGACCTGCTGGAGCAAATCCAGAGGAGGGCCATGAAGATGATCAGAGGGCTGGAGCACCTCTCCTATGAAGACGGGCTGAGAGAGTTGGGGTTGTTCAGCCTAGAGAAGAGAACGCTCTGGGGAGACCTTTATCACAGCCTTCTGGTACCTCAAGGGGGCCTACAGGAAAGCTGGAGAGGGACTTTTTACAAGGGCATGTAGTGATAGGACAAGGGGGAGTGGTTTTAAACTGAAAGAAGGTAGATTTAGATCACATATTAGGAAGAAATTCTTTCCTGTGAAGGTGGTGAGACACTGGAACAGGTTGCCCAGGGAAGTTGTGGATGTCCCATCCCTGGAAGAGTTCAAGGCCAGGTTGGATGGGACTTTGAGCAACCTGGTCTAGTAGAAGGTGTCCCTGCCCATGGCAGGGGGATTGAACTAGATGATCTTTAAAGTCCTTTCCAACCCAAACCATTCTATGATTCTACGAATAGTTTACAGTTTCAACTTAAGCACAGTAATTGCACTGTTTAACATAACTTGTCCATGTAAGCATTTTTTAGCTATCGCTTTTTTTTGTTCCTCTGTGCAACATAACTGACGCAATTGAAGTAAAACATTAATTTAGCTCTGAGTCATAAAACTGTTTCCTTGACTGCAACTTTGCTGCATAGTGGCCTTTTTCTTCTTCTCCTGTTCTTACTTTAATTTTATAAATAACTTTTTCATATTTCTTTAACTTCTGTTGGCAATGGTAACTCAACATAACCCTGTCTTCTCTGATTTTGAAAATTAACAGATGAGATCAGCACTTTGATGAGAGTCAGTAAGTGCATCCATTCATGCTGTAACAATTCTGAAGAATCAATTAGCCCTTGAGTTCATGGCAACGCACACCCTGCAAGAAGGAAACTCTGCAACAAGCCAGGGACAGAAAGGCTCTGTGACACAAGGAACTGGTGATCAAAATAGTAATTGTCTGAGTAAACAAGCTATCATAGTTTCATAGCCTGTTATGATGACAGGCTGCAGTCAGGTCTCCTTTGAAGGTCGAAGCATCAGAAGACAGACTCCTAATTGAGGTTTGCCAAGGATTTTGCAGGAGCAAACATGCCAAACAAAGAAACTAAATGTCTCAATTAAAATGATACCTTACAATCGCCTGGGAGCACCTGTTTTTGAAAACTGTTGGTATTAGCAGCAAGACATGAAGGCATAAAACTGAAGTGAGTGGAAGTGGCACATACATGTACAGTCAGACACTGTGCTCATACGAAGGCTCAAGGAGCTGGCCAAGATAAGGCTGCAACACAACGTGTCTCAACAAAGAAGTTTTGATCAAAACATGAACACAACAATGTAAATCATACAACTTAGCAAGGACTGCGGTGCTGTACACCAGTATCTTACTCTGACAGACATCACTGATATGTGCTTAAATTTGTCTGGAACTGAAAGATTAGGTTTGGGAAACTCTGAAGCCTTCCTGACTTAAAGAGCTCTATCTTATGTATTAAGTGACAGAAACATATTTTACTATTTCTGGAAAAGGCATGTACCTGCATTTGTACAGGTCCTTCTTATTGTATTTTCCACCTCTGGCTGATTATTTCCTGTGCAGATGAGAGCCTTGCTTCATGAGTGAGTTCAGCACTACTTTCCAAAGGTTAGTTCTACCTTCTTCAAAACCTGTGGAAAATAACCAGGTACTCTAGGCCTCTCAACAACGAAGGTTTATTCAGGAATGTGGTCTGTTTAGTACAGTGGATTTACTTTACTAACAGTGAGATTCCTACTCCAGTTCAGGGTTAAAACTTACCTGCTATGTTGAGAACTCAGCTCTCCAGTCAGTTTATATTAAAGCGTATATGGTATTGATCTCTCTCAGATGGTTTATCCTGTTGTTTTGCTGGTTGACTGGACACCAAGCAAAAATGAATTTGAAATCAACTATAAGAATAAATGCAGTTTATTATATTACAATATAACAAAGGAAAATACCATGCAATATGATAAAAGGAAGCAGTGGTAGGTACTATGCAAAATATGATAAAAGAGCAATAGAAGCGAAGCATCAAAGCATTACCCCAAAGCGTTACAGAGACTAAGAAAAGGATACATCATCAACTACTACCTTAACATCATCCAGGCCCACACTTTGGCTGGGAAACCCCATAGCAGCCAGTACCAGGAGTCTCTCGGTAAGTGGGAAAATTCCTACGCAGTGCATCCATCCATAGGTGAGGCTTCTGGCTCAGTCCTGGAGTTTGCCTACTTTCATACTCAGTGAAAAACAAAAATAGTTTACACACCTAGTGTATGTAAACTTTTAAGTTTAGGCTAAGTGCAGGCATGCACTATCTCATGATGTAAGGTTCACACATGCCAAGGACGCTGGCCAGACACCCCAGCATGGTGGAGTTACAATCATGACACAGCTGCACACAGTATTTATTGTCTGGATGGTCCTGCTCATATCTTGCTTGTTCAGAGGGCTCAGGACAAACACCATCTGCTCATTAAAGTTTACCTTGAGCTCCCTGAGCTCACTGTCCAAGTTAAACAATTCCTAATTAAAGACAAAGACTTTTTGATAAGCAGTAATCAATTTAATAAATTTTCACCACACCTGTCTCTGTTTCTTTTCTGGAAATTAATGTTATTTCTCTCCTTTGGTCCCTAGATCAAACCTTCAGGATGTCCTCTGCTTTCATTCTACCTTCTTCTTTCCTAAAACTTTTGGGGCCTCAAGAAGAAAGGCTGTAATTTGTAACTGGCATTCGGCCAGAGTGCTTCAGCAAACAACCTTTCCAGAGGGCTACAGAGTGCGTGACAGTTCAGCATTGGATAGATCCCAGTTTGACAGTGGTTCAGTTCACCTGTGCATGTGTGTGTGCTCTCCAATCCCATGCCAGGAAGCAGGTGGGTGGGATGACATGTGGGATACAGGAGAAAGGGCTTTAGGGAGAAATTCTTCTCTGATAGGTAGACCACCTTTAGAGATCAAATAAATCTCTCAGTCAGGCAGAGGGGATTCATGAGAGTCTTTGCTACTGCCTCTTTACACACCTGCCAGCAGACGCCTGCGACGCTGCTGACTGCAGCTTTGCTTCAGTAACCACAGAACTGACCATCTGGCAAACTAGACGTCTCCCTCGCAGCACACAGGTCTGTCCTTCGCATTCTCTCCTACCTGGGCTTTGACCCTGTGATTTTATTTATTTCTGTGAAGAACCCTACTGCATCCTGCACATCACCAAGACAACAAAAGACTCTGGTTCCCGTTTCACATGTCAGTTTTTCATATTATTTCAAACACTAATTTTCTCCCAGTGTGTCACTAGTAATTATTACTCATCTCGGCAATGACTATTTCATCTTGAAAATATGGTCTTGAAAAGAGCAGAATGGCACTGATTTAAAGACACTGCCAGCAACATTAGCATTGCTAGTTTACATGAGTAATATGAACATCATCTTTTTTAAAGGACTATATTTCTTCTGTCCTCCTCTGGCAAGGCTATACATTACAGGAAAAAAATGTGTCAGAACAGAAAAAAGACCTTTTTGGAGATTTATTGTGTTATATATGTTAATGGAAAATATCAATTCTATAAAAAGACACTAACATCGATTTGTTATATCCAGCATATTATGAAATTGGTATGAGGATCAAAAATATCAAGCAAACAACACATAATTTAGTTCTTAGCATTTCTACAGATAGTCTCTTCAATTCCTGAAGTTTTGCGTCACTTTCCTTAAACAGAAGCAAAATATCTGGGTTGCACAGAGTATCTGATATCATTTTCAGTGTACTTCAAACAAAAGTGACCCCAAGCCTAACAAGTGGAACACAACTTTTTCTACTGATCAAGAAGACAAAATAATTTAACTCATTGTTCAATGCCAATATTTGTCTTTTTTTTACTTTTGCTACAGAAGTCCTACAATATATAAGGGCAATCAATCATAGGATGAAAAATATCTAGTCTGCTGTAGCAACCATACCAAAACTATTGTTTCTACCTCTTCTCTCTCCACTGTTGCCATTCTTTGTGGCTCACATTGTTGTCCATCTTTCTTTTGTTTCTTCATTAAGTTCCCTCATTCCCCTGCTGGTCTTTGAGGATAGAGCCTGGGGGCAGAGGAGAAATTGGTCGGACTGGGAATACCATGCGGTTGTGTTTGCAAGCTTGTTGCATCAGAGCCAGTGATCAGTTTGCAGAGACTGCATTCACTTCCATACCATTTCATTCATTCACCTCTTGTTCCATCACCCCATTGTCAAGTCCTGCAAGCACAAATTCTGCACTTGTCCCTTCCTCACTATCCCCTCTTTTTGTCAATTTACTCCTTCCACTGTGAGCAGCCTGAGAAGACAGACAGGCATCCAAAGCCAGTTCTGATGAATACTCATTTGACTTTTTTTCCCCCAGAAAAGTCTCATTATCCATATTCCCTGTTTTCTGAGAAAGGTGCATGCAAAGCTTTGCAAAATACCACACATGACGGATTAATAAGGCGGCCCTTAAATTTTTAAAATGACATATAAAACCCCAGACAAAACTCAAGGTAAATGATGTGTTTGGATCTCTCTGCTTTCAATATTCAGGAAGACTTCCCCTCAGTTCAGCACTAAACAACTGTATCTATTATTTACAGGTTGCCACAGCCTTTTCTTAAGACATCCACAGCACAGAAGGAATGGCTGTGGGTGAGGCAACATTGAAGATGCTGCACAGCTAGTGCCTTTAGGCATTTCACAATGAAGGTAAAATTAGAGAAGCAGTTCTTTTGACATCTGTAGGAATGAAATCTTCCAAATAAGACAGCATATTCTGTGATTTATTGCTTTTCTTCTATTCAAATAAACTGGAAACTTCTGCAAATACAGCAGGAGCAAGGCTTTATATTTAAGATAAAGCCAGTCTCCTTCTTGAGTTTATAGCCAGCAGGGTGCTTCTTTTTTTTTTTTTAATTTACTGGAAGAGCCAGTGTATAATTGAAATGGAAGTAACCAGTGAAAACTGCAATATCTTTTCCTTCTCTTATCAGATGGCTGCTGTACTCACATCAGTCTTTTGCAGTAAGAGCAAATAAGCAAAAAATTAATTCTGTGCACAAAATTCAGGATGAACAGAATTACTTCTTTACACCATCACTCTTCCATGTACTTCATAGCTATAGTGTCTGCAATAGATGCCCACACTGCATGAAAGGCATGGCTGATTTTTAGTGTAATTTAGAGACATTTCCACTGTTTTCTTCTAACCTTTTACAGATAGCTTTTAGATCAGTGATTTTTAGAAAGCAAAGACCTAGACATTTTTCAAATTAAACATATCCTAGGAACATGCAGTAAGGATGCCTCACTCCCCGCCCTGCCCTGCTTCATTCCTCACAAGCTCCATGGAAGTCAACTCTCTGATATGGCAAAACTTAGTTGTAGTAAACATATTGATTTCCACATCACAGTAATTCAGACTCAGTCCTTTCCTGCAAAGTCTTTTACACAGTAAAATTACTTTGAATTTCATAACAAAATCTTTAGCTAGGTTTCTGAAAGCTTGCTTGGAGAACAGGAAACAGCTGGCACTCTGTATGGTTTTGGTTTCTTTCCTTGAACCATTATTTCACTCTGGCATTGTGTAACTCTATCTCAAGGTAGGGAAGAAATCTCTTCTCTACCTTCTCAAACATTATTCCCTTCAGCTTTGCTGTGCACTCAAATGCATGAGTGGAGTCCAGCCCATGATAATATCACCAACTTTCAGCTGTGTATTTTTTGCTCTTCTTTAAGTTATGACTGACCCAGACTGCTGATTCATGCAGGAGTGCCACGCTAATCCTGGTACCCAAACAACTAAAGACAGTGCCATTTGTGGTTATGCTGTTTTAGCGAGTTTTCAATCTACTGAACAGTGTACTTACGTCAATTTGAACTTATTTCATAGTTAAGAATTCTCATTTAAGGGATAAAATTCAATGTTGATTGCATTTTCTCGATTAGATTATCAAAAGTGTTCTTAAAATCCAAAGAAAGCATTATATCCTTCTGTAATCCACACACATATTTTTTCTTGACAAACGAATAATTTCCCACACTCCTCCCTATCTCCCAGGACAAGCTGGCATTGTCTAGCCAGCTAAATGCTTAAAATGGTCACAATTTCACTGCTATGTGTGACTTAACTCTGTAAATCAACTATAGCTCAGCCAATGATAAATGACCTGGTTTAGACCTCATATTTTGTCCTCAAAACAATTAATAATGCATTGTATATTTTGCATAATATGCACTGAAACAAATGGCCTGTGTGTTCCTTACCTCAATGAGAATTTTTTATTTTTTTTTCCCTGGATTTTTCTTAAATTTTTCAGAGAAGCTGGAAGCAATACATAAAACCATTTCCATCTCATATAGACACCTTCTACATAATCCAACAAAGCATGAATTTAGAATTTTAGAAACATAACTGTTTCTAAGTAATTGCATTGTTTTTACTAATAGGAAAAAAGTGTAACATTGTTTTTAAACAACATAGGGGCTGGACAAGGGAATAGTTCATCATCAGAGTAAAGCTTTATAAAATTTGGAAAGAGTTCACTTAATACTCTGACTTGAACATCACTGAATCATTTCTGTACCATCCCCTTCCACCTTAGTGTTGTGAGAATGAATATGTTAAAGATTGTGACATACTCAGATAACTACACAGGGAATGAAATGTAAGAGTGTTGAGGACATTCTCTACAGGAAGAAAAATAAGAGGCACAAAGCACTACCATACACAGATCTTAAGTAGTGTAATTCTTTCTGAACTCAAAATTATTTGAGCAGGGAATTTCAAAAGCAGAAGGGATATCTGAGAATGGAGTGTAAACTGGGTAAGCAATCACATGGTGTCTTTGAAAGTAGCTGAATGCAGATGTTTCCAAAGGCTCAACCTTTCATTCATGAGTAGCGTTAATGGGCTAGAAAGGCAATTAAACCTCTTGTTAAAAAAAAGAGACTGAATTTCCAGATTATTCTATGGTTTTACTCCTCAAACTGAGCATTACTTCTTACTAAATCTAGCTGTCAACCGTGTCTTCAAGACTACTAGTAAGACTGGCTTATTTCTGTACTAGTCATACATAAAATGTCATCTAGTATTAATGTCCAAACTCCAGATCTGAGATTGCATAATAAAAATGGTCTCATTATGTATATATAAAGCTACATATAACTTGCATACCAAATGAAATATATACATTGTTTAAAAACAGCTTCAGTGCTGAAATTCTAGTATCAGTTTGGAGCAGATGTCACCATCTGGCTGCCTTTACTAGTATCTCTGTGAGACCATTTAAGTCTCCTGACTGGATTCTACACAGAAAGTAATTAGACTGAAACACAAGGGATAAGATCCAACTGTGTTAAAATTAAGGTATTTCCTTCATTACACTGAGCAGAGATGGTAAAAAAAATGAGCAATAAATGAACAGACAATTTTAATTTGATGAACACCTCATTTTCTTCCTGGTCTTTAAATAGCAAAAATTCTGTGGGTTTTTTTGTTGGTTTTTTTTGGTTGTTGTTTTATTTTGGTGTTTGTTTTTTTTTTCATTTGGCAAATATCTATATGTTTCGTTTCCTTTTTAAATGCAGCATTAATATTTTTCATTCGATCCTAGGTTTTTTTCTTTACCATATGGTCAGATGATGTCATACAAGTTTTCTTTTTATTTATTTATTTATTTTTAAGCTAACATTTCCTAGGATTTAGATCAGCTTATTTTTCACTTCCTTGATTTAATAGCAGAAATCTCATGACCTATTATTTCGATTGTGCTGCTGAGTAATTAGTATTCTAAAATGGCAACATATTAAGGCAATATAAAATAATGATTAGGCTTGAAAATAAAGTAGGAAATCTAAAAAGAAACAGAAAAACTTAAGCTACAGTTTTGAATGTAATTGTCTTGAAGATCCAAAGGTCTCTCTGCAATTATTCAACAAAGCAGGAGGTGAATTGCAAGTTTGAAAAGAAACAAAGTTTTGGGCATACATCACACCACTATGACTATGTATTTCAGTTCTCAATTGGAATTTATAACCTCAGAATAAAGTTCATAAGTACCAGATGAAATTACATACAGATATATCTAGAGAGACACCAACACATATATACACAGGAATATCTATTTCCTTAAGAATGTGGTGGGTTTTTTAAGAGTTTCTGTGTGTCCTTCCATACAACTGATTCTCTTTAAAATCCATTAGAGTAAGGAAGTATCACCAACTGTCTTGGCTCATATTTCTTTCTCAGCAAGTTGTTCTTTTATTTACCTTACCTTTTTCCAGAAAACAAGATGTGAATTTTCACAGTATCTTGCTTGAGTGTCCAGTATTTTAAATTATGTAAGATGAATTGCCTAACTTGTGCATTCCACAGAGCAGCTCTAACAGCTGTGATAGTGTTTCTGTGTTGCTTTGCTTATTTATTTATTTTATGATTGGTACTGGGATAAAATGTCCTTAATTTTTTCTTCACTAGAGTACAAATGGAACTACAATGTATTTCTAACCTGTTGCATTTAATTTTTAATTCTTAAAAGCATTTGACACAGTTCTATAAAGTTGCAGTGATTTGCAGCCAATAATGCTAAACTAAACTAGGAGAAACAGTAATAATAAAGTTATGGAACTCTACCGGAAAGATAGGACCAATGTAGTGTTTTTATCTGGGAGGACACAGAGTACTTGGAAAAAAGTTTCATAAAGGTCCCCAAACCAAATGGTATTTTGCCTTTCACTTTCATTCCAAGCTTGCAGGAGGCTGCATAAATCACCTATATTATGCTGGCTACAATAATAAAGAAACAGAAGGTAACAGTATTTTCTGGTATTCACTACAAATCTCTTTCAAGTTAGCCAGTATGACAAGCATACCCCTTAAGCTAATAGTGCAGTCCACAATGATTTGAGTTATGAAAATATCTAGCTTTTTCTGCTGAAGATCTTATCACAACTTGCTGGCAAATCTTACTATTCTTTTAAGTCAGTGTCTTTCAAATCTTCTCCACAAATCTTAGTAGACAACTAATATGTTATTGTCTGTCACATGTTGATGGCCAGTAATGATTTATTCAGTTACAAATTACCAATATCTGATAATATTAGTAAAATATTTCTTTCCAGTATCCAAATAACTACAAAAGTACAGACATACATTCATTAAACTTTCAAAGGCTGAAAGGTGCATCCAACACTGGATATCATATCAGTGCAACTGCCAAGTGTGTACAACTGCGGTACGGCTGCTGTATAATTTTATATGTAAGCAATAGCTTACATATGCTGTAAAAGAAACACATTTTAATATGTGTTCATAATGTGTGAATGTGACACATCTGAACACATTGCAGCCATATTTTTTCTGGCTTGTTGCAGTATCTGTCATTCTGTGTGAGAAGGCTGGAGCAGAAACATGTAGACTGCTTTTTAAAATTCTATTTTAACTTAACCCATTTATGAAGCATTCCATAATACTCTATTGATACTCAGGCCTTTGATCATTGATCTGAGCACAATCAACTGTCACAAAGCCAAAGTCAGAAGACAGGGACAGTAAAAAGGAATAGTTAACAGCACTGATGCAGAAACATCAGTAAATCAGTAGTTTAGGAAAGAATATTCATGACATTTGGAAGCTTGTGTCCAAAGCATTGTAAACCACTGGAGAAATACAAGCAATGGGGTGAGGGCAGTGCAAACACTAATTCACAGTAAACAACAAGATGCCAAAGTTATTACAAAGACACTAGCAATACTAATAACCATATGCCAATGGCTGTCATGCTAGTCTGGTGCATATTTGATTACAATTAATTGGCAAAGAATTATTGAATTAGAATTAAAAGTAGAGATGAAATACAAGGCTGAAGATACTGTTAGCATGAAAGCAAAGCAAGTCTAAATTTTTTAGCTATAAATACAATAGAAGGGACAGTAACTAAAAACATTGCCAATCTTTATTTTAAACGTATTAAAAACAGCATTAAGGCTGTATATGCTTTAAAGCACTTGGGTATGACTATAAATAGAACAGAGCTGATGTCTCTGATAAAACAAAAATAAATAGGAAAATCCTTCAGTTATGGTTATAGCTGTAGATGAATCAACCTGTTTAAGGTGAGAGAATGGTGCTGGTAGCACATCTGCCATGCAAACTGTCTATGGGCCATTATCCTGCTGTGGTATTAGGTGTCTTAAGTGTTAACCATTATATCTGAATTACAGTAACACCAGCAACATTTTCCATTTTTAACATTTCAGTGAAACTATGCATTTTTCTTCACCCTGTTCATATTCTGTGATCACAATATGGCATTATTAAGACTTGAACTGAGAGAATTCCAAAATTCAATATTCTGTTATAACTACCCTGGGTTACATTGATTTGCAACCAGCTGGACTTAGAATATCTTGTTCAGGGCAGGTTTGTATTATTTTTAAAGTGGCACATAATACACTGTTTTGAAATAAGAAACTTCTGTCCCTCACATAGTATTATTTTCAGCTTCTTGAAACACAAACAGTATTACGGATGTATTGCAATCTTTTCCCATAATCCTCAAAGTAGTGGAGGCAGACAGACTCATTATTTTTGTGATCACAATCAATAATAGGAGTACATCTATCCCCTCTGAAAGAAACAAGGTTCCTCTTGTTTGGAGATGAAAACATTTTCAAATTAGACCCATTTTTTCTTATTACCTCAATCTGTTCCTATTCTTCTGCTTTCTAATGTCAGCTACTGCAAGTAGTCTACAAAAAAGTATCACATCTTCCACATTTATTTATACACATGACAGAAGCAACAAAAACAGACAAAGCAAAACCAAGCAACATATATTAAATACTGTGGTTAGAATGAACTACTTTGCTGCACTATGAAAGACAAAATGGCAAAAAGCCATATTAGTAGTCCGTAAGTTACAATTTCAGTATGTGCTTAATCTCCATTTGATCTTTTCTTTGACAAGAAAAAGGAATTGTCTAGCTGGTAACTGCAAAATGTCCATACCGTTTATTCTGTAAATTATGTTGTCTGGATGTTAATTTCACATACATGATACAGCCTACTGCATTTTATAAATGCATATCCATAAGTATAACATTATTTCTCTTTTCTACTCTTCTCAGTTGCTTGTTCTATTTATTTTTCCTGCAATTCTAACTACATTAGATGCATTCCAGTTGCCCAAGCGTTCCTTGGTTCCCCCTGAAGTCTTCCTGTGGGAGTGCAGCAGAAAGTGGATGATAAGGTTCAAAAAGAGCCATTAAATAAACAAATTTTATTTGTTAATTTATGCTTTAAAAAAATCAATGTATGAAAAATACAACTGGAAAGATTTTTTTTCTGACCATATTGAATGATCCCACTTCTTTAGTAACCTGCTAAATTTTATGTAGTTACTGGTGTTAGCACTTTTATTTTGCTAGAGAATAAAGAAGTTTAGTACAATTATATAAATTCTATGCATATTATTTCGAACTATATGGGCATATACTTCTTACTCAGGAAAACTAATACTTACAGAAATACAGCTTGTCCAGAAAGAAACAGGCCAACTCTGAATTAAAGATACAGCATTCCCCCTTTATCTTCTACCTTTTGAATGGCCACACAACCTTCAATATGACACACAAGGTCACAGAAGCCCAACAATTTTCACTTCCCAATCTGTGAAAACCAAATCACTTGAAGGTGAGTACCCCAAAATAGATATAAACTGTTGCTAATACATCATGCTAACTCTCAATCATATTTTGCAATGTGTACAATTGTTGTGTACATTTTATAACTTTGAGCTTCTTGTCAGGTGATGAATATGCTTTTAGTTTAATAGTCAACATCTATGATCAATATAATTATGTGTGCAAAAGTTCCAACTATAATTTGTTCTTGCAGAATTATCTACAATCTATTATACAAGACAGCATCAGTATGTGTAGGCATGCAGCAACACACGCTCATAGGCACACATACAGGGTTCTATCCTAATCTGCATTTAAGATTCCTTTTGTTATTCAGGGTTAAATGGATTTTGAAGTGAGAAGGCAATCTTCGAATCTGGTTATTGAGCCCATAGTTGACACACTTATATGAAATAAACATGTACTTCATCAGCATCTCTAACTAAATATAGTAGCTGCATATGGTCCACTACTAAAACAGAATACATTCACGATCTAAGACAGCCAGGCTGCCCTTGCAATAAAGCTACTTTATGAGACAAAATTGAACTAAAGTCTGGAAACAGTTTATGGCAGAGGACTGGAGTTCAAGGTACTAAAACCAAACAATTGCTATCAGTACCTGAACAGTTTAGCACAGACACTGTAAGTAAATCCATCCCAAATAACTAAGAACTGCCCTCCTGAAAGTTTAACCTGATATTCAAAATGCGTATTCCTAACGCATCGATCAGCATTCTTAATGAACTGCCAATCTTCTGATGATTTTCCTATTAATTTTTGATAAATTTCTGAGCTGCTTGGTATACTTTTGTATTAAAGAGAAAACAGGAACCAGTGAGCAAAACCGAGAGACAGAAGACTAAGGTAATATTTTATCTCAGACAAGAACCACTTACATGATCCAAAGCCTACTGAAGATATCAATAGAAATGGTCTCATTCATTTCAACAAGTGCTGAATCCAGCTGTCTTGAAAATTACCAGCTCAAACCAGAGGGAAATGATACATTAGCTTCCTTTCATGAAGAGAGCAAAAGCAGCAGCTTGCTTCATTGTAGTTCTCTGGTTACTAGGGTGCTGGACAGTACACAGCAATATACAAAGGTCACCTTTCTACTTTTACACCAGATTATCTAAAGCGCTTTATGATTTGCCTAAGTGTGAAACAGACTCTTGTGGTCACTGTTATGAAAAATCCCAAAGCAACTGAAAAGCTGTGTCTGTCATTTTTTCCTGTGATAGCCTTTGCCAGTACCTCAATATTCCTCCTCTAAAGGAATGAGGGGTGTCATCTGATGATGTACTTCTGAAAGATGATATTCCAGTGGCCAGGCCAGCCTTCTGCTAAGCCAAAGACAAGTATAAATGAAGTCCAAAAAACCTACATGGGAAATACATATTTAGCAAAGAAGAAAAGCAAACTCAATTACTAAGTGACAATCAAAACCAAAGTTGGTGAAATCCATTTCCACAGTATTACATAGTTATTACTGATAACACATCTTTAGCTGATACAAATCTCAATCACTAATGCATTTCTTTACAAAGCGCACCTTGGTGATCTGTTGTACCATTTGACTACAGATGTTATTTACCCCATTGGATTGCACCCTTTTTTCTTTCACCTAAACAAATGGCTTTTGTGCTTTGATACCTGCTGTTCATTGCTACTGACTGCTGCTTTGCAGTCTTAGAGCTAATAACAAGTGATTCATCAGCTCTGTCAGTGGAAGAGCTCTAGTCATTATGACTTAGTGACTCCTGTGTGGAAGGCTGAGCCAGGGTAGCTTTGTCGCATTGCCAGAGTTCCCATACAAGGCTAACCCAATGTGAAGGACCTCAGATTTTACTGTGTGGTACTTGCTCCCTATCATTTTCCCTTGACTTCATGCATTTAAATAAATCATCCATATTTAGTAACAGAAATGCACTGATGATCCTATTCCTTGCTGATCTGCAAGCTGAGCCATGCCAATTTATGCCAGCCGCCTCGCACTTCAGAAGTTCTCAAAAATACTGTGAAGTTTGCTCACCTTTGATCTACAGAGATCATACTGAACTCTAACAACAGCCTGCCTGCCTGCATTCTGAGTTGTCAAGACTGTACAACTGCAATCTGTATTTACATAAATATATGTTTTAATGTGAGTTTACAATATACCAACATCCAAAGTTGCTCTTTAAGTTGATGATTCCAAGTTTTGAACAATCAGACAAATCTAAATTGTAGACTCAGTGAATTGTTTCTTATTTCTGGTTTGTAAAGCAAAACAAAACATGATAGGCACCACAGATATGTTGCAACATTTCAAATAAAGGTACCAGGAGCTTGGGGAAAAATGGATGGCTGTATAGCCCTTTGAAGTTAGCTACTGAATTAAATTGTGCACTGCACTGATCTTAATTTTCTTTGGAAACAAAGGAAGATAAGAAGCCATCAGCAATATTAGAAATCTTTTTGTTTCCTGCTGCTAAAAAGATGCTATTTTTAGAGAGTTTCTGAAAGAATAAAATAATAAAGCTATGAAGTGGAGGAGGTTTTGTCTTGTTTTGTTTTTGTTTTCCTAGTGAAAGGAAAAAACCCAAGGGGTTTAAAATGCATGCAATGGTCCTGGAGTATAATTAAAGGTCAGAAATACCCAGGTGAAATTAAACACAGTTATTCAAAATTTATTTAAAAAAACCCACAAAACTGTTCAGTTTCTTCTCTGCTTCAGTCTACAGGACATGAGAACAGACAGTTTTGTCTTCTGAAGTTTGAATATGTAACATTATGGTCAGATTACGCTTTGTTTTACACCTATTTATGTAGACTGACACATATTTATACATAATTTGAGTAAGTATGTGAGGATGTTTTTAGAATAAATTTCAATCTTAAGATTACATTACTGTTATTAATTAAAAAAGGCAACAGGAAGTCAATATGAAAATGATAAATAGGTCAAAACTGACTTTTAGTTATAATTATGTATTTTGAACTGACACTTTGGCACATTTTATAAATAAAGATCCATGCCAGATTATAAGACATGACTTCAGAATAGTAAATTATTAAAAATACACTAATGAATAAACACTTCACTACACTGAATCTTGGCCCACTGTTACTATATTGAAGCCATAAAAAAAAGTGGCAGTATTTCAGTGTCTATTACAAGAAATAATTTTACTTAAGGCTTTGCTTGTTGGACTCACAATTAAAAGAAAAAAACAAACCAAGATACATTCTGTGGCTAACTTGATCTATCCAAATGTCCCAGTTCTGGAACAGACACCACAGGTAAACAATCATCTCTTTCAGAAATCTCAGCTTCCAGCAAAATGCCTTGTATCCATTAGGCAAGTCTGTCACAGGCATCAGCTTCAGCCAGAAATTAAAGTCTCTCATTTCATAATTCTCCTTCTCACAGCACTTCACATTTTCCAGACAATAAAAGCTAAAAATTACATTGTCTTTGGAGTTGAAAATGTCTTTGTCCTTGTGAGAAAATGATATAAGAAGCCCATGCAGTCCTGTCATATGCTGATATTCCCCCCAAAACCCAATTAGGACCAAATTAAGCTAGAAAACTTACATCAGTGAGACTGTCTGTCCACATGTGTGCAGCCACTAGTCCTTTCTGCTTACTCTCTTAACTGTCAGGTATCCTCTGTTTTTCAGAAATTATGCAAATTCCAGTTAAACTGATGGTTGAAATACTGATAGGAAATAGCACAGCCTTTACAATTTACATCCTAAAATTAGGGCACTTGTCTCAATGTTCTTCTGGCTTCCTATTACAGCAAGAGCAGATCTTGCCAGGAAGTCCAGATGTAAAATTGGAACCTACCATTAAATAATCAACAATGTCGTCCCCCAAATTCTTTTCTTCCTCACTTTAACTAAGCCTCTTCAAAAGCCCCATAATATTTGTGGCAATAAAGCCATAAAGCCACTCAGAAGATTGAGTCTTGACTATGTCTACATTAGAAGTAGTGTAGTGCAACAGAGCTAGACGTGTCAGAGAAACAGTTGGTGCTGAGGATCTAAAATCAGTCCTACACAGATATGGGGGTGAGAGGATGAAGAAGAGTGGGAAGGGTACTTCAGTCTAGCTTCAGACTGGCTGCAGGGAAGGAATATCCATCAGCAACTGAAGGTCACCAACTCACTCCAGCAGTGCCTCCTTTGTTTTAGATTCACACAAAAAGCAAGCACAGTTCAAGCACTCCCAAATACCTCTGTGATGCAAACTAAAGCCCAGTAAGTGGGGATAGCCAGGAAATTGACTTCAGTGGGACAACCCCTGACAAAGCTGAATTGCTAATGTAGATCCACCCCTAGAAACAGTTTGCCAAACTCTGAACCACTCAGCAACTTGACGTTGGACACCAGTCCAAGAGACATCAAAACTCTCCAGAGCAGCAATGTCTGGAAGAGCTCCACTACTGGCCCAGAAGCTGAGTAAAGACATGAGCTCTGCCTAAAGTCCAACCTAATGAGTCCACCAGAGAGATGCAGTAGCTCAGGCTAGAGCTGTACTAACAGTTGAAATACTTACAGAGTGAAGCTTCTTTCTGACTGAATTAGATACGTAACTGTCAGTATTCATCTATGTTGAGGCACCCCGAGAGATGCATGTAGGAAAAGATCAACCACTGCAAAAACGGTAAGGCAGTATGCATACATATATACTGCCAGACTCCCTACACGGTAACTAAGAGGCCTTTAATATTTAGTGTTCTTTTGTTTGCAATTATTCTTAGCACTGCTCAGATGGATACCGTGCCACCCCTGAAAATGAATAAAGGAAGAGCTATGGCTAAGGTTTTAAAATAAAATATGAAATCTGAAAATTCAAGATGCTAACAGCATTGCCCAGGCAATCACTA
This sequence comes from Ibycter americanus, assembly GCA_035590275.1. Taxonomy (NCBI): domain Eukaryota; kingdom Metazoa; phylum Chordata; class Aves; order Falconiformes; family Falconidae; genus Ibycter; species Ibycter americanus. The sequence continues at coordinate 4,690,794 of JAVJGI010000040.1, forward strand.
ACCTATTTTTCCAGTCTACTTAAAAGGCTTTAAGCATTGGATACTCTGAATTTTCCCAAAATTAAAGAGATGTCTCTCTGGCCTTCTTCTAATTTAACCAGATTGCTCATAACTTCACACACTGAGGATTCCTGTAAAGAGGGTACAGTGCACTGTTTCTATAACCACAGGAGATCAAAAGCTATGATGTGTGTTTCATGGGATTGTCACATTAAGAAGGGAGGTTCCTCCAACCCCCTATATTTGATCAGCCTGTCATTTTCCCAAGAAAGACGAGACCCTTGTGTCCGACCAGACTGCCTGCTACCTGTGCTTTGACAGCCCACTGTATCAGAGGGTGACTCAACTAAACTATTCAGGGAGTCCCACTGACAGTGTCACTGAGTCAAATCCCTTATAACAACTATTAAAATCTCTGGAGACTTATACAAAATGAACTTCAGTTGAAGATTTTTCTTACACAAAATGCAAGTTTATGACAGAATAAAGAATTCAAAGATTGCCAGAGATAATACACTGACTGCAAAACAAGCTTAAAACAATCCACCTAATAACAGCCAGCATGAGTTAGTCATAGAATAAAGTTCGTACCCAGTAGGCGTCCCTATGGGGGAGAAGACAGGTTCAGCCCATCAACTGATCCCCGAAGTTACGATGGAGTCTTCCTTAACTTCTCCCCTCCTTTGTCCACTCTTTATACTTCATAGTACATTGCATATTCATTTATCATACATTGGATAAGTTACAAGTTTCTTGCTTCTAATGTAAATTAGTACGCATCCTCAGATAACACTACTGAAGTTTTTACTAATTATGCATGCTCTCCAAGCTGGGGTTTGCCCTCTTTTGGGGGAGTTATTTGAGTCGGACAACACGATCTCCCACTACCATAATTACAAAATAATTTGTTGTACTTTCGATTTACTAATTTTCTGTTGATGTATGGAGGTTGTAACACCTTACCAGCTTGTCTTCTGCAGCCAGAACTTCCTTGCTTGAATGCTTTCTTCTTAGATAACCGTGTTCTGTTCACCATCCGTTCTTTGTCATTCATCCTTCCCAAGGATGAATCCCTGGATTAGAAGTCCCTTCAGTTGTAGAGAGTGGGTCAGCTTGACTCATTTGTGCATTTGTGCAGAGATGTGTTTAACATATAGTTAAACACTAAATTAGGGTGTGGTAATTTGGGAGTTTCAGCAATGATCCCCCCTGCCTTTTGGACTTATTTCAGTCCAGGACTAGTCTATTTTCTTTACATTTATGTGGAGCTTGAGTGACTCTGGTCATATATATTTTGGTTACTGATTGGTATCATGGGCCCAGTGAGGTGTGATAGCACCCTGGAGGCAGGTAACTTTGGGATGGAGGTGTGCATCAGTATTACAATGAAATTATTTCGCCTGAGGACAGTAATTTCACCACAATTGTTGGCTTTGCAGTGGACATCCTCTCGTATATTCTTCATGTGATAACAGCTATGCAGTTTATCAGCTGTGTGGTACCATCAAGTTCCGATTCCTGCAGAGAGTACGACAGAGCCTGGCTGCGGTGTCTCCACTCCACTCCACCCTCCATTACTCCTATCAGCAGGTGCTTGAGATGGCAGGGTGTGTTGCTTAGGGAGCTGGGGTAAAGTAAATGCTGTGCATGCCAACCACCTTGAAAGTGATAGCTGTATTTTACCCTACAAAGCTTTTTATAATCCCAGTTTTCTCTAATTCCTCCACCACGTAATTTTCCCACAGGGATCCGATGATCTAAAAAGTCTTTCTGCTTGTGACAGGAACTATTCTCAGTGCCTACTGGTTCATCTCTTCCTTACTATGTGGTGCTTGTTCTTCATCTACTTTAGTTTCCCAGGAGTACATGTATCTTAGAACTGAAAATACTTGGAAAATCTGCTTTTTTTAGCCTTTAAATCTGGGCCATTCATGTAACAGGAGTACAAAACCCACCAGTGACTAGGTTGAGGATCTATATGAATGTGGTGCTTCAAAAGAGATGAGTAGGTCAGTAGTTCTTGACCAGTCATTAAATTGGAACAAACTCTAATAATGAAGTTACAAATGGAAATAATTGGAAGGAATGAAAGCAGAGACACCACAATGTATTACACCATAGAGGAACTCCCATGGGACACTGTTACTGTCTCCGGAGTCCTCAGATGCATCTCTGCAGATGGGAGAGGAAACAGTCTTGGTAAAAACAAGACTGAGATGTCAACACAGCTCCCAAAGCACAGCAAAAGGAACATCTATAAGCTAGTGTTTGTACCAGTACCCAAAATGGTCAAAAGCACAGAAAGATAAATGTTGATCTTTAGATCAGTGCATTTGCTGTCTTTCATCACCTTTTTACAGAAAATATACATATTTTGGTATATCTGAGGAGGCTATTAATATCAACTGAGCTAATCACCCCAGCAGAGAAAAGCCAGTGCTGCTATACAAATGCTAGTCATGATGAATTAGGTAACGCCTCAGGCCAGTGGGACAAATTATCAATTGTATACCAGCTAGAGGCACCACAAAAACCTCAAACCTTGGTTTCAGTCTCCTGACACTTTATCATTTGGTTATTTTATCAGTTAGCAAAAAAACCCAACAAACAAACCTGCAAAAATCCCCAGACTTGTGGGAAAAGCATTGCTTCTGTTTCAGATTTGTAACAGATTACTGCATCATTTGGAGTTATATTATCTCTATGGACAGAACTTTCCAAAGTGTTTTAGCCATTTAGGAGTGTAAGCCATAGTAATTCAGCAGAATTAAGAATTTTCCGGACCACAGAAAAGTATCTAGGCCTAAATGACCTGAAAGTTAAACTGGCGTTTAACATAATTTTTAAATAAGAATAAATATTGCAGTTGTAAAAATCTATTTCATAATTATGAAGTGAGAAACCAATCAAAACAAAAATACAATTACCATGAGTAAGAAAAACAATTTGAAAGCAGATTCCTCCACATGAGATTGCTTTAGGCTTCACAACACATTTTGCCAGACACATGGATTACACTGAGTACATGAGACAACAATATTGTCTTCAGTGATTGCACAGATTTACTTCTGTTTATTCTGGATCTGTAGCGGCAATGATTGTAATGCCAACAATACAACTGTGGTTTGTGTGTTGCTTCTGAAAAAGCCCCTCAGATTTATTAATCTTTTTAATGTTATTTGACTAAGGAGTAGATTGAAGCCACTGAAATGATTGCTGCATAACATCAATGAAAATCAGACTCCAGGAAAAAAACACCAGTTATTTTCTAGAACAGCAAAGCAACTTCACAAAAAGCACTCAGAAACCTGTGATACTACCTGGATTTTATCCATTATGTCCTGACCTCCCTAGATGTAAAAACGATAACAAGATCCTCTCTCCTACTCCAGTGATTCATTATGGGTAAAAATGATTGAGGAACACAAGAAAGCATTAACCCTTATTGCAGCCAGAAGAGGCCACGTGATGGAGGCCGTGATCAGTCTTATCTAGCTTTGAATGGAAGTTAATCACTGAGTCATCCTCACCTCCTCATATAATCTGAGGAAAAAGAAATCTTCCTCCCCCAGTGACATGGAGTGCAAACGAGGTATATCAGCTTGTGAAGGCACCCAGATTTGTGAAACTGCTGTGGAAGATTCTCAGGGAAACTTTCAACCTCACCTTGATGCTTCAGGCTAAATGCAATTAATACTAGCCTTAGACCACAGCTGACACTTTTTCTGACATATCCTCATGGACATCTAGATGTTAGCCAAAAGACCTTTTCCAGATGTTTCCAAACCCTCTTTACCTCCTTTCACAAACAATTAACACCACCAAATTATCATCCCAACCCTTAGAAGAACACCATTTTCAGTGTTTCTTATTCTCTCATATTTTGACATCCAAGCTACATTAGACTACAGAATTACTTGCTTTCACAAAAAGTCAAGAAAATTCTGAAATTCTGGCTGACCTAAAGGATGCAGCGGACAACAGTGAAGTTTCTAAGTCCAAGTATATTCTTAGTATTCTGTCCATTCTTGCCCTAAGTGCTCATTTAACTAAAATGAACAATATGTTGTTGCATAACACATCATAGTGTATATACTGTATGTTAAGCCTGTACCTGAAAATTACATTTAAAACAAAACTAATAACTCTACCCAATGCAAACTAAAGCATCACAAATGACCTGCACTATACAAACATTTTTCTCAAGTTTTCTCAAAAAAAAATATATCTGGTTATCTCTTAAAAAAAAAATAAATCAATTGTAATGGAAGCACCCTGACAGTGTCAGAGTTAGATGCCTGCTTACTTGAAGCCAGAGATATCAGCTTGCCTTTCTTCTCCTATTGTTTTTTTCCAGTTTCAGACACAATAAACTACCCATATTGTGATGACTTCTTTTGAAGTTAATCCTCCTCATGTACTGCAGGATGCTACATGTCAATTGCATAATACATAAAAGATAAAAAATGTTGAGGCAAAGACTTAATAAATTTGCAGTTTATTGCTTGGGGAATGCTCAGAAGTCACTTAAGAAAGCAGACAATTTAAAAAACCCCATGATTACGACCTGTAAAAATGTAACAGCTTACTCTACATACCAAAAGAACGGTGAAACTGAAGGGATTGCACAAAATTGTAACTATTTTGTTACTTCAAGAGGAAAACTTTCAGCTATTATAATCATCAAAGCAAAGACAAGAATTTTCTTGCAAGTGAATGCAGGAAACCTTGTTTGAGAAGCCAACTACTGTTGCAAAGTTTTACATGAAAACTGAGCAGTCTGCCCATACTACATATTCTTGACATATAAAGTTCACAAGAGCTGACATTTTTAAACCATTTTAAAGCTATATATTTGTACATTCTACAAGGTGAGTTCTGGAAGGGCTGTAATATAAGACAGGAAATGTTTAGGCCATTTTGATATATATAAAAAGGCAAATGATTTTATATAATATTCTGCTGCTGCCAACTGATATTTTAAGGATAGGGTCTGTTAAATATCAGCAAGAGTATCATTTAATGTTACATGTTGAACATACCAAAGATATATCCTCAATTCTCTTTATGCAACTCATTACTTCGTGAGCATAATGCCTCAGAACAAGCACTCATTTGAATAAAAGGGAAGGATCCATTTGCACATCCAACTGTGTACTGTGTGCCTGATTTTAAGCACATGACTTAGTGGAACAGACATGCTCGAAGAGAGGCACCAGCTGAAATACCATTCAGGACCAGAGATGACAGCCATAAGAGTGAGAGTGTCACCCTAACTACAGAACCTGTTCCACAAAGCACAGACAGTAGTAACTGTACCTTATTATTCAACATCAATTGTTTTGCTCAGACAAATGATGTATCATGAATTGTGCTCATACTTTTTTATTGATTATAATTGATAATACACCAGCTAGTAGTGTGTTAGTCAAATGTATACAACACTTCCTTTCTTACTGCCTGTAGAACATAAGATGCCTGTCCATCAATATTTGCAGGAGTACCATGTGAATATAAGTAATGCTATAAACTGTTACTAGGTGCTAAAAGGGAAATCAGAATCATGAGCAAATTGTGTCAGTGCAAGTACCAGAGAAACCAGGGCAAACAGAAGAAGCACAAATTATGAATGAGTCATCACAGATCAATAAAGGACCAAAAAAGAAAGCTTTGCTTATGATTGGGAAAGGAATTTAAGGGATGAATAAAAAGTGCAAACAGTATCGTAACTGTACTAAATACAACTCAGAATATGTCATTTGAAGTATCTTTGCTCTGTAAAACAAAGTGTTCATGCTCTAATGAGAACTTTATGGCATGTCCACTGCATCTCCATTCCACAGAAATGAATAATTAACCTAGGTTATTTAAGAATCCTGTTCAGACCACTCAGGAACTGAAGGATCTTGCTTTGAAAAGATTAACTAATGTGACTTAAATAGGATTTAGACCACAGTGCTTGCACCTGCTATGTAGCCACCATTTCAGACTCAAACCCATCTCTACAGGATGTGGTATCCTCACACTTCTTACTTTTGAAAATCATCTGTACTGCAAGGGAATGATCATGAAACTGGGGATAAACCCACAATCATTTATTTAAAGGAATGAACCTCACAGCGACTTGTTTCTTGCATGAATGCTTTTACTTGTGTTTCTAATCTGAAGTCTTTATTACACACTGTGTCCTACATCTGGGCCTCAGCAGGTTCAGAGGTACAAGGAAACAACTGATATTTGACCTGAATAAGCTCTACAGAAGTGTAATCCCAAACAAACACAAACTCCCACATAAAAATCACATCAACTAAAGTAATTTAAACTTGCATTAAAACAGAAATAATAAAATTCCCTTGTCTGGTATTTTTGTTGCTGATTACAATGAAGGCAGGATTTTTTCCATTGTAGTCCCCCTTTATGAACTCACTTTTTTTTCTCTTTTCAAGTCTTTTATAAGTGTATTATATTCTTTCGTGCTATAACATAGTATAATATAACTTCTGACGTGTTCCCAATGATTTTTTCTTTTGCAAAGCTTACTGAAAGGAGTAAGAGGAAGGATGGAGAAAGAATGATAAATCAATAATAATGCTAACAGAAATATTACATTCCTATAAAATTAATACACTTCTAATAAAATTAAATCTGAGGTTTAAATGCCAGCCTATATATAATGCTGGTGCCATGTAAACAGCTAAACATTGAAAAATGTTTAACACGTTGAAAGATCCACATTGCTAGAACTTCAACAGTTGTTACTTTACATTTGCATAGCTACCCAGAACGTGTCATATCTTACTGAAATAATTAAACTTCTAAAACTGATTAAATATCATTGTAAGATGGATACATAAGCCATTCTTTCAGTGTCACAATGAAAAAAAATGTATTACCAAAAACCTATTTAATTTATTCACTTCCATCAGTTACTACTACTCCCTTATTTCACCTGCATCTTTTCTCGCTTGCGTTCATCAGTGCTACAATCATACTTCTAATGCTAAGATAGCTTTGCCAGCTTGACTGTCCTCATGGGCCGACACAGATGGCTGTGTCGTTATATGGTCAGATATAGAATTTGTCTGAGATGCTGGAACAATTGCTATCTAGGATATTTGCAGTGAGGACAAAAAAAATTACATACATAAGGTAAAACACACAATGGAAAAATACAACTCAAAGTTATGAATGTCTTCACACTTTCCATCTGATTTATAAGATCACTATTATTCATGTTTAATCTCTTGCTATCCCCTGGACAGTCAACTGTTCTCCTTTGCACTGAAAAGAAACACTAAAAAAACCCCAGAGATAAACACTATTTCTTAGAAATTATTTACTATTTTTTCTTGAACTTGAGTGATAGGAAGACAAGAGTTTCAACAACGAGATAAAAAGAGAAATGCCTCATTCCAGCTATTGTCTAGCTCATCTTTACAGAACTCATCACATTCCTTGGAAGTCACAAAGTAACTCTTGATTTTAAGGAGTATCATTGAACATCATTCTCAGCATGCAAAGGTTAATTACTCCTATTCAGTGCATGGGAAAATTCAGGCAAAGAATAATTAAACGAACAGACCTAAATGCATCTATTTTGATGAAAAGTTCACGGAAAATTTGCAGCTTTTTCTACATAGAAGGGTCTGATTAAGAGGTTAAACTCTCTTCTGCAGTGCTGCAAACTTGCAACAAACTGTGTTGTGTTTGCTAAACAGTTAATCAACCTTATGCAAGTTTAACAAACACTTCTGAAATCTGACTTACATATGTAAAGTAAAAGCCTAATCCTACAAATACTTCACCTGAAAGAATTATTTATTCAGCTAGGCAGTCCTATTGAAACAAACTGGGTACATCTGTAAAGTTATCCATTAACTTAAAGTTATCCATTAGCAGTTAACTGCTAATTATATTAGATACCTTGCAAGAGGAAGAAGGTATCTGCATGCTGTCTGAAATTATCCCAGATAATATTATTTCCACCCTAGGTCAGTGAATTTTTAGTTGATTCACTGATGCTTTTAGAAACTGTCACACATGACTGTAACAATTCCCAATCAAAAAAGTGCAAGAGCCTGTCACATGGCAATGTAGCAGCCCTCTATCAGAGCACTACACACACATGCCCATCATCATCATAAAACTGAAAGCACAGTGATAAGCATTAGCAAAAGCAACAACACTAGAAGGACCCGTTGCTTGAAAAAGGTGAAGTCAGGCAGGTAGATCAATGAACACTGCAAGCAGCAATCAGTAAAGCAAATGGCAGGTCCAATAAAGAGTACACACACAAACACCTTATTTTATAAAATGACAGTAGTGCAACTAGAAGGATCACTTCTTTAGTATGAAGTCGAATGCATTACTATTTCCATGCTCCATTCCTTTGTTAGTTTTGTTAGTCACATGGGGGTCAGCACATTTCCAAAAATCCTCCTCCTCTCCCCAGGGCATGCACCAAACTTTTTTTGCGTTTGTGTGCAATAATGTACCTCCAAGATAATAATAGACCTATCTCAGACTGAATTTTAATTTGGATACCTCAAATGTAGCAACAAAAAACTGTACACTGAAATAGGAATTTACAATGTATTCCAACTCTCATTGAATGACAATGGGTTTGAGCACTATGTTCCCTTAGGCCTTTCTTAAAATCCCAATCTGCAACTTTATCCACAGGTCAAATTTATTCTGAGCACAAAATAAACTGATATAATTTCTATAATATGAAGAGAAGGGAACTTTTTGTTTTTGCATACAATTATAATAAAAATGGAAATGAAACAATGAAAGCTAAAAAAAAAAATGTTTACTGATCAGGAGTTGTTTTCAGTATTTTCATTTCACGGAAATTTTAGAAAGATTTTTTTCTGTTCCAAATTATAAACAATCTCTAATTCAGTATTTGCTACAGATTGGGAATTAAATGTCAGCTATGAGTAAAACACAATTATACATCATTTTCAATTCTTAGACCACACCAAAGAAAGGAAAAGAGCCCCCTGGCTTTAAAATAGCACCTATTGATCTCTTGTATAAAGAAACACATGTTATAAAGTCTAAAGGAACTCTTCAGAAAGACATCTTAGGCTGTACTTATTCATCAATGAATGATAACAGAACAGGCTATGGTATCTCAAAGCCATGTTTCCATTTCTAGGGCCTCCCCAAATGCATAATATTTTCACTCAGGTTTCAAGTGACATGGAGGACCTACCCATTTCTGAACACTCACTGACCTGTTCCAGTGCAAGGTAGAGTGGTGGCAATAGAAAAAATATAAATAGAATGTCCCTTTTTATACACCTAAGATATAGTAGGCCTGACATTTTTTGTGAATTATACTGGAAAACACTTTGCAAATTTTAAATTAACTTTAGCATTGTCAAGGTGCTGTAGATTGGCTTTTAAGTGGAAAAGAATGAAGCATTTTCAAACCAAATGGCTTTGTCTATGGAAACAGTTTACCTCTCTCTCAGACTGTCATTTAAAACGTAAGTCCTTGACCTCTGATTCTCTGCCACGATGAGGCTAACATTCTGGACAAAGTCTCTGGTACTCCATATAGTGTTGTATGGACACAGCTATAGAGGACTTGAAATCAGACTAAGCATGTTCCAGCCTTTCAGTGTTCATGGGAAAGCAGGTCAACCATAGCTGTAACTACTATTTTGTTAGAAGCGGTGGACTTTAGCGCTTGCAAAATAGTCCCCTGTCATGCAGAGCAAACACAGGCTCAGGAACCAGCCTGAATATACCATAAAATGCATCTTTCCAAAGTACAGCTGGAAACACACTTTTGATGCATGCTGGCTGCCTGAGTCCTGTCATGTTTCCAAACTTGAGCAAACAGGTTGTTCTACACAGTTCTGACCACACTGACTGTTATAAAGTGGGAAAAACTTCTGGCTAAATAAATCTGAAATGTATTTATGAAAGAAGGAAAAATGCACAGACAGTCTAGTTATCCACTGAGGCTTACCAGATTAGACTAGAGAAGTAGTAAATACTTGCTTGCAATACCCTATTAACTAGGAACTTGTTTGTGCCATTTGATTAGGAGAAAAATAGCTTTAACACAGAGAATGCTTAGTACTAATTGTGCTGTGGGGTTTTTTTTAACATTTTCTACATCAAAACAATTATGTTTCAAAAACATTACTAGCCTTATTTAATGTAACTGAATCTTGGACAAGCTGCAAAAATACAAAATCATGCTGAATACAGTCAAAACAAAGTTACTTTGCTTACAATAATTTAACCCTCAAGCTAGAAGTTGTTTTCTGTTTTTCCATTCAAATTAGCCCTGAAGGGATTCACAGGTATATGTTACAGCTTGAGCATCAAGTCATATGAGAAAAACATTAAAAGAAAGTAAAATCTACTAAAGAAGAATCCATGAAAACAGTTAATCTTTCTTTAACTAAACTTGCTTGGTTGAAAAACAAGGAGAAAAACAACAATTGTTAATGAAAACAGTTTTTTATATAAGCACATGGATGTGAAAAAAGAACTCTAAAATAAAACAGCCGAGGTGCAAGAAAAACAGAATAGTTTTTATAGTGAAACTTGATTTTTTAATTGTTTTTCTTAATATCATAGCCAAATCAGAGAGCAAATTCTTTCAAAACTGTGCATCCACATATATTTCCTTCTTTCACTTTACCATATAGCTTCTCAAATATTTATATTAAACAAATAATATTAAAGGTGAGAGTACTGGAATGGATCATCCTATGAGAAATGGCAAGACTCCTAGACAGTAAATCTACCTTTTTAGTGTTTTTTAATTCCTCTCTTTCAGTGCTTGGAATATGGTCTTGATTGAGTTACTCTTTGTGTCTCTTAATGTAGTGTTACAGCTCTTATTTAGGCAATCTGCAATTCAACTGAAAACTTTCTTCTGTGGTTTAACACTGTTGAACAAACAGAATTCTCTGCTGCTTTAGTTGAATGCTCTAGGTGCTACCATGACAATAACTCTTCAGTAGCATACCTAAACGTTACGAATGTTTCTGTATTTTAAAAATCTCTTCCATGTATGTTCTTTCTTCTCTACCTTCATCATTCAAAACTGTAAGACATATTTTAGACAAACACGTCCTAGTAAAGGCATAACAAAGCTGTGATTTTTGAGAAGAAATCACCTCTTACATATTTTTCCCTGTAAATTCTATAATCATCAATCACTTCTTTTTATTAAACATATTGTAATATGTGAAAAAGTTTGTTTTGTTTGTTTGGGGTTTTTTTTGTTGGTTTTTTTCTTCTTCTTTTCAGAAAGTTCAGTGGATGGGGAAAAGGACAAGCAAAACTGGTATCTGGATACCATTTTGGAAGGTCTGAGATATGAGGAAACTGATAGCAGGTAGTGGTGAAGCTGATAGTATGGGGAAGCACAAAGAAAGAGGATTTTTTCCTTAGTTTATCCTAACATACTACAGGTGAGTTTATAGTTTTAATTTTCCATGCAATGCACAATCAGGTCTTTGGCAATGGTGGCTGCTGGATGCTTAGAATATCCAGAATATTTACAGCATTCTCAGAAAAGGAGCTACAGAATACAATTGTATTTTCAACCAAATAATTAGACATAGTATATCTACTTCAAGTTGCTTTGTAACTGCACAAGAACATAAAACAGGGCACACTAGTAAAACAAAAATGGAAAGGGAAAGAATGCTGGTGTAAACGGAGTCCGATGGTGTTTGGGAAGTTACTGAAGATCAATCATCATATTCATTTCATGATAGTGAAAACTTACAAGAGTGAAATGTGTATAGGGAACTAAACCACCTCATTTTTTCAAGGATGCATAAGAAATATCTAAGTGAAAACATTAAGTATGTACTAGAGATAGGAATCTGTCATTTTTATCTGATCATTTTGGATACAAAGCTACACACTCTCATGCAGTAATAAATCATCTGATCTGCATAAGATGATTATAATTTTTCTTCTGTTACCACATGAACTGAAATATGAAAAATAAAAAAAATGTTAATAGACCCAAAATGTTGTGAGTTTTGTTGTGGTTTTTGTAATAACAAAATCCATTCGAATTATTGCATCTCATCACCCTAAATCCCTGTAGGATTTTGTTTTTTATGCAACAACTGCCTAACTCAGCAGAATCCAAAAGAAAAGAAAACAAAAAGCCAAAAGGGGAAAAAACTAAAAAGGAAAAAAGAAAAAATATTCATTTAGTTTAATTAAGAAATTTAAGAAGATTTCTGAAAAAATGGTGCTTGTTTTGACTTTAAAAAGCAAGTTTGATCAATGACACAATCAGAACACTATTCTGATAAAAAGGGAAGTTAGGGTGACAGTTACACTTTTCAATAATGAGATACCCATATCTCTAAAAAAAAATGAGAAAAACTGTTACATAGACAGTATAACAATTGCTAATAATGGTACAATAATGGATTATATAATGCTAACAATGGTATTATACTGTTAATATAATGTTAGTAATATTAGTGTACTGTATTTGACTCTAGACAGCAGAGTATTTTTAGACTTCTTAAACCATCAAATGTTATGAATCAGGACTTCTGTTCTAACTAATGCAACAAATGCAATTTAACTCTTTGTGATTTGTCACCTTTTTTTCCTTTAAATCCTTCCTCAGCTCCACTGCCAATGTGTAAAATATATTATGTTCTACAGTTCTTCAAATAAAAGGGATACTTTTCTTTATTATTTTGTTGATGCTTCCCTCCTACTAGCAAATCCTTAACTCTTTCTCACCATTCTTTCGAATTATAGAATGCAAGTGCAACAGAAAGAAACACAGAACTCTTCCAATATATCCAGCATACGAAGAAAAGATACTCCACTCACTATTAATAAATGTTTTCCTACAGCACAATAGCTCTACATTTGTCAAGAAGTTAACTTTGCTCATCATTTAGACTTTCACAGAGCAGTGTGACAGCCACATATTCCACATGAGATTTGTTGTTCTGCCCAAACTAGCCTGCTCAGGTACTACATGTAGTTCTAGGCAGGCAGTGCAAAAATATGCAGGTTATCCTAAGGAAATGCCAGTCAGTTTGTGAAGGCAGCTCCCAAGGCCTATAGCCATCTACTACACCAGCAGAAGACATTTCAGGCCTTCAATGGTTGACAACTTCAAAAACAGTCCCCATAACTTCCTAAGGAGGTCTGAGAAGAGCAACCATCTTACTGCAGCATATTATAAGACCTGAGTTTGACTAAATACAAGAAGAAGGTCCATGAAGTCATCTGATGAACCACAGAAGGACATTACAATAGTTAATTTTCGACATGAGAAGATGACATTTGCCACCATGTAAACGTGCTTAAAACAATCTATTTTTAGACTAATGATACCAATGAAGCTGGTTTTTTCTTTCCATGGGGATGCTACATTTATCACGTTGTCCTTTGCAACCTATATTCTTTCCTATGTTGCTTAATCTAATATTTATGAAGTGTTGCTGTTTCTGATTAAAGAGCTCTGGCAAAGTGCCACTGAGGTGCCGAGTTTTTGCCAGTACAACAGTTCTGTACTTGCTTTGCTCTCCTTAAGTTGCAACGAACCTAGGACAAGTAGACTTTATTATTACCACTGATAGTCCACTAAACATTTGCAGATTCTATAACAAATTCAAATGCCTTGCAAAGATGGCAGCTTTACCATTACACACGTCAGAACTTTTCATGAAGGTGAAAATTTTCTGCTGGAAAGTAGTATTTTCTTTGTTTATTACTTGAGCCAATTTCATTTTTTGATGCTCCAAATTCACATCTATGTCCAAATAGAAGTGTTTCTAAGATAAACTGATATAAGAAATGGTTTGGCATCCTAGTTTCATATTTAACTTGTCAGTTACGCATAGGGTTAAGCTTGTTTTTAAATCTGAACTTGTAATTGCCTACACTGTTTACAAAAGAGCTATGTGTTCAGTACTTTAGGACATGAGTATACCTGTTTTGTGAACATACACAGCCGCTCCTTTCACTTCAAATAGTATTAGAAATATTTTCTAATAATTAACCTTACTTTTGGAATTCCTTATGAAGCAGACATTGCTGGAATCTCCCATAGACAGAAAGGAAGCAGATCACATAGTTCGTATCTTCCCCACTGCCACATCTTTGGCCTTGTAGCCAGCCATTCATTAAAATATCAATATAAAATATCAATTCATTAAAATATCAATTCATTAAAATATCAATATCTCCACAAACTATGTCTGTCCCCGGTTTGATGCTCCTACATGACCTCAAAAGACACAGCTGTCCTTTAGTGAATGTTATTGAGCTTCTGGATGTGCCAGCTGTAGCTGAGTCAAGAATCAAGAAAGATTCAAGCCCTTTCTTGGCAGAAAGGGTTTTGTTTGGCTTTTTTCCTCTTGTCATCAGCTATTAAACATATTATTGTTAAATAAGAAGTACAATATGAGTATCAATGATATCAAAGAAATATTTACTGTTTGTTAAGAGAATTTTTTCATAGTAACACTGTCCTTGTCTAAGGGAGCATGAGTTACATCTGAGGAACTCCTGGAAGACTTCAGTCAACACCTTCCCCTCAGAGAGAATCAAATCTCCTTAGCCTTCCTCATGTCAATCAGCAGTTACAAGAACTGCAAGAATTAAGAGTTGTTCATGCCCTGATTCTAGTAGGATCTATGTGTTTCTCTATGCAAGATATGTGCTGAAAGGCTTCAGTGTCCAGCAGGAAGACAAAAAAGTGTCAGAGAAGTTAATGCACTGTTAAACAAATCTGTTACATGGAATGGCAGCACCAAAGGTACTGAATCCTTACTCCAATTACACACACTTCACTTGCCCTGTCATGTCATGTAAGGTTTCTGAATGTGGCTATCTGTCATCAGATGTCATCTGTAATCAGAAAAAGAAACATATCTGTTTAGACTTCAGTTCTGCCACTCTTATTCACCTTAGAAAATTACAGTGAATAGGACTAACTCTGACAAAGTGCCACCGACCAGATTCACAGAACTGAGACCTTCTCAGAGTGAGCTAGCAAACATTTCTCAGCATTACAGACATGAAATCATCACCCTTGGCAAAGCCTCCAGCATCCCGACTCTCCAAAACCAAAAAGCTTTGTTGAGGTGAAAGACAACATGTTCCATGGCATAAGGGACAGCAATTAAAGAATGTATCATTGATACAAGTCACTAATGTTCAATCCAGTTCCAACAGTTCATTGCTCTATCATAGCAAAAAAAGTTAGTCTGAGAGGTCTGGCAACCTAATCATCCATACAGTAAAAAGAGCAAATAACACATCTGAGATTCACTACTTAGCTATTTTCTTGACTTTATTAGCCCTTGAATCAGACTAAACATGCTGTGTTGTTCATTACAGTTTTGCAACTCAACCTTTAAAAAATGTAATCCAACTAGTCATACAAAGCTTTGATTCCTAATGCTAAAAACAACATTAAAATTTTATGAAAAAATCTGCTGGGACTTTGAAGCTTGGAAATGGCTTTTCCCACTGTGTGTTAAAGGTGATAAATTGACAAATGTTAAGTGTATGTATTGAAGTTTCCAGCAAAAAAAAAACATGGTAAGATGAAAAAAAAAAATAAATCTATAATCACATTAAATATACCAATGGTCTAAGTATCTATTAAGTACGGCCATCTTAAAAGCTAATACTGATCTTTTTTCTAGGAAACCTAAAAATTAGCTGCCCAAGTGCCATTAAATATCTGTTTAAGCTCTTTTGAAACAATCACTGAATAATTACTTGTTTGAAACACTCATTCTCTACTGAACAGGTACAAGTTAGAAACAGTAATACGGCTGTCTTCTCAGCACTCCTACTAATTGCCCTTAATTTTGCATCTCTCTGTGAAAGCTTCATGAGAAGCACTGAAGGCCCAGAGACCAGAGCAGGGGAGCAGCTGCATCGCATAACCTCCCTTCTGTACCACAGATGTGAAACCCTACATAGTTAGTGCTCACTGACACAGGGCCATGAAAGCTGATGTAGTTGCACCCACAGACAGCACTGAGGAGCTAGCTCAGTATTTTTCAGAGGGCATCAACTGACAGTAAATATCTTTAATATTAACATTTTCTTTTGCCTAAAGATCTATACTGCTAACTAACAATATTTCTTTTTTCATCCAGTCTCAAAAAAGTAATTTTAGGCATCCGGTAATTTAGGCTGAGGAAATAACATTTAATTCACCAGAATTTTCTCTAACCGTCTATCTTGCTATTATTTAATATTCCTGAAGGCTGGAACAACTGAAACAATCTGCCAGGCAGCCACAGTACTACCACAAAAACAGTCCTTCAACACAATAAGAACAAACAATTTCAGAGTATTAAAACAAGCCTAGAATAAAAAGGTAATAAAGCTTAGAGTTCAATGGGAAGAAAAAGAAAGAACAGCTACTGCTTTGTACCCATACAAATACCCCCATAAGAAACTTACATTTTGCTTTGAGCTGTTTGTTGCAACAAAGAATTTGTAACTGAAACATGATGACAGAGAAGGAAGAGCTGCTTACTTGGGAGGTGTTGAAGTAATTGTCTTGGATGGTTCTGCAATTTATCATATTATTCCAGACTTCAAACTGTCTAGTGCATGTGTGTGAGGGTGTCCACAGACACATACCACTCAGGACAAAAACAAATGAAATTAAGACCCTGCCTTCCAAAACATTGGTCCTTATTTCTTCTAGGAGAAACAAACAACAAAACCTGCCAGCACACAAATTTCAGGAACTATTTCAGATGACGGATGGGTTGATATCCCATGCAGATGTTGTTGAAGACATACCAGATGCATATAATTACAGATTTATTTATACATCACCTGTGAGCATCTTAAGTGCAACACAGTTAACTGGGTATGTATCAATTCTCAGCACAACTAGGGAAACGCTATGACATGTTTGCATTAGAGAAACCACACAGACATATCTAGTGATAACAAGATTATCTTCAGAAATGTAAGCAGACTAGAACAAAACTGGGCTATTTTACAGCTATAGAAATCCTCTGCCTTCTACCTTAAAAATAAATAAATAAGCCCTCAATATTTTTAAATATTGTACATGGTTGGGTTTTTTATATTGAATTCTTCTACAGTCTTAAAACCTGCTTAGATGATGATAGGAAGTTCAGTATTTAATATGGGTACTACTGTCTAAATATTCTTCAATTAAAGAGAACTTTTATTTCTGTAAATGGAAAAGTTTTATTTTAACCATACATTTCCAAAGCCTGTGGCATCTATAAATTACAAATGTACTAACCAGGACACAACATAAACTTGCCTTAAACCTGAATACAAACATACTAAAACTGTGTAGCTAACAATAGCATGGAAGTATTTTTTAACATTGTGATTGCATAGCCAGACAAAACATTCGGTAAGTATGTAAGCAGAAGGGACAAAGGCAGATGGATGCAGTTGCAGGTTGGAGACATTCAAGTAATGAAAGTTGTCAGACCAAACCAAAGTAAGCAAAGGGAGTGCAAACAGGCAGAACATCCTGCTGAACATGCTGGAAGAATGATTGGCAAGACAAAAGGAAACTAAACAAGCAGATAAGTAGACATCCCTTCTGGTGAGGACAGCAATAACATAAAAACATCTGACATATGACAGAAGAAAGAGGCAAGCCCATTTTATTTCTGATTTCTGTTATCAAAGAGCTCTTAAGCCTGATCATCCAGATCTCTGCAACTAAGGACCACCAAGAACTGCAGCTATCATTACTAAATACATAGCATCATCTCTCCATGGTATTGTATACTCAAAGCTAATTTAGAATATATATTTTAAAGACTACATTTTTTATATGTGGTAGTGATTATCAATACTGTGTAATAACTGCCATAAGCAGGAAGCGTGTTGTTCACAAGAGAAGTTAGTAAAGTTCTCTTTTATAAAGCTTTAAAGCTTTAAAGTGGCCTGACTTTTCAGTCTGCAAATGCTCCTGTCCCAGAGATATCTAATTCTCTAAGTAATAAATACATCTATTCAGTTGTAACACATCATTCACTTTAGTGTTACTCAAATTATTAAACTCAGCTCTACAAGCACCATAAACTCATGGCAGATTGACCTAATTTTAAAAAATTCCCCAAAACGTACCATTTGTAGAATTACAGATTGTTGGGCTTTTTCATCTCCACCTGGCCCTCCTTGCCTGTCTTTTCAGTTTAAACAAAATCCATCTAAATATGTGCATGTTTTCTATAGCAAAGCAATAAGTATATGACAAGGCACATTGCCTAAAAAATTTTTCCAAAACCTTGTCTGACACCTTCAAAAAACATTGGATCAGAGTACCGTAAAGGTCTAACTACAGCTTCTTCTATGTTAAGCTCACCAAGTGCTAGGCTCTGACAGCAAAAACAAACTGGGTAGTCATAGAAGTTAAACAGAAGACAAAAGCTTTCCTAGTGGAAGAGACAGAAACCTGTTTATTAAAACCAACATGCAGGGACAAACAGATTACTCGCCATTTGTGGTGGGGCTAGCCCTTTCTTCTCCTCCCACTGCACATCAGGTTGATCCCTGAGGATGCCAGGGTTCTGCTTTGAAGACTGGCAGATTATGATAGCTTCCACGTATGCTTGGGATGGGGATTCTCTTTCTCATTCATGTTTTGAAACAATTTGCATTTAGCACTTTTTGTTTTGGTAGTTCATTACACTGTCTTCACCATCACTCTGCAAAAATGGAGATGATTTCAACAAAATGAAAGGCAGTCAAAAAAGCAGGCATATTTTATGCCTGAGACAGCTTTTCTGCACAGAATTACTTTGATATTGTTGCCTTAAAATACTTCATGCCTCAGGGATATTGTTGTCTGAAGTATTTTCTCATATGATCAAGTTCATATCCTCAACAGAAAAATTCCCATCAGACTGAGAAATGTAGTATTTATAACTGTAAACAATGGTACTGCTTCTTTAAGCAATGGTACTGCTTCTTTAAGCATTTCCAAAAATTAATTTCCTCTTAAAACTGTTGTTACTGACTGCATTTGTTTAGTACTCCTCTTACCCAGTACTGCAAAGCATATGCTTCTACTCATGTCACTGTTTAGCAAATATTACATCATTTTTGCAACATGATTATATCTATTGGAAAACATCATTCCAGCTGCATCACAGTTGCAATGAATTTGAAGCCCCATTCACAAATGCTTTATTTCAGATATAAACTATCAAATTTCCACTGATTTCAGTGACAGTTCTCAAAGCTAATACTAATATTATGCAAGACATTTCTGAAGCTACTGTAAACTGTTAAAACGTCACCATGACTTGCACAGCATAAAGCAGTATCGTGAATTTCTTCATGGCAAGCATTGTGACAGTTGCTCTAGGTTCACAGATGCAGGTCAATTAACCCATTTCACCAAACTCCCTCTTTTCACTTTGCTTCTTACTCATGTTTCAAAATAGCTGTGGTTCTCAACATGCTTTTCAATGCAATAACCTCACAAACAGAAACCACAATTAGATTCTACGTCTCCTGCAGGTAACAATGGGCAAAATTAATGTATACTGAACTCAGATGAGCAACACACCTTTTTTCTGAATTCAAAGGATCTTAGAACTCAGCAGGGAGCATGCCAATTATTTCAAAAGAAACTTGTGTGTTGTATGAACTGTAAAGTTAAATACATGACAAATATGAATCTACATCCTTTCTCTAGAGGCTGATGTTCAGGCAGTATCCTCCTGTGACATTAATGTTTCTGTCTGTCAAAGACCTTGTCAGTATCTTCAGGAAAAAAGGACGAAATGAAGATCTAATAGTAACAATTTTTATTTTTTTGATGGCAAAATCATCTGTGTTGTGGGGAAAAAATAAGCTTTATTATACATCATAAAGGAAAAGGAAACTTTCCAATGTATCTTAAGGGTTGTCCTGGTTTTGGCTGGGATGGAGTTAATTTTCTTCTTGGTAGGTGGTACAATGCTGTGTTTTCGATTTAGTATGAGAACAATGTTGGTAACACACTGATGGTTTTTGGTCTTGCTAAGTAATGTTTCGACTAAGTCAAGGACTTTTCAGCTTCTCTGGCCCTGACAGCAAGAAGACTGGAGTGGCACAAGAAACTGGGAGGGAGGACTGCCAGGACAGCTGACCTGAACTAGCCAAAGGGATATTCCATACCATATGACGTCTTGCTGAGTATATATAACCTGGAGGAAGGAGAAGGAAGGAGGAGATGTTTGTAGTGATGGTGTTTGTCTTCCCAAGTAACCGTTACGCGTGGTGGAGCCCTGCTTTCCTGGAGATGGCTGAACACCTGCCTGCTGATGGGAAGTAGCAAACAAATTCCTTGTTTTGCTTTGCTTGTGCGTGCTGCTTTAGCTTTATCTATTAAACTGTCTTTACGACAACCCACGATTTTTCTCATTTGAACTCTTCCGAGTCTCTTTTCTATCCCGCTGAGGGGGAAGTGAGTGGGTGGCTGTGTGGGGTTTAGTTGCTGGCTGGGGTTAAACCACGACAAGGCAATAACTGTAAGTAACTGCATGCTGAAATGTGGTTATTCCTTCACATGCTAATAAGGTTAACTGAAAATGCTTGAGATTTTTTCTACTCCCGGCCCCTAAGCAGATTTCTTCCCCTCCAATATCTGTATATCCTGTTAGCTGTCTGTTATAATCCTTTACCATATGTTAGATATTTCAAATGTTCACTACACAAACAGGGAGTTCCCGCAGTTTATTAACCTTTCTAACCAAGGTATTAAAGTCTGATAACAGGCCTTTAAGGTTATTTTGAACACCTAAAAGTTTTTCTAATGAAAACTGTAAAACGAAAAAAGAAATATAAGAAATTAAAAGTAAGTGAAAATGAATACCTAGTAGTGAAGGTATGAAACAACTTCAGTTGCAGTTTTCAAACTACAGTTACTTCAAATTAAATAGTTGAATTAGAGTTTCAACAAATGAAACAATATGATTATTACTGAAGAGAGTCACCAGACAAGTTTTGCACAATCCATTTTACAACTCATTTACTAGATGTGAACCATTCATCCCATTAGCATAAAAGGTGGATTTATTCTTTAGCTGAAATTCTTCTTTGAAAACAGCACTTTCTCAATACTGAACTAAGCTATTCCTGAAGAAGCACCTTATAACAGGAAGGAAATAAAAAAATAACAATTTCCTTTTTATTTTGATACACAATACACCTACTTGTCACTAAGACCTTCATTAAAGTCTCAAGGCACCCACAACATAAGCAATTAAAGGAAGTTTTAACCATGGCTTAATTTTGCCCTTTCACCTCATAAGAAGTTTGCATAGGAAAGTGTGCCTTCAACACAGAAGATACCTGACCTTTTCAAAGTACCCAAAAAAGGTATTACTTGCTGCAAACACGCAGAGCATTCACAGGTTGAATTTCCATGAGTATTTCTGTTGTCTTGTGTAATTTATGTAAGTCCTTTTACAATATCAAGAAATGTAACATCTTCTAGGCTAGGCCTAGCAGCTGCAAAACCAACACATGGAACATGAGTTCAAAGTCTCCTCTCTGGTAGTATCACCATCACTTCAGACACCACTGAGATCTATGAAGAAGCCAATGAAGACTTTTTTAATCTTACCAGAGTCCAATAGGCTACAATTACATTAATCTACTCAGGGAGAAACAGTCAACAGGGAAAAGCAGGCAGGTTATGAAGTTGTCAGATGTTTAGGTAAAAGACAGTCTGACTGGGATACATAGGGGTAGGGTAACTGTCAAAATGAATTTAACTCAGAATATTCCTTAGAAAAGGTCAAGGCATCTCAAACTAAAAGAGAATATAATTAATTCAACAGTACGAATAGTCTGCATTGCTGTTCAGTCATATAGTAGGCAAGAAATTATGTACAAGATCCAGGTGTTACCTGTCCACAACAGCTGTCCAGGTATCTCATTTGGCTGAGACAGTACCAAAAGTCATAGTATTCTTCTGGATACCTATCCAGAAATGGCTTAAAGGCATTTGAAGATATTAGCATAGGAACCATTAAAGTATATCACCCAAAATTGACATGTCTTGCCCATTATGAACAGAAGCTCAGGCAGACATCATTAAATATTTACTTCCCCTATATTACTCTGAATGCACACTCATAAAAAATATGGACTATGTCTATAGCAATTACTGCTGGTATTTTTAGAGACTTTCTGTGGAAAAATAAACTCTGCCTTTGTGGAAGTACAAAACTGAAGAAATTGTAGTTTATTCTGTTGGATTATGTAATAAAAGCCCATCTGCACACCTACAAAGGAGCCCACAAAGACAATGGCAATGTGGAGAAAGCCCAAATAATACCTGACCCTGGCAGCTCACAGTCCCACCATAGGAGCCAGCAGCCCATCAAAGGCCCATCTCTACAAGACGAGAGGAACACAGAGGCACAGTGACAGGCAAGAAGCCAATATGGGTCCAGAGAAAGGGATATCCTGTCCAGGCCCCTCTCAGGGCTGTCCCAGGAGAGCCTCAGCACCATTGTCCAGGTATAAAACACATCATGACGAGCCAAACTGAAACATCTTGCCAGCTGAAAAGGGGGTTGCTGCCTAGGGGTGTCAGACAAAGTTTGGGATTGCGTAAGATTTGCTATGAGATGCTTGGCGACGGAACCAAAGGCAGGGAAAAGGGATGCATTTAGGCAATTTGGGGAGGGACAAGTATGAAGAAAATGGAGGGATAAGGGATAAAAAGGGCTGGTTGCTTGTAAATAAATACTTTGATGATCAGGAGACTTGTCTAGCCACATCCTGTACTTGATCAGTGTAATCTGTCCTATCATCTTATTGAATTTCTTTCTAATTCTTTTGCTGGGTGAGGGACTATATCTGTGTACATGTGTGTACTGGAGGGTCTGAGCACAGTTACTGGAGTCAGACCAGTTTGGAGGGCTCATGCATCTGGGATGTCAGCAACTGGAAAGACCAGAATGAGTAAGTTTCAGTGCCAAAAACTGGGGTGGGACTGCAGGTCATAGGCACCTGTGTGTCCACAGCACCAACAACTGGAAGAGGTGAAGAACTGGGTACTACCAGCCAGACTGGGACCTTAGGCCAATAGGCCTGCATGCCGGACACTGGAGACCAGAGTGAGTGAGATCAAATGCCAGCCATGGTGTCCTGCTTTCAGCTGGGATAGAGTTAATTTTCTTCTTAGTAGGTGGTACAATGCTGTGTATTCGATTTAGTATGAGAACAATGTTGATAACACACTGATGGTTTCTGTTATTGCTAAGTAATATTTCTACTAAGTCAAGGACTTTTCAGCTTCTCTGGCCCTGACAGCAAGAAGACTGGAGTGGCACAAGAAACTGAGAGGGAGGACTGCCAGGACAGCTGACCTGAACTAGCCAAAGGGATATTCCATACCGTATGACATCATGCTGAGTATATATAACTTGGGGGAAGGAGAAGGAAGGAGATGTTTGTAGTGATGGTGTTTGTCTTCCCAAGTAACTGTTACACATGGTGGAGCCCTGCTTTCCTGGAGATGGCTGAACACCTGCCTCCCGATGGGAAGTAGTGAATGAATTCCTTGTGCCTTTTCCGTGACCTTTGTCTTTAGCTCGCTGCCTCATTTAGCAGTGTCCCACATTTTCCCCTTTGTTTTTGTCACTTGTAAAAACTCTTCTTGTTGTCCTTCATGTCCCTTGCCATACTTAACTGCAGATGGGTTTTGGCTTTCCTAACCATTCCTGCACATTCAGGCAGTGTTTATATTATTCCTCCTTTGTGCCTAGATGCTGCTTCTGTCTCATCTATGCTTCCATCTGCTGTTTCAGTTTTGTCGGAAGGTCCTTGTTCATCCATATACGCCTCCTGCCACCTATTCTTGGCTATATATTATTATCTCTTAACATACTAAATGCAAACTGGAAAAAGAAAATGCAAAATGAAACCCATGTTATAGCTCCTGATAGCTGATGGAGTCACAGCAAACTTGTATATCAACTATAGTACACGAAGATGAATTACATGTGAAAACGAAGCTTGGTCTTGCTTTTATTTCTTTGTAAAACAGAATCTGCATCTGATAAATTACTGTTCTTGCCAAAATTCTCAGCTGGTATGTATGCACACAGCTCTACTGAAAACAAGGCAACTACTCATTTGTACCTGCTGAAAGTAGAGCTCATTAGAATCTTCTTTACTATGTTGCTCATTAAGTGTGAATGTCAATGATTTCTTTGCTAATAAGAAATTAAGCTTCTCTAGAAATCCTAAATTCTTAGCTGGTATACTTGAAAATCTAGGTATCATGCTTGTTCAGTAGTTACTGTCTCAGAAAAGTAATATCTGAAAGATTCTACCTCGTTTCAATACAAGCAGGTGAAGAACTAGTGAAAACAGGACAATTACTGTCATGACACCACTGTCACAATACAATGGGCAACCAAAAGTAGATAAGTTTATATACCACAGTAAATGCTTGCTGGAATAAATCATACACCTTCCCTGAAATTTTGAACAGAGAATGGCAATCTAATGAACAACCAGCACTTGATATTTCTTACACAATTAAAAAAAATAATTGAGTTTTTAATCCAGACCAATGAGGAAAACCATGTATCTTACAAAAGGTGTAAAAGGATTTCATTGTGTCAACACAGAGTAGGCAAATGCAAAGGAATTAACCATCTAAGTCTCCTGGGCTTTAAATATTTTTAGTGTCTGGTAAACAACCATTTGTTACAGTTATTCATCACAGTAATAAAATATGAGGTGTCTTTTCAAAATAAAGCTTGTTTAGGGTACATTACTGTCCCCAGGTTTGTCAGGTGAAAAGGGCTCTATTTTTACATGGATGCTCATTATAACCCTCAAAGTGTTAATTTCTATTTTTTTGGTCCAACAATGAACAATCAATGAAAAGATATCTTTACTGAGGTTCAAAAAGCACAAAACAAGGTAGAAACTCCCAATAAAAGTTAACTAGAAGTAGTCAAACCAATCTGAAAAGTCTGAGTGACAGATAAGGGAAAAAAGTATTGCCTCTCAAGGATGAACAAGATTAACATAAAGACCAAGTGACAGACAGATTCCATTAAGCCCAAATCTGGAAAAGCCTTCCAAATACCAAGAATATGGTGATTGTAGGAGCTCAAGAAGCTCTAAGGAAATCTTTGTAAACATGTAAGTGTTACATTGGGTTCCAAAGGATGAAGCTTTATTTATTACAGATAGCTGATGTTACCAACTGACAAAAACATTGAAGGAAGTTGCTTCTGAAATAAAGATTTCCAGTTTCTTCAAGATTGCTCTTTAGTGAAAAAACTAAAATTGCAATAATGTGAATTAATTACACTATTTCAATGCATTTACTAAAAAAAAAAAAAAAACACAACAAAAAACACTTATCCAATCTTAAAATACTAGTTAGAAAATTCAGAAATTGTTCATGTTTCTCTTATTTAATGGGAACTAGTAGGGCTATAGAACATTGGAAAAGGGCAATTATATTTGAAAAGGTAAAAGAAGAAATACAGAATTATAAAAAAGGCATCCTGCCTTTCAATTTAGGAAATCTTATCGGAGAAGTATCAGATTATCAATAAATGTTT
Source organism: Ibycter americanus (assembly GCA_035590275.1). Lineage (NCBI taxonomy): Eukaryota > Metazoa > Chordata > Aves > Falconiformes > Falconidae > Ibycter > Ibycter americanus. The sequence goes on from JAVJGI010000040.1 coordinate 4,716,386, forward strand.
GAAAGGTAAGAAGCAACTAAAACCAACTATGGCTCTATTAAAGCCAAACAGTATTCAAGCATTTGCATGACAGGGTGAAAAACCTCATTTGAAGTAGGGATTTTGACACCACCTCACATGACATTCTCATATGCAAATTAAGGAAATTAATATAGATAGAACAATTGCGTTTTATGGCCTGTAGCTGCCTCTTGTAAAGTAGGGATTGAGAGTAATTCCTCAAGGGATCTATCTTGAGTCTGGTTTGGTTATGTGTAGTTTTTCAATTGATGATTTGTCTGGTGAAATAAACACTATACACATTAAATTTGCAGTTGATGAAAAAAGGTGTGATGGTTTGCAAGCATGCTGAAGATCAAAATCAGAATTCATAATCACCTAACCCCATTTTTTTCCTCTGACAAATGGTATGAGAGGAAAGCAGAATGTAAGTCAATAAAGACATGTCAAGATACAACACCTAAGTAGAAACAATCTACCCAAACACAGGATGAGAGTAACAGCTCTTCAGAAAAGATCTTTGTGCTTATAGTGCATCGTAAAACTAGATGTTACTCAAGTATGTAATGATGTTACAAGAAAGGCAAACTTCATACTTGTGGGGATAGGCAGCGGGTCTGCCGACCCCCTGTCGGATGAAGAAATAGACCTGGATGACCTTAAGCCCTATCCGTGAGAAGAGCACACAGA
>JAVJGI010000040.1:4717175-4738045 GCA_035590275.1 Ibycter americanus
AGTACAACAGACTGAACTACAGGATATGTGCTGATATGGATAGAACATCTTGAGCGACCTTGAGCAGATAACTGTGTGCTTTTGGACGGTTTGAAAAGTCCTGATAAGAGCTAAAAACAAGATTGAGGGGGCAGAAGGGGGATGCCAGCTAAACCAGTTGAAGGAGAGATGAAGAAGGCCGGAGCCTATCAGCTTTTGACGCACGTAGCAGTAAAAGGTTATAAGTAGTGCAGTTAAGTAATAAAGGGGGCCTTTTATGGGGCTTTTATGGTTGTTTTGCACCGCAATATTGTCTCTTGTCGGCTTTCGGCTGACCTAACTACGGTGACACATACTAAGATGTATAAACAGAAAACCTGCCTATAAGACATGCTATTACTCTCTTAGTGCTGATAAGTCACCAGCTCCAATTCAGTGTTCAGCTTTGTGCAGACTGTGGACTCCCTGAGAGAGTTCAAGGATGTGGACTGACTGGAGAGAGTTCAGTGGAGATCAGTATGATCTTTGGAAACAAAGAATGAATAAGGTTGGTTTGGCCAAAAGAAAGAAAGACCAGAGTGGCTATTACTGTTGCCCAAACTCCGAAATTACTGAACAAGAATGTGCACAAAGTTTACATCAAGCTGACCCACTCTCTCAAGTCATTAAATGACTCACCCTCTCAAGTTCCCACCATCTCAAGTCATGAAAACTGATGAATGAAAGTGCTTCTAATCAAGGGAGTCACTCTTGAGAAAAAAAGAACAGATAATAAAAAGAACGCCGTAGTGCAAATTACGCAGAAAGAAGTCCCCAAGTGAAAAAGTTCTGGCTGCAAGAGGAGACAAGCTGGTAAAGTGTTGCAAGCCTCTAGAAAATTAGTTGAAAGTAGGACAAAGTTAATTGTGGTAATGGGAGATCTCAACCTCTGACTCAAATAGCTCCCCCCCACCCTGAAAGAAGGCAAACCTTCACTTCAGGAGCCTGTGTAGTTGATAAAAAACTTCAGTAGTGCTACCTGAAGATGCGTACTAATTTGCATTAGAAGCGAGAAACTTGTAACCAATTATGTGCATGAATGAAAATGAATATGCAATGTACTATGAATATGCAAGTACTCTACTGTATATAACGTTTACCCTCCAGCAGCTTGGTATGCATGTTAGGAGGAAAGATATCCCCATCACCCAGTGCTACAATAAACCAATGTCGGGTTTCTAGACTACGATTTGGTTTGGAAAGTTTTTCTTCTTACGGTTTTCTGTGACATTACTAACAGCTTTCAGATACACAAAAGACTATTGCATTGAAGTCAGAGGCAACCAATCTTTCCTCCGTGTCTATGACAGGTAGAAAGTAATGAACTGAAACTACAGCAAAGAAGAATCAAATTAGACTATAAAGCAAAATTTGCAGACCATTGTGACAGATTGCCTGGAAATATGGTGAATCTCAATATTTGAAGGTTTTAAAAAATGAGTCATATAGAGGTTTGACCCGTATTCTTTTCAGGTTCCTTCTAGCCCTATTTTCAATACATTCTGTGCAAGCTGTGAAGCATCGTCAATTGATTGAGAGGAACACTGGAATATCAAGCAGGAAGACTGAGTTGGTTATAATATGGGAGAAAGAAATGGGACTTCAGCAGTCACAGAGTCTTGGATTTAAGGACTAATAGGAGGACCTTCCTAGTTACAAGCTAGAAGTCCATCATCTGGCGAGGATTAAAAACTATGCTTGGTAATCTTACAAGGGTCTTCCATCATAATTTTTTTCCTCTGAAGAAAAATGTTAGCCTGTGATACATATGAAAAGTTGTTTCCAGTAGTAAGAAAGTAGTATAGAATGTCATTGTGAAAGGCTCTTGTGATAGACTCTTCATCTAAAGAACTTTATGTATTATCTTTATGATCATCCTTAATACAAGAATTATTTAATTTTCACTTTGACACAAGCATATAGCGACTGATGATAATCAGACCAATGGAAAACTTTTATTACCATATGATTTGAAAGTAGTTGTTCTGTCCAGTATTTACCAGACTAAGAACTGGAAGCAGTAATAATTGGATTAAGGATCATAGAGTCATAGATGGATTGGGTTGGAAGGGACCTTAAAGATCATCTAGTTCCAACTTCCTTGCTGTAGTCAGAGACACCTTCTACAGGCTGCTCCAAGGAAACAAGGAAAAAATTAAAATATTTATATAGTACTGACTCAGGAATAAGCAGAGATTAGATCATCAAAAGATTTATGTCATAAGTTTTATAAAGAATTTTTTATCAAATGGATTTACAATAACAATAAAAAACTCTCCTGCCAATAGGAGAGGCAAAAATCCCCTCTGAATGACTTTTAAATGCAATTTGATATGCTTCTGACAGGCAATGGTTCAGAATCACCATTTTTTACTAATGTCACAAAATCTTTCACAGCCATATACAGGCATATGTAATTCATATTTCCTGTATAAAAGGTCTACTCAAGGGTATACATGTATAAAACTATAAATAAGTAGACCTTCTTTAAAATAAAGGGCTTTTTAAATTATTTTTTACACCTGTATAGACACACACACTTTCCTGGTTTGACTTACCATGACTATTGGCAGCTCTCATTTGATTCACACAGCTTTGACCGCAACCTTGTTAATAAGTGAGTTAACCAAGCAGTATTTCCCTTTTCCAGCTCTCCTTCTCTTTGCTCATTGGCTCTGTGCTAACACAGTTTGGGTGGTTACTCATTAATTTAGTACTTACAAATGCCATCAGTTTCCTCCGTATTTCTTCCTTCACTCACAAGCACGCTTCTTTTTGATGCAACTGTCCTAAAATAAGTACTAGCTTTCTGTTAAAAACATCAATGAAAATGGTGCAGAAATAATGTAGATTATTCAGATAAAAGTGTAGATTGCTGACCTTCAATGTGACAGCAAATGATTACAAATTCTTATTCTTTCTCCACTCTTCACAAATGGGAAGGATTACCAAATACTTCCCCCCTACTCCCCCGCTACCCAAGTGGCAGGTTCCATGACAGACTGATTTCTAATGTAACCAACAGAAAAGAAACTTTCGATCTTTTTCTTTATATTATTACTAATTCACTTTGCTATAGTTTCAAAATCAAGTTAGAACTGTTCTTCCAAATCAGCTCAAGCCATCTTTCAATCAAAACAGGATGATGAGATTATTTTTTTAAAATAAGCATATTACATAGCCAGTCTTCATTATTCCTGAATATTTCTTCTAGTGCTTTGAAGAATATCTGGAAGTAGAGCTCTGCATTATAAATGGGCTTAATATGAACCAATATGAAAATAATATTTTAGAATTTCACACTGTATTTCATAAGTTAGAGAAAATATTTTTGTACTTTCACAACGTCATTATGAATAATGCAAAGAGCCAATTAATAGAAAATGTTCTGAATTATGTAACAGGACCAAATTAAAAATGCAAAATTACAGAAAAACAATGAATGCTTGTTTTAAATTCCCCTTCCAGACAGGTAACAATTTTTAACTACATCTGCTATCCACATTTGATCTATATCTTTATCTATTCTTATGGCTAATGAGGAACAAATTACTTATTACTCATGAATGACACTAACTACCCAGTCTTGCACAAAAGAAGAATATTACAATTTACATTTAAATGAGATTTGAAATGTTAATGAACAGAGCCAGTATTCTAATTATCTATACAAATACATTAAATTAAGGTGAACTGTAGTAGATGAATTACTTTAGAATCATACTTTATGTTTGCCCAGCAGCACTAGTGAAGAAAAGTTCACAATTTGTAGGATAGTTCCTAATAACTGGGGGTCAAGAATGGGCAAACAATGCCACTATGTATTTACTGCCTTTTGATAGGAAGGAGATGGCTAAGCTTTATTTTACACATGCAAAAATAGCCTAAGAAAATACTTCAAAGACATTTGATTATTTTTTTTTAATTGTACGTAAAACCTTAGAGTTAAGGTGTATTGCTTCCCCAGAGTCAGTTGGGCGCAGATGGACATGGAATCTTGGCCTCTTTCTGCAGTTGCAGTTGCAATTCTTAATTTCCCTTTGCCTGTTTTTTTTTCCTACATAACCATCATTTAAACATTTGAGAACAGGATGGTGAAGAAATTCACAGGAATGCTTCATACACATGAGCTGAAGATGCGTTTTTCAGTTAAAACGGCAAAAAGAACAGCTCATTCTTTTCTGCCCAGTCATAATGAGGTTACTGCAGTCCTAGCTCTATGTCAGGACAAAGCAAGAAACTTTATTAAGGTTTTCTGACTGAGGCAAACATTTTCTTCACTTCGATTAGCAAACCCAGAAAACTAAATTGGTATTGTATTCAGAAAAAACATTCAGCTCAAAACAATTGCCTCTTGACTTTTTTCATTTTTTATCTTATTTTAACTCTTCTACACATTGGCAGATTCCAGATATCATTAAAGGATTGAGTAATCAACAACAACAAAATAAACCTCAAACAAGTCTCCTAAGACAACAGTCTGTGATATGATAACATTACTGGGGTTTTTACTAGATTTTTTTTTAATAACCAGTGACTGACTTACTCATTTTATGTGAAAAAGGACAGTTCTCCAGAGGGATTTAATTGAAAGAATTCAGTAAACAATGTAGTAGGACTGTGGCAGAATGACATCTCAAACTTTGCATGATAGTTCAAAAGGCATTTAGCAATACCTTAATTTTCAATATTGTGACCACTCAAAGTTGGTGAAAAAAATAGCAAAGTCCAAACAGAATTAATAATTGGATTATGAAAATGTTCTTGAAATTCCTCATTATTGCATTATTAAACTATATTATCTGATATTTTAAAAATTATACGAAAAATCCATACATTATTTTGAATCACTTTCTGTTCCCATACTGAAGTGCTTTTCACAGCTTTGACACTTCCTTCTGGCAATATATGCATGTGGTTTTGTACTGTTCTTCCACTAACTTAATGTTCTTCTCAGAAATTCCAGTTCCACTGTTTGTTGCACCTCTTGCTCATTTGCAGTATGCTTTTTGTTTCAAATTCAGCAGTAACTACTAATGCCTGGAAATATTCTTTATGCTGAGAAAGGTCTTAACATTAAAATGAGTCACTGATAGTGAGTCATAAGAGTCATAGAATCATTTAGGTGGGAAAAGACCTTTAAGATCGAGTCCAACCGTAAACCTAACACTGACATGTCCACCACTAAACCATGTCCCTAAGTGCCGCATCTACTCATCTTTTAAATACCTCCAGGGATGGTGACTCAACCACTTCCCTGGGCAGCCTGTTCCAATGCTTGACATGCCTTTCAGTGAAGAAATTTGTTCCTAATATCAATCTAAACCTCCCACGGCCCAACTTGAGGCCATTTCCTCCTGTGCATAGATTTAAACTCCCATCTGGTGTCTGCTTTTTAAATCATTACCACTATCACTATCTGCTGTTTCTCTTAATAATAAGTTAAATAAAGAAATAAGATTAAAAGCTCTCAAGATTCATTTTTAAGAAGGTTAAAAGTTTAGAAGTCTCCAGGTAGACTAGGTCAATACCAATTCCACCTGCAGTGTCCAGCAAATGAGCTTTATGAGAGGCTAGCAGAGCTGCTCATGATTAAAAATTAGAGTTCACACTTGCAGGCTACCTGTTCATTACTCACAGCATTTGCATCACAGGTTTTGCATTGAATATAGACAGATGGGACTTATCTGCCCATGCAAAAATAAAAGGGCATAGTGGCAAAAGAATTTCAGACATTACAGTAAAAGCCAAGATTTTTGGGGGCCTACATAATTGACTTTCTATTCTAAGCAGAAAATCCCCATCACCTGCAGCTCAGAAAATTAACATAAAAATGGAAAATCCCTCCCTCCTTAGTCTAAGAGTAGCCAACACCTTTTGTGAAAAAAGTTAACACTCTGTATTACTCTGGATTAGAATAGGAACCAGGTAACTACACATAATGGAGCAGGTAAAGGGCCAGATCTCTTGCACCACAGCCAGCCTGGCTAGTAATAATAATTTCTTTTACATATTGCAAGTCTGGGTGAAAAGCTTCTGCAAAATCCAGAAACCTTGCAAAAACTACTGAGTTGGGATGAAAAGTTAAACTGTTACAATGTTTGGGAACGTGTTGAAAAGGATTCCTCAAAATCAAGATTTTAAAAAATCAGAAATCAATGTTAGCCATTCATGTGCATATTGGACTAATAAACAACTAGCATGCAACCAAATGGAAAAAGCTGGAATGCTTTTCATGTAATATTTTTGTATGTACTTTTAAAGTAAAATGAACAAGAAGCAGACTAGCCAAAGGCCAACTCCTTTGTTTTTGATACAAATCTAATGTAAAATATTTTTTGGAATACACACTTATTTGTTGTTGAAGTTGAGACACAAACCCTGTTGCGGCAGCTGTTCTCAACTATACACACATAACATTTGTGCATGTTATAACTAGAGTAAAACCCATTATCTCCCTTGTTGTATGTGTTTTTTTCCTTTCTCTTTTTTTAATTTCACTGTTAGCTCTTCTTTGTACCTCTACTTTTCTTCATGTCTTCAAACCTTTGGTGTTTTAGTCAGGACCCGTTTGATCTCAGGTAAAAAGGGAGCCAAGCTGTGTTTGTCTCTCTTCTTTACCCCGTCTCTGAAATTTACTTCCAATGAAATACCATTCTCTGGTTTGACTGTATTCTCTTTTTAGACTATCTCCATATCTAGTTTTCCACACACAATTTCTGAGCATTTTAGTATTATTTTTGATATTATTACAAACTCTTCAAGGTTGTCTCCTCTTCCTGAACTTCTCTGAATTGTGTAAACAGATGGCACTAAGCATACAACAGATTTATTTTTTTTTTTCTTCAGCCGTCAAAAGCTATGAAGTATATTGGGAAAGACTCAATACATTTTTTGAGTTCTAGGGTTTTATTTAGACACAGTAGGCGCTACTGTCTCCAACATACATAGGACTTGTATACCTGATTTATGCAAAATGCACTGGGGATCTTTACTTTATATTTACATCAAATTACACTTTACATACAATTACAGTAATCACTATCAACAGGTTTCATATCAGAGATCACATTTTTAAATGCTGCTGGAGTCCAGGGATCATCTTTACATCAGAAATCTCTTTTCATGAAATTTGGAAAAACAATCCCACTTTTTAGCTTCCTTTTTTATGCATGCTTAGAATCCATATTGTATGTATTCTTTTTTAAGGATCCAAAAAAAGTATCTCTGTGCTCTAGACTCTCCACATACAACTGGAACTACTCAACTGAAACAAGCCACTAAAAAAAAAAAATCTTTCCAGCCAACAAGATGAAATTAAACTTTTAAGTCTCTCTCAGTGTCAAGAAAAACTTCTACAAGCTTTAAAATGGCAATGTTTCACATGAGTAACCTGATGACAGAAAGTAAATTCACACTATTGTCATTCATTCTTGTAATCTACCTACAGGTCAAAAATAGCCCCATTTTTGTGGCTTTCCCATGACTAGTTGCAAAATTGGATACAGGAAGTTTCATTTCATTTGTATGAAAGAAGGTTCCTGAGTCAACTTCATCCAAATATTGCTCAAAGGAAAAGTTAGAGTTTAGGTTGAACTTCCATATGCAAAAGAACAATGACCACAAAATATTAGTGCCAGTGCCTGTTCTGTATGGTAAATGTATTTTAACTATTGTTTGTGTTTTACCGGTGTTAGTCCCGTAACTCAGCGAATGAAGTACAGAACATAATTTCAAATTTTGTGACATGGCTATGGGCGTTACAAAGTGTGAGTTGCTGAATGATGTGTACAGTGCCTAGGTGGACAGAAGCACAAAATAAGACACTTTGTATACCTATTGTTATTTTAAAGAGACCTCTTAAAATTATGGGTGATGACTAATAAGTCAGTATTATCCAATGTTTTTTTGACCTTAGTCCTGTGGAAAGTATGGCAAGTGTGTTTGCTTGTTTTTCACGTGTGCCTTTTCTTATTCAAATACTACACACCTGATGGTAGGCTCAAGACATGGGTTGGAATATTACCATTTTCACTAAAGCAGTTTATCTGCCTGCCAGATCAATTCATATTTCAAAGGCCTTGCATAAAATAGAATTATCACAAAGGGGCAGTAGACTTACTGTGAAAATGTGATCATTTAAGTTGTTCTGGGTCTGGCTGGGATGGAGTTAACTTTCTTCATAGCAGCCTATATGGTGCTGTGCTTTGAATCTGTGCCTAACCCAGCCCCACCAACACACCAGTGTTCTGGCTATTGCTGAGCAGTGCTTGCACAGCATCAAGGCTTTTTCTGTTTCCCACTCTGCCCCCTCGGTGAGTAGGCTGGGGATGGCCAAGAGGTTAGGAGGGGACACAGCTGGGACCACTGACACAGATCGACCAGCGTGATATTCCTTGTCACGTGACATCATGCTCAGCAATAAAAGTTCAAGGAAAAGAGGAAGAAGGGGAGATGGTGGTGATTATGGTATTTGTCTTCCCAAGCAAGCTTTACAAATGCTGAGGCCCTGCCTCCCCGGTGGTGACTGGACATCTGCCTGCTGATGGGAAGCAGTGAGTGAATTCCTCCTTTGCTTTGCTTGTGTGTGCAGCTTTTGTTTCACCCATTAACCTGTCTTTACCTTGATCCATAAGACTGCTTGATATCCTTCTAACATCTCTCTGTCCCACAGGAGATGGGAGGGAACAAGAGACTGTGGGGGTTTGGCTGCTAGCCACAGTAAACCCACTACAAGGCAAATAAAATAACCTTGAAAGTGTATTTAAACAAAATTAATTCCACAAATGTACACAGTTGTGTACTATCTTGTCCAGAGATATCTGGATAGATACTCATGTACATTCATCCCAGAAGTCTTTTGTGAACAGAAAGTTGCTCTAACTTACAGGAGCCTGGGGCTTTACAGAAAACGCCTGTGGGCCCATAGGAAGCTAGGAGCAGTCTGGAAGCACCACACTGCTAAGCTGCAGAGATATTCCCCCACAGGCTCTTAAAACTAGTGTTTATCCAACCTCCACCCCTGTTCTAGACACCAGGGACTTCTGAAGGAAACAGCTGTAGACCTGATGCAGCCTTTCACTGCTCTGAGCTGCAAAATCATTTTTTGCCTGGCAGTATTCTTTTGGAAAAAATGTGAAATGAATTCAATGTAAATAATTCACTCTGTGTGAGAAAGCAGCACTGCAGTTATGTGATAATGGGAGGAGCAAACTGGGTTAAAGCAGCACGCCTCAACAAGCAGCGAACAGCAGAAGAAACTGGGACACAAGAAAAAAAAAAACCAACAAATTCCAAAGCACTCACAAATACTCATTTAATCTGAAAAGCTGTTTTTCACTTGACCATGGTTCCCGACTCCGAGATTTGCTTCCTGTGAACATCTGAATATTAGAAACTGACTGAAATTAATGCTCAGATCAGTGAATTTTAAGCTTAAACATCCAAGTATTTATTCAAACCTAATCGAGTTAAATATGCACTCAAAAATTACAGTAAGTTTCATACTGGCCAGTTAAATCAGTCACTCAGACTCAGGCAACTGGAATAAAACAGATAAAATCTGTAGCTGAAAAATACTTAATGATATTCAAATACTCAACTCAAACTTCAGCAGCTATATAAAAAGAGCTATTAGCTAAAATCATACATACTTGTGTATACACAGATAGATGTGCACCCATGCAAGAAATGTAGAACTCTTAAACATGCATAAAGGCTCCATTTGTTGAATTGCTACATCAAATATCTGCACTATTGATAATTATCCATTGTCAGAGGCTGATGTAGTACAGTACATTCCCTTTCATAGTGCAGAACCTAACGCCATGAATTTAACTTACCAGATGTTTCAGGCCACATCTCCAAGGTATTAATTAACTGAGTATTAACAGCTTGTACATTTATATAATCCTTCAGAAATATACAATTTGTTCTCTCAAAACTTGGAAGCTGTTCAAAAGTGGTCAAATAAACAATTACTCAGCTTTCAGTTAAATTACATGAGTACTGTTATCCTATTCAACACTGTATGCAAAACCTCTGCTATAAGCACTAAAGCCGTAAAATAAATTTAAAAGATCTTGAATTTTGGAGGCATCTGGCTATTCCTTATCTTGCATGCATTAGGATGTAGCAGAGCTGCTGCTTATTTTATCAAATGTCTCAATCACCAACTTAAATCAGATAATTTTGTCTTTTCCACAGAAATGTCAATGCAACTATGTTTTACTGTGTCTCATTATCTTTTACTTTTTTCATTTCACTCATCAAATGCATTTCAGTTTTTCTGCCATTATAAAGCAACATCATCCGTTTGAATGTAAATATTTTTGATTGAGCTGTAAATGGTGACAGGAACTTGAATTGCAACAGCATTAGTGAGTGACCTGGTGCAAAATTTACCAGAGTGAGTTCAGGGGTGTGGTACTGGCACTGCATCCAGCAGACTCCAGGACCTGGGGATCCCTTCTGCTCAGCTGCCGGAGCCTGGCCTGGTGCATCCAGAGGTCTCTCTTTCCCGGGCTGAACAATGCGACTGATGCATTCTGCTTTGCACAGTTCAGCCAGGAGCAAGGCTGTGCTTGCATCCTGGGCACACATACACAGAGGACACCAGCGTGGATGGCTGCACAGTGTGCTGCCTTTTAATAGCACCCACATATACCAGCACCAGAATTCACATAAAACCTAAGTACAGACAGCCAAGTCTTATTCCTCCTCCCCAGTTATCAAGGCTGAAGCTCGCCAGAGAAAACACATGCCCTCAGTCTCTAGATTCACAGGCATACCCACATTCACAGATTCCCTCAAACACCAGCATGGGCCCTCTGCCTCTCTAACCACCCCAGTCCTGGGCTTTCTCACCAGCTGTCAACATAACATAACATTTACAAAGGCCAGGTTGGCCCTTTTCAAGGCTATGCTTGGGGTTTCTTAATGGCTTATCAGTTAGTGACTGGAGATTTTTTGTCTTAGACAAGGGATAATGGAGAAAATCCCAACCAGGTTTGAGTCTCTGTGTTTTGCGTATAGATTTCCCTGTTCCTTATGACTCTCTGGGCACTAGAAAGGTCCTTGATCTGATCACCGTAGTGAAGCAAATGCCCTCAAATTTCACATAGGTATACTGAAAGTACAGTAAATGTTTACAATGCCATATAGACAACCACTTAATACTGGTGTTACCAACTGTAAACAAGTTCCTATCTTTACTGGTTTTGGCTATGTCAGCTGCACAACATGCTCATTCTGCTAATAAAAGAAACCAGGTAAAAGGAACAGTAAACTAGAATGTCTGGAAGCTTCTTATTTCATATGATGCTCAAGAATGTTAGAGAAGAAGGAAAGCAGGAGATGTCAACAATGCAAACTGGTATCTAGAATGATTTTTGTGATCCCAACATGGAAGAATAGGAATATTGATCCCAACAGGCCCAGCTTCCTTCAGAATGTGCCATAGTAAAGTCTGTTGACGTTCCTCTGTGTTGAACTACTACAGCTCTCCTGTCCAAATTCTGGACTCCAAGCAGCAAAGTATGAAACCTGTGTGTGAGCACAGCAAATCCTGGTGATTAAACCGTAGAAGAAAGCAGAAGCACTCGACACATCAGATACCACAAAGGGGCAGCAAACATCAGATCTTCTGAGTGGAAAACAGCAGACAAATCTCTTGTGAGCTTGTGGTTGGGTGAACTGATGTTAATAAATGTGGAGAATGGTCAAAAGAGGAGGGCTGGGTTTCCTGCCTGTATCAAATGAGCTTCTCCACAGCTACGCTACCTATACAGAGTAAGTGATCAAAATGCATCAAGTTTAAAGGCATTTCACACAAGCACTTCTTTCAAATGTTTTGGTGTTTTTGCTCTCACATCCTTTTTCCTGCTGAAGACAACTCAGAGTCCAAAACAGGAAAGGTAATCAAGACTAACTTTAATTTAGACTTACTCTTTACTTGCACAGAATACAGGTATATAAATTATACTCCCAGACTGGGATCAAAGCTACACTGAATCTGTACAAAGAAGAGATGCACAAAACCTCGGCTACACAGCGTATGTTATACTTGTGCAGTATAGTTTGGTCAGGCTACAGGTACAGAACATGTGGGAGAATGAGGGACATCAGGATGCTGGAATTATATCATGTGTCTTCTCATGACAGAAGAAAAGTCTAAAAGCTCAGTACGTCCATTTGATGCTACCTGCTTCTATACTCACTGGGACTGACTGTGGTTTCAAACAAATTTTAGTATGGTGTAATTATATTGACTACAGTGGAAATACAGCTAACTACTATAAAGATAATAAGAGGATAATCAGTCCCTGTATTTGCAAAAGCAAAACTCAGTAAATCTAATAATCTAGAACTGACTCCTCTGGAAAGGTCATGAGTGTTTAATGTATATGCAACACACACTGTACTACTACATTTGTTATCTAGTTGTAGAAAAAGGTCATTTCATGCATGACAAGTCACGATCTCATAAAAAGAGTGCATAAAATATATCTATATGCTTTTGCTACACCTGCCACCATTTAAATTTGTATGATTTTAATAATTTTATATATTGTATCTTACTGACACAGAATGGGTAACGGATTTACAGGCAGTCATAAGTCACAATGAACATGAGTGACATGCAACAGCCTTTAGCCTTCTGACTTACTCCTCAGCCGAACAGGCATGGCATTATTTTGCTATGATTACCAATTCAGAACATATTCATAGCTAGCAGATGTTTTCCTCTTGGTTGCTTGGCAATTAATGGATGTTGCTGCAGCTGAATTTTGCACCTGGACAGCAAAATGACCAACCCAGTTCTGTAAAACCTTTGACTTACAGAAATTGTCCCCTAGTGCAAATGATCATTTTGAAACTAACACTAGATCTGTGTGTCAAAAATAATGAATTAATCTTGAATCACTGGTTAATGCAACTAGATAGCATTTAATTTCCAGCTACTATGTCAGTACATAAAGAATACAGCTAGAATAAAACAGGATATCTCCACTGCTGCTGATAATTTTAAAGAACTCAGTCATGTTCAGTTTCAGGTGTATTATTAGTTTTTTCTTTTCATCAATGAAACAATCAAATAAGTTGTGTCCATCATGAAAAAAATAACATGCAACTTGCTAGCTGAAAGCTATTTCTTGTTATGCACCTTCAAAAAATAGTAAGCAAGCACAACAGCTTTTGATTTATAGTGATCATGAAAATACAACAGCAAACTACTTGTGAGTAATAAGCCTATAGAAAGTTAAACAAACAAAATTAAGATGAACTATTTGCAAAAAGAATTAAAAAAGCACCAACATTTCAAACTGGTACACTAACCAGCTTCCATATACACCTAGCAAAGTTTGTAAGCAAGGATTTCTATGCACAAATCTGCCAGCAAGCACACGCACTACTTAGCCAAGTCATTCTATCTGGCAATAAGGAGGGATCAAAAAAAAATAACACCACAGTTTCTGATAAGAATCACTACATATCAATCACAGACTTCTGCGCTGCATTGAAGTACCTGACTGCTGGATTGTAGGATCTTCAGATGTTACTCTGACCTATATTTCTGCTACATTAGTGAAATGCTTTGAGGTCCAAGAACACAATTATGCTTCTTTACCTTCTCTGTCTCTTCTGAAAACTAAACGAAGCAGTCTTGGTTTTGTTTTTTTCAAGGGGTTGATAGTAAGAGAATTATTCCCTAGTATTTCAAAACAAAAGGTCTGAATGTATAATTTATGATCCAATAAGGTTTGATGGAACTGAGTCCTTTGGAAAATAGTTTAATGCATGAATATTTAACGTATATTGAAAATATACATTGCAAATATAGGTTAATTCCTTCATATCAGGAAAAAAACTAATGAATATAGATTAATTCCTTTATATTGGATAAAAAACATTAATGAGAGGAGCTTTAAAGAACACGGATGGTTGTTTCTTTGTAAAATAGCATGAAGCACAGTTAAAGAAAAGGCAAGAGCCCAACACTCAGTACCCAGGCAACTATACACACACTGCCACATACCATCGCTTTAAGATGATTCCTTTATTATGCCAGGGAAAAAAACTCATCACCAACACTTTCTGTGTCCAATCACTGTGAACTCATTTGTTATTCATTGAAACATCCATCAAGGATCAAAATAGATTCATTTGCTATTCATGATGCTCCCTTATGCACTTCTGCAGGTCTCACACTGTATTTCAGGATTTAAATGACAGATTGTACAGTTGGAAGTAGCATTATATATTAACACTTTGAATGCCACCCTGTACCCTAGTCCAGAAACACACACAAGTCTATATTTAACTCTGAACATAAGTTTAACTGAGCTGAATGGAATTAGACATCCCTTTAAAGTTACATGCATATTTAAGCATAGATACAGGGAGAAATAACCGCAAAACACATGCACCCCTGCCCCCAGTACATGGGGAAAGCGTTTTTACTGAAGTGCTTTAAAGATTCAGGGCTTCAGAAACCACACAGAATACTAGTATTGAAAGCACAGAAGAGGCCACAGGAAGTGACAAGCTAGTCATATGTATGCAACACCTACCCAGAAATGCTATTTTGTTCTAGAAATTAGTAATAGGTAATTGTAAGATAAAAAACATTATAACAACAATATTACATACTATGTTATACTTTGTGGGGAAGATAGCACATTTTGGAGAACTTGTGGGAATTTTTTTCAAAAGGATGACATGAAACTCCTCAGAGAGCTCAAAACAGATTTTTAGAGAAATGGAATCATAACCTGGGACTACCTTTGCAGCATAACCAATAATTAGTAAAAAGTAAAGGCCATTTGAGAAAGCAAGGACAACAAAACAAGTACATATCTGGGACTGCTTTTTTGTGCGTTATTGGTCTGAGCTTTTCTACAGTGCAGCAGGACACACATGTCAAGCCCTTTTTTCTATGATGCCACATAGACAGACACACATAATATTTCATCTTCTCCAGATAAAGACGATACTAAAATGCGTTCCCAGTTTTCTAGGCCTGTATACTAACCGTCTCTCTTAAAGGTAGCAGTAACCACCACACCAGTCATTTCCCTCTCCTGTCTTCCAAAAGCAGTATGAAGACTAAACAGACTAATGCATGAGCGTTCTGACTGTGATACATCACATCTTGAGGTGTCTTAATTTTATCCCACATTTCACTCTGAGCCCAAAGGCTTAACACAAGATTCTGGATTCTGCCTCAAAGACCAGGTAGCTGAAAATTATATCCCATGGGAACTAAGCACCCACGGGTGTGCTACTTTCCTTGTGCACTGCAAGAACAAAACAGATGCAAAATGCCACTAATCAGAATGGCAGAAATCAACACAAAAATCAACAAACTTTACAAAATCTGACACGTTCCAGAAAGCCTGATGTCTGTGATATGATCTTAAAAAGAAAGATAAAAGCAAATTCTTTTTTTTCTTAGCAATTCCTATGAGAATACACTGATAGTTGAAATAATAAACACCTTGTAACATTTGTAGACCTTATTTAAAAGCAAAGCCCTAGTGTTCCATTTACATGAGAATTCTTATACTAAATAATATTGAAAGCTGAAACATTAGTTATTAATATTTAAAAATTCTTCAAATTCAGTATGTCATAGACTGTTTTTTTCAGTAGTTTGCCACTGACTCACATATCTGAATCTTTCATGCCCTTTCAAAATGCCGAGTTTTCAGTGACTTAGTTTAACAGTTTTAAATGACAGGAACTTAAAATTTAAAAAAATATATACCTACACAGACACTGAATTTTTAACTTCTTTGAATTTGAATAAAATGAGATACTAAATCTTTGAGTAAAATATTTATTCGTATTATAAACATACAAAAGAGAATAGCTCATGCATAACTCAGGACAAAACAACCTGATTATGCAAAGAAAAAGGGTGTTTTATTTCTTGACTTTTCCTCACATTTTATAGCTGGTTATTATTCATAAAACAGAAAGGACAAACAAAATAAAATAAATTTTAAATCTTTGTCCTAGGGTGTTCTGACTTTTGTTTATGCTGCACCATAGTCTGTTTTAAACACCTTTTATCTAAGAGTAACTGCTATGCTATATAAGTCTAAAAGTAAAGTTGAAGTAAGTTTTACTTTATAAAATGAGTGAAGAACTTCATATACTAGAGAAATCACTGTTTGCCCTTCAGATAAATGAAAAAATAATTAACAGTATCAGCCTTTATTCTAAACATTTCTGGTTGAAACCATTGGCAAGACCTACTATTTATTTAAAATCTAAAATTTAAAAACAAAGAGTTAAAATGCAAAATAAGAAGTGTTTTGTTCTTATTAACACTTTTAGGCCTGAATTCAGGAAACAGCCTTTATTACATCAACATACATCTCTCCATAGAGTAAGTTTGCAGTGGTTCACTGCCCAGAAAGGGCAGAGAAGGACACATACTTATGAAAATACTAGCATTTAAGATCATTTGAAGACACAGACTACTGCAACAATATGGCTGTACAGTTATCAACACTCAAAATATTCAGTTTAAATCTGAATTAGGCTCGGATATGAGATCCTAATATGCACCTTAAAGATCGATAAATTCTGAACATACACTCTGAGGTTCTGACTGGTTTCTGCTTATGCCATACACACTGCAACTGCATTTCCAAAACTTCTCCAGCTTTAGCTGCAGCCTTCCTGGCTGAAGCTGTACAATGCTGCCTGGCCCACCCGTTCTGCTGCTCCTTCTTCTTGTACACATGCTGGAATTTATTTGTACCTCATCTCTGCGCATTCTGTAAAAACATCCTACCATTAACTTGTTTGTTAAACAGAAAAGACCAGAAATGACTTTGTATACAACTGAAAGAACTGAAAGTTAGTTAACATCAGCTGTATAAATAAATATCTTTTTCATCTTTGCATTGGTGACAATCATGTAGTTAACTGCCTTTTTTGACCTGCACAACAGTATTCCTTTAATGAAAATATTAGCAAGTTTCTGTGACCACTTAGTTCCTTAGTATGCATTTTGCCCAAGTTTGTCTCGAAGGTTCAGTCCACTGGGGTTTCCACACATTAACTGAAATAATTTGTTTGAATCTCAAATAAGACACTAAATAAATAGTGAAAAAGCAATGTTCATTTACAAACAATGACTAAATGTGTGGTTATGAGATCCTAGTAACAAAGATGTTTTTTCAAGTAAAAAAATATGACATATCCATTTCTAGTCAATTATACCAAAGCTTTAAAAAAAGCTTCTTAAGAGATACAAATTTGTATTCTCATAGAATTTTTAATTAAAATAGTTATTTTACTGGCTAACTAGCACCTCCAACACTGTAAAACCATTTTAGATCTTTATAGTTGCTAGTATCTACTTATTTACCTAACAAAGGAAGTTCTACACCACGTAACATCTAGCAGAAGTAAAAAACATGTTGGTAGGACAGCAAATAACAGATGTCTTAAAATCTGATTTAGTCTGAGAACTCTAAAGCCAATGGAGAATGTAAGTGAGACCACTTGATAGTAAATTTGTTTCAAACTCAAGCATACAGTAGTTGGATACACTTGGAGATGTATTAACTACTGGTTTGACCTCTTAATACCTTTAAAAAAAAAAAGAAAGAAAAGTACTATTTACAGTCACATCTGAATGCCACCGAGACTGAAACAGGTGCTTATAATGCTGACAGTGCAATATGCAAATTTCTGTTTATATACACATGCACAGCTAATGTTTAAACAAAATATTAAAGAAATGTTGCACTGTTTAGCTGTAATCGTGTAAGCTCCAGAAATGCATTACTTTGGAGGAACAGATCAACAGCAACTTTTTTCCTAAGAGGAGACTAAATGATTCCAGGAGGAATAAGGTTAATGACAGGCCATCCCACAGTCCTCAGACATGGCCAAAGAAACACCTAGTGGACTTCTGGGCGTGCCTCCATTCTTCATTCTTAAAGTTGTTATAAGGTGGGTACACTCAGAGAAACTGGTGCTGGATTTGACATGCCTAAGCCTGAGGATTTAATGACCATCTCATTAAAGGACTGGTCATATTTATGGAAAGAAATTTTATTTAGTTTGATTCTGCCACCAAGGAGATGGAAGGTACCAGTAGGAAAGAGAGGAAGAAATGGATGAAATGGATCCCTTCCCCCTGAGGCATGCTGGAAGCTTCAAGACGCAGTGTCTGTAGCTATCCAAGGCTGAGCTTCAGCAGAGGCTCCTGTGCATCCAACATAGCTACAGCAAGATGCTTGACAGGGCCAGGATGAAGTAAGCATATGGAAAATAAAGCTTTTAGTCTCCCCAGTTAACACTGCTGCATTCTGAGAAATTATGAGAATGCTACAGATAAGGATGTTTTTCCATCTACTCCCATTCTTTCTCCAGGTACAAAATAAGAGAAATCACTGTTAATGGATGACAGTTTATACTGGAGTTCTACAGCATGTAATCACAAGTGGTAGCAGTTTTCACCAAAAAGATTAAGCACTCAAGCATAAACTGTTAGAATTAAATAGTAATTATTTGGAATATATACACTAGAACGTGGGCTTTGCACTGAGCAGCTTTCCCTGCCGATGAGCAGAGAAAAGAAGTTATACCTTCCTTTAAGTAAAAGATAAAATAAAATTTAAAAAATAACATAAAAGGCTGTTAGAATGACTGTTGTAAACTCCTGAAGACCAGGAGAAAATGCAAAGTTGATTCTGGAAGATTACTATGATATGACAAGACCGAAAGGACAGTAGTTTCTTTCTAGCAACTGACAGCTGAGAGAGAAAATATGTCAACTTTAACTGCTAGTGCATCATCTAGTTCCTTATCCAGTCCAGTTGTTTTAAAACTGAAAAGTACAAGCTTTTCCTGTACTTCCTTTTTTCATACCCTTGTTTCATTTCTATTTTTGGAAATCATTATATTTAAAATTGAAAACACAAGCACAGAACAGGGTTATGTTTTACTTTCTGTATCACAGCAGTGAAATTTTAATTGGTTCAAGGCTAGAGCATAATGGAAAAAAATATGGGGAAATAGAGGGGAAAAAATGTCTTCTAAAAGAGCTTTACCTTTGGAAAAATCATCATTAAATCTCCATGCCTTTTTTCTCTCTTGCTCTATCTGCACCATAAAATGCCTACAATACCACTGAAAAAATACCTGTTACAAAATTCAAGACCGACCAAAACATACCCTCTGCATGCTGAGGAATTTCATTAGGAAACTGTCCCAGTGCTGCCACTAAAGATGTTAGAGATGCTCAGAACATGATAACCAATGGATTTTTGACTAAGCTACCTTATTACTAGTATCATCTTAGGCCAGTGAGGTGGGTCTTTGCTGGTACTCCACACCTAACAAAGCCAACACATCTGTGAAGATCCCGTCCATGACACAAAAACCTTGAAGAAAACTTTCTGGTCTACTTATACTTTCTACAATGCTTCAACAACTTCAGCCCATCCTGTACTGTCTATAAAGATGAGCAAAGGGAATAGAAAAATAACGATACAGCAGCAAGAAGCAGCAAAAGTGACAGACACCAGGCAAGTAGCGAGGACAACAGTGGTATGAGCTGAAGGGAAGAAAGCCTGCCCAGTGAGAGAAGACCAACAATGATAATGGAAGGAAAGAGTTTAAAAAGTCACGGAGAGGAGTCTTACAAGTGGCTCTGGAAGCTTCATTTCTGTGTTTGGATGGTTGCTTGAGTCATTCAGGAGGAAAGTGCCAAAAAAATACACAACCAATGCTTATCTCCATCCCTTTCAATATCCAGGCACATACAACCTCTGTCCTGTGACTTCAAACTTTGGGACTGACTTCAAAGTTGTGTCTGACATTCTCTATTGTTTCTCCTTTCAGCTACCAGCACCACACTCTCCTCCTCTGATGAAAAATCCATGTGATGAAGGACTTAGGTTCAAAATACCACTGTTGCATGCCTGATGCATTTCAGCTACACCGTTGCCTGGAATTACTTTCTTCATGCTGCACAACATTCTTAAATCCTAATAACTGAACAGTCCCTCAAGGAGTCTGTAAGAGAGAGATAACCCAATGCAGAGTGACACAAAGGCTGATACGCCTAATGTATGGTGAATAACAACAAGAGCTGTTACTCTGAAAGCACAATACTGCCTGCCGGGGATAAGTAGCTAGCAGTACATGCACAATTAGAGAACATACACACAATTGTTAGCAATGAGGCTTCAAAGCTGCAAACATTTTAACTTTTTGCAGTTTATAACTTAACAGATACCATAGGCCTCCATGAACCACTGCTGCTGTACAGAGCAAGAATATCACGATGAAAACATTTTCAAAAGCAGTGTAAGGAACTGAAGATACTACACCCTCTTTGCAGAACTCGCTTATGTATTTCTGAAATTGTCAATCTATACGCATAGGAATTAATTTCATAAATGTAATTGTTATTGTCTAATGCTGTTCCCAGGTATTCAAAACACTTAAACATTCCAACTAATATTCTTTTCTATGTTCTGCCTAAAACTTCCTAAACAGCTGTTCTTTGGTCTACTCACACTACAGAACAGCAAGACCACCATCATAAGATTAATGAGTTAGAATAGACCTCCCAGGCTCCTAAGCAGAACCCCTTGTTATGGAACACAGTCTGTCATATAAACCCCTTTCATAACCTAAGACACTTCCACCTTAAAAAAAAAAAAACCAAACACCAAACACAATGAAAACCAAACCAAACCAAACAACAACAACCAAACAAACAACCAAACCAACAAACAAACAAAAAAAAAAAAAAAAAAAAGCACGGAAAGAAAACAAAACCAAAACCAACCAACCAAAAAACCCAAAAAAACCAT
>JAVJGI010000040.1:4738145-4755232 GCA_035590275.1 Ibycter americanus
GTTAAATAGCACTGAGGATTGTGGGAAAGGGGCTGGATGGAGGAGGAGCAGTGTGGTCTGGCCTCTGGAGGAAGGAGTCACAGCAAGGACAGTAGAAGCTGACCGAGGGTAAAAGCCTTGTTACAGCCTACTGACCTGCCTGTGCTGCAACAGAGGGCTATTCCAGAATTTCTCTGTTTAAACAACTAGGAATCTTCCAGTTCCTGAATTACATTTATTCAGGGTAAACTAATACCCGCTTATTTGGGATCAGTATAACCCTTTAGCTAAATAGTTCTTTTCTTCCCAACATTTATGCCTGATATATTTGTGAATTTCACTCACATCTCTTCTTAGCCTTTAGTTTGTTAGAGTAAACAAGTCAAGCATTTTCAGTCCAAGGTCATTTGTTGGCTCACCATTCTTTTGACAGTGTTCCTCTGCACTTGCAGCTGCTCCAGCTTTAGTTGTCTTTTCTCTTTGCTTTCTTTTTGAACATAATGTTTCAGATTTTGTTTCATCAAGATCTTAATAGCACCAGTTGTTCCTTAAAAAAAACAAAGTAAAATAGTTCTTCCAATACATCAAAGGGATTGCATTTTGCCCTTTTGCAGATGCATCACAATGGCAGTTTATAGCTGCACCAGCATACTATGATCTTCCTTTAAATTGCTCATTTCCAGATTAGGAACTCTCAATGGGAAAAAAACTTGAGTGACAACAGGAATAAGAGCAATGAAAAGAAAACAAAACCTGATGACACATACCCAGAATCTAACAGCAAAACATTCTTTGTGTAATATATGTCAGTCTGCCTTTGTGTCCTCCAACTTCATTTTGTCAGCAGATTATGCTGAAAATGTTTCCCCACTATTAATGTAAAGGTCATTAATGAAAACATTTAAGCAAATTACTCCCAGTGCTAACCCTTGAGAAACACTAATGATTTCCCTTTGCTTGAAATTTCTTCTTTCAGCATGAATAGTTGCATTAGCCAATTCTTTATCCTCCTTCTTAATAACCTCCATTGCTTCCTGTAACTTCTATTTTAAGATACAATCATGTAAAATGTTATACTGAGGACTAAATAAAGGAGGTCTACCTTATTTTCACCTGGGGGGAAAAAACCCTACACTATGCTATATCACATTTACCTCAAAACCTTTATTTTTTCCTCCTCTGTTCAAAGTCTCATGATTGCAGCAGTGACTCACAAACTACACAGAAGTAAAAACAACTCAAGTGAAAAGCAGAAGGGACAAGGTTTGAACCAGTAATGGAAGGGAAAAGCAAAAACCAAGAGCAGAAGAATAAATGACAGTGTTAACTTAGGTGTTAGGACTCTGTTGGAAGACACAAGGTACTACTGGTCCTTCAACCAGCAAGGACATGTGTCCTGCCATCCTTTCTACTGTGGTTGGAACACCATCAGGAGAAAATAACTGGGGCTGGTGAACAACTGGGTCCCACCCTTATTATAAATAAATAAATAAATCATGGTGCTATCAGGATATGTACTTGGAGCTGGCTGCTTTCCCACTGCACAGTAAAAGAAGAATCTAATGCCCATGGGCTTAGTTATCTTTGCAAAGGAAAGTGAGGGGCATTGTCAGTGAGGGAGTCACCGGGTGCTGCAACAGCTCCTTCAACCTGGACGTTCAGGGGAATCAGTGCTGAAGGATACATCATGCAGAGTTCATGCTCCATAGCTGGGAATTAACCAGGAAGAGTGTGTGTATATATACTGATGTGATCCATTTATCCAGGCTACAGGACTGCCAGGCAAGCCATAGGTACAGAAACAACAGCTAATCAAGGGGCAGAGGCTTATGTTTGGGATCTAGCAGTC
This sequence comes from Ibycter americanus, assembly GCA_035590275.1. Classification (NCBI taxonomy): domain Eukaryota; kingdom Metazoa; phylum Chordata; class Aves; order Falconiformes; family Falconidae; genus Ibycter; species Ibycter americanus. The sequence continues at coordinate 4,739,974 of JAVJGI010000040.1, forward strand.
CCAAAACTGATTTTACAGGTGTCACTTCATTTCTTTCAAAATGTTTATTTAGCCTAGATTTGTAAGGAGATGCTGCACGTGTGCAGTTATGGTAGGTGCATGTCTGTCAGGCAAAGAATAAGGAGCACATTTAACTTCTGAAACAGGTGACCAAATTGGTTAGAATTACTACAAAATTTGACAGAGACTGCCACACATATGTGTGACACAGAGTGACAGAGGCTGCCACACAGTGAACAAAAGGCCAGAGCAAAGGTTTAATCTTCAGTAAAACCCGAAAATCTAAGCAGTAATGAGGTAATTCCAATGGCCCAATGCAAATGAAGCTTCATCCTGTTTTGACTTTATTTTCTCTCTTTGAGTTACCAGAAGCTGAAGTGTCCACAGCATAAACCTACTCATTTTCCTTACAGATCTAACTATTTGAAAATAAGGAATTACATCCAAGTAATTATATTAAAGCACTATTAACATTAGTCATCCACTCCAGAATCAAGAACATTCTGAATCCTGAGAACAGGGACTGGGAGAAGTCTACTATAAGGGAAGCATGTATGTGTGTGTGTATATATATATACACACAAATACATATTGAACCTCTCTCGCGCATACATCTATAAATTTAAGATTGTGCAGGTATTGTTACATTGATATTTCTTAGCATAAGGATTTGGTTTGGAACCTTAAACATCCTTAGACATACAAGACATTAATTTTGTATTCCTTATATAAAAAGCCCTCAAAACCCCAATCTCCTATCAGAACAAGCAATCAAAATAAAGTTGCCTGAATCGAACAATGCAGTGAACCCTCCTGTATACCACAGCCATCCAAGACAAATGGTAATAGCTCATTTGTAATACAGTTGAAATGCTTATTTTTCCTGGCATAAGTTTTGATACATTACTATTTCCTGCATTTTATTAAACACTGAGGTCTTCCAATCTTCTTACAGAAATATTCTTACTTTTAAAACAGAATTTGTATTTCTTAAATAATATACAGGTTTGCTTCCAAATTTCCATTTCAAAGGTTCAATTAATTCAAGTGTAAGCTATAAAAGCTGCTCATGATCCAATCTGACTATCAAAATGTGGAAGAAAAAAGTAAATTAATTTTCTCCTATTCAGGTTTTAGCAGAAGCAGCAGAGGTTCACATCAGATGAAAGCTGCCATTCTTTACAGGTTTTTCTTCTAGCTGTCCCTGGCATACAAATGGAATTATGGCAAAAAAATGTAATAGGTTTAACATCAAACTTAAAAAATACAAACAAAAAACAACAACAAAACCCCAAACCCACAAACACCAAAATTACAGTTGTTTAACTGAACTTGGACTTTGATGAATGACTCAGAAGAAAAGAAATCCAGAAAATAAAGCTTCTATTTTCTAGCAAATCCTCCTTGATAAATGATAGACAATCTTCAAAGGTAGCAGAGTTTTGGTAAGGTTTCCTCCGGATTACCCTAAGCTTCTTTGATTCACCTGAACTTTTGAAGGTCCAGTGGCTCATACTCCCTTGAATGTTTTTTGGTACACTTTGCTGTAGAAGGCACAAGTTATGGGTCTGCAGGACTGTCAGTCCTCCTTGTGGACTGGCAATCAGGAGAAGCAGTAGTCTTGTCACTTGCCTTAGTTTGGCAGCTGTAACAGGAATTTCATTCCTCAGCATATTCTAATTTCCCTTTATGTTGGGGGGAGGAAGACAACTCAATATATGGCCAGGGGAACTAAGTAGCTTCAGTCATATCTTTCCTATCTGCCTTTCATGCTACAGGTAATTGGTATGAAGAATATGCCAGTCACAATAAATGTTTCTCAAAGGAGTGAATGAAAATTCAAAATCATCAGTCCTGAGCAAACAGATGAAGAAGTGTCCAGGTTTTTGCTTACCACAACTGGAGCATTAACACCAAAGAAGAGTCAGCAACTGAAAACATGTCAAAAGGTGACAATAGTTATGAGAGGAATGTCTGGTCAGAAGATATACCAAGTAAAAGCATATTTCTCCTATCAGTGATGTAACAAAAACTGGTGAGAGATCTGTGGACAACAATCCCACTAGCATAAAAATATGGAAGTTTCTCCTTCCTCTTCATGTTACTTGGGGCCTCAACATGCCATTCTCTACTTCTTCCTCATCACAAACTGTCAGAGACATATCCCGGACCACAACACTATTTCTGAGCTTCACACAATCTGAGCAACTGGTAAAGTTACGAGTTACACAAATGTGTAAGATACAAGAGTCAATCACGTAAATTGCCTCACATTTCAGAAGTCTCAAGCGTCTTTCCATTTGTGGAAAGAAAACTGGTGAAATTTAAACTAGACCAAACAGAAGATAACTGCTGAGGTTTCATCACAGCTTATGCTGCCTGGTTATTTTCTCTGCAACTCCATTTACATTTAAGCTACAATTCAGTCTAACTTGGCTGTACAAATGAGTAAGGATAATACTTAATACTTGATGGAAAATGCCCTGAGCAGCTCTAATATTAAACAATACAGAATATAATACAATCACAGCAACCAATTAACTTCACTATATAATTTTTAAGATGTGGTGGCTGGTTTGCTTTTTCGAATAAAAATGGGGCTAGCCAAATTTCAAGGAAACCAGAAAATGCAGGTCTGAAAACTGTTCTGGTAAGAGCTAGATATTTACATTCTGTAAATACTTACAACAGAGTACTAAAATTTTAGAAAGGGATTGGTCTGGTAAGATTACAGTATAGATTCAGAGAGTTCTGAAACTTGACACTTTGCTCTTGTGTCCAGCTGATCCTTTGGCTAATCACCAAAAGTATTACGAACTTTAATATAAATAGCTTAGGGACTGAAACCACACAATGTTTTTGGATTCTTTTTCAAGCTGAATTAAGCTCTGCCTTAATGTAAGCTACTATACTTCATCACAATTCCTTTTGAGTGGAACTTGAATAAGATTTTTCTAAGCATTTAGGACTAGCCAAGTCCTTACCAATGATTTAAATCCTATTATATGCTGTTGGAAACGCACATGCTGTTAGTTGCACTGATATCCGTCCATGAAAGCTTTGAAATGTTACTGTAACTATGACAAGACAGCAGACTATCCTTCCCCAAGGGTAATGTAAAGAATAAAAAGCAGAACCGAAATCAGCTCATATTAGAATGCATAAAGAACATATTTACAATTGATATAAGGAAGTTCTGTGATGCTTTGGAGCAGGCTGGATCCAAATCCAACTGCAACTCTTTAGGGTCAGACTTAAAATGCCTGAGACAGTGGATCTTTCCCCAGGTTTTGTACTATTGTTAGCACGTCACAAAATCTGCGGTTTTGTCAGTACCTGATCCAAGCACACTATTGGGCTTCAAGGACTGCAACACTTTTCTTCCATGCTATTTCTGTGAGAACTTTTCACCTCAGACCAATTCAGCAATCTGCTGGGGACAGGGAAGAAGGAGAGGCAGTGAGGACAAGGACATAAGGAGGGAGAGGGAGATCTTCTATATTAGGCAAGGTTTCTCTTTGCATCTCCTCTATTCCCTGTGTTTTTGCTCTCCTTTACCTAAACTGCAAGTTTGACAGATGACAACACTAGAAGGGGAACTTATCCTCAGGATAGTTGACAGATAACATCTTAGATCTGTACTGTCACTCATTAGTTTCCTCAAGATCATGTCTGCTACATCTTGACAATAAAAGGAAAAAAATTCCCTTCAGCTCAAAGCTGAGGAATCAGATTTTCCATAAATACATTCCATGACAAGCAGAAATTGTCTAAAACAAATATTTAACAAGAGGGCTCATGTACCTTTGCTACATGCACAAGACTAAAAGCTTAGATTAAAGGAGGACAAAATCCCGGATAATAGCCACAGGAACCACTCATACAGCCAGCAAGGCTATTAGCAGACACTAATATCACATTAGTTAATGGACACAAGAATTAAATTCTACTTTTAAATAATGGATCTCAATTTTTCATATGTATGAGCTATTTAAGAATCATTATTGAGTTTTATTATTATATATTATATACAGAAAAATGTAATCAAAAAAAGAGTTAATTCTTTGCTGTTTACTTAAGGAAAAACTAAGAGAAATTCTGTGATTTGCTGTCATGTAATTATCTCATAGAAGTGCAATTAGCTGCCTGTTGATCCAGTAACATTATTTAACCTCCATCCATAAACACAGACACTGGATTAAAAATTTAAGATTCTGATGGAATATGTATTTTCTGTCAAGAGTTATAACCTCTGAGCTGCAACTGGCAAACCAATAATTTTTTTCACCAGCACTGAAAATAAATTCAGCCAAGGACAGTAACTGGCCAACCATGAAATTGTGCACTTAAGCGGACTTCACACTGACAACAGAAATGCCAGATTAAATTTATATAGGCCTGCTACTATCACATCTGCTGAGTCTTATTCTCCAGAATCTTCTTAACCAAAATCCATTTGTAATGAAAGCAGCAGCCTAACCGTTTGCTGTATCAATGTCAGTTTTCAGCATCATATTGATCAAATTCTTGTTCCCTGAAGTTTAAACGGCAGAAATTATTCCCTTCATTCCAAACTCTTAAAAGGAAGGTGGCGTCTAATGTTATGTGTGAATGTCAGGAACAAAATAAGTATTTTAGGAACTACCATACACCTTGTCAGTTAGGGATTTGTGAAAAAACAGAATATAAAATAAAACAACAGGGTATACATGGCTAGACCATGAGAGAAAATTTATTTTATAAAACCAAAGAAGTATTCCTATATACTGTAGATTAATATATTTATATAATTCGGAAATACTGCTTAGAAAATAGGAAAGTATGTTTGTTTTGGAAAAAGTTTAAATTATTTTCCTATAAGAAAAATAGTGACTGATAGCACTGGATTTATTTTGTAAGTTTGTAATGTCCATTTTAGCATTTGCTTGGAAAGCAGGAAGCCTTCATATGACTACTGGAAAAAATGCGGAAGTTGCATCTACTTCACTAATCTGAAATGATGCCAACAAAATTCTGAATGTTCTGAAAATTATTGTTCCTTCAATCCATTTATAATAGTAGATTTACACAAGATATGGAATGCTACATCCTAAATTACATGCAAGCCTAAGACAAAATCTTGTAATACAAATATAATACAGATGATGTGAGAACACTTTAAAATAAAAAAGCCACAAACAGATCTATTACTGGAAACAAATACATAGCAAACAAGGTCTTCGCCCTTCATTCCTCTCTCAATACATAATGCTTGTAAAAATAGCCAGTTTCACTTACATGCAATTGTAATTTACACACACACACACACACTTTATCAACTACCAGAGCAAGTTCACAAAAAAACCCCACACTGTTCTGAAAACCTGATCCACTGGACCATATGAATTACAAACGATCAAGAAGTTCTATTCATTTAAATTTATTTTATGCAGACTTAGATCATCAGGGACCCAATCCATTTAAAAATTACGTTTTATATAATGTAGGTACAGTAAGGTAGGAACAGTTTCCAGCTCCAACACACAGCTTAGTGTTCTTCTCAGTGAAAGTCCTTCTAGTGAATTGCCACCTATGCACCTAAACATCCAAGTTAAAATCTGAGCTCTATAGAAAAAGAGGAAGTAAAGGAACTCGGAAGTAACTCCTTAGGATTTCATCATAATCAAAAGCAGCTTGGATCAAAGTCCAGGATTAAATATCCCTTCCAGAAAAACTCCGTATCCTTCTGCATGCTGGGCAGGTAGAAAAGCAGGCAAAATTGCTCTTGGTGCTCTTCCCAGTGCAGTAAAACTAACTTTTTATTTAGCTTTTCAGTTTGCTAAATAGAAACTATTATAATGAACTTCATTTTTTTCACTCTTGCACATGACTAGAAAAGTCCATTAGCCCTGCAGAGTCTGTATACAGCCTGTACTTTTCCTGTTATCCCTTGCTGCTGACTACAGGTAGCTAACTCATTCAGAGTGTAACAGCTCAGTTCCCTGATCCAACAGCTGTTAAATCTAGTTCATTTCCCCAGCAGATTTTGCCATGCTGCCAGGTGAATGAAGTGTGGGGAGTAATGTGAAACCTTCTTTCTCTAGGTCCCGGTTGATTTGCAGGGAAGACAGGATTAAGTCTCATATGGACTGCATGGTACATGGTAATCCATCCCATGAGTAGTTGGGTGCCCCTTGCAACACTCTTTCCCCCTTAAATAGCCAAAGGCAGGGGGAGTCACCATGACTTCACTCCAAGGATGCTACTAAGCAGCAATCTCTGCTAGTCTTAAAAATGGTTTTCAGTATACAAATCTTCATCATAAATTTCAATAAACCGATTAACCATATGTCAACACCAGCAGAAAATTATACAAACTGTGTTAAATTGGCCTCTAGCACATTTTTAGTAGTGTAGACAGGAGCTAGCTGGCACAGCAAGAGCTAGATGGCAAATAGAAAGTTATTTTCAAGAAGGGATGTCATTACAGTTGCATTACCCTCTGCAGCTGATCACAATACTGATTTTTTTTTTTTATGGCCTCATTCAAACATCTGTAACAGCAAAAACAATTTTCAATGACATTCTATACCAATCTAAGATAAGAGGAGGAAAATATTCATAACCTATCTATAGCAGGGCTGCCAGTCATACTGTAATTTTTTTAAGTTTCCATTTACACATTCATGTAAATGGGCCACTGCAGCCAGCAAAGTGATATTGATGTAAATGAGGCGGCTGTTCAGGCAATAAGTAGCCATTATAATTTCTATTATTACTCACTAATAGAATTCACAGTCTAAAAATGTAAAGACTATCTTTAATTCTTCTAATTCTTTCACCTCCCCAGAACCTTCAATAGAGAGTGTATTTCTCATCTTTCTTGGCACAGTCTGGTGCAGTCCATCTCTGGCTGTCAGAATAACACTCTAATTTTATTAAGTAAGAGAATGAGCTGCCATATTCTCAAGGGACCAATAATTCACACCACAGTTTCCTGGTACTTAGCATGTGTCCACACCATGAAAATGTTACTGATTAAATTTGTGGAGCTACTTGGGAAAAAACACCGCAAAACAACAAAAAAACTGCACAGCCCAAGACACTCATAATTTCAAACAAAAGTTAGAAATATTGATGTTTGCAAAATGTATACAAAGCCAGACATATTTCCATAGCTTTGGAGAGCCCCTTCTTTTGCTCATTCATAGTAATATTTTCATCCATTAAAAAAGCAAATAAAAAACCCCAAGCACTCCTCATTAATTTAGCACAAGTTTACAAAGATATGCAGTCCAAATAATGATAATTTTTATATTCAAAGTGTTACTATTTATTTAAAACAGAACTGCAATACTAAATATACAAAAAATAAGCAGATATGGCAATTTACATTAAATATTCTTTTATGTTCAGATTTTATAAATTTGACCAACATAGCTGTCAATTTCTGGGAACAACATACTCATGACAGTGCTATTACTATTTCACAAGAAAATTCCTGAAATTTCATTATATATTACACTTATTGTAGGAAGACAATAACTTCAAGGTAGCTGGCTTCCTATAACATCACGCCATTGTTTACTTTATAACAAATTGTGCTTACATTCAAACTCTTACAACCATTACTGTCTAGACATCACTAGCATTCTCAATTATGTGTGTCTTCTGAGAAGTTCAGTGTCCAAAGTTTCCAAAGTTCAAAACTGAGATTTTTTAATTGGAGCTGTGCTTAAAAAAAATTAAGTTCTAAGTACTCAGAGAAAAAAACCCAAAAAGTATCTTGTCTCTAACTTGATGCCTAAATTTAAAGGGTATTTATTATCCTTTTTTTAAAAAAGATGATCAGAGAAACAAGAACCACCTCACTCCACAGAAGTGTGAAAACTAAAATAAACCTTCAGTCTCAGATTAACAAGATAAAGGGAGGAAAATCTATGCATGAAAGGGAATCAATAAGTATTTCAATATCAGGACTGAGTTGTGTGAAGATCATCTGTGGCCATTCCTTGAGCAACAAGGATACTCCACATTCACTAATTTAAAACTGCCCAGCCTGTGTGTTGAATAAAGAAGAGATTGTATTCCAAAACTAGTATGTGATCATGCAGTTAAAAGCGTCTTATAATTTTAAGAAATGTTAAGGTCATAGAAGTTACATTTATTAAACATTTGTGTGTGTTCCCTTTGAAACTGTATATAAACCCTCAATATTTTAGAAAACAAAGATTTCTGGGTATTTTTCAAAAGTGTCTTGCTGTATACCAAATATCACAGAGGTCAGTGAAATTTTTCAGCACAAATCCTTAATATGATTGAATTGTCAAATCAGCCTGTGAATCTAAAGTGGAAAAACACAGTGATGCTTGGATTAATCAGGAACAGTGTGTGGAGTCCTGAATATGGTGGTTCCATAATCCAGATTTAAGGACTGCTAAATACCTTCAGAGCACTTCTAACTCTAACCAGTTAAACTAGTAGCAAAATTTAAATACTTGAAGAAAAATCTAAAACAGAGGTGCATCAAGGTTTGAAAAGAAAGAAAAAAAGATTTTAAAATCGGGTCAACTATATTTTTTCTAATAGAAAAGCCACTTTCCACTGGCACCTTGATCACTGCCTACAGATATGTAACTGATCCATAAGGCCATGGATTTAATCCCTGTATATATATTTAGGACTTGGATTGCATTTCTACAGCTACCTATAGGATGCTTTACATTTATTTATTTTTATATTCTGTGTTTGTGCTTGTTTTGGCTGGAATGGAGTTAATTTACTTCATGGTAGCTAGTATGAGGCTATGTTTAGGATTTGTGCTAGAAACAGCATTGATAGTACAGGGATGTTTTAGTTATTGCTGAGCAGTGCTTACACAGAGTCAAGGCATTTTCTGTTCCACACACCACGCCACCAGCAAGTAGGCTGGGGGTACACAAGAAGTTGAGAGGGGACACAGTCAGGACAGCTGATCCCAACTGACCAAAGGGATATCCCATACCATGTAATGTCATGCTGAGTATATATAAGCTGGCAGAAGGAGAAGGAAGGAGGGGATGGTTGGAGTGATGGTGTTTGTCTTCCCAAGTAACCGTTACGCATGATGGAGCCCTGCTTTCCTGGAGATGGCTGAACACCTGCCTGCTGATGGGAAGTAGTGAATGAATTCCTTGTTTTGCTTTGCTTGTGTGTGTGGCTTTTGCTTTACCTATTAAACTGCCTTTATCTTAACCCTGGAGTTTTCTCACTTTTACTCCTTTGATTCTCTGCCCCATTCCACAGCAGGGAAGTGAGCAAGCAGCTGTATGGGGCTTAGTTGCTGGCTGGGGTTAAACCATGAAAGTGTCTTAGAAGGTCTCAGAAATCCCATTCAGATTCATAACTTTCCAAAGATTTTCCATTATTTACTTAATATGGAAGTCAGTTTTGACACTTCCTGCGTTATATTCTTAAATCTCACATCTTCATAAATACAAATGTCTTATTGGCATTTCAAACACCATGTCCTGCACTTGATTAGATGATTAGTAAATCAACCTCTCATTGCAGAGGAAAGATAGAAGATGACAATTGTTTTACTCTTTGTGATCAGGCAGTGACTATATTTTAGTTTGAAACCATCTGAATGTATCTGATTGCTGTCAATTGATCTCATATCCTACTTCCAGCTACAGCAGGGACTGGTGTTTCAGAAAAAAAGACAAGACACCTTCAAGATTCATCTGGCATGTGTCCTTGTTCGTGGTTGGGGAGTCTTTCTCACCCGCATGCAGGCCAGTGTCTGAGTCCCAGAGGCATATGATTTGATTTTCCTTACTATCTTCACTACACCTACACATAGCAATGTGTTAACATTGTAGAGTTAAAATAGAGGTTAATGTTCCAGTACTGGTGTGTAAGCATAAAAGGGAGGCATGAAGTGAAAGCAGAATGAGTTTATACATCATAATGAGAAACATTATACATCCTTAATCACCTTGAACAGCACTTCACTGAAAAAACTGAAATTCAAATTTGGTACAGAGTAGAGCCATAATTTGCTCTGTAAGAGCACAACAATATTCTTTGTACAGCACCAAAAACATTCTTCTATATTATGATGGGTTAAAGTAAGTCTATTTTTATTCTTTAAATATTGTTGGGAGAAAGTAGTTTTTCTAGAAACTCTAAACTACATAGTATTTCACTCTAATACTTTTTCCCAAACCACTGTGCAGAAAGAATCCAGGATGCTGCGTTCTGTAAAATTTGCAGAAAGAAATTCTATTAGCTTTGTGAGATAGAACCTTGCTGCTGATATAAGTAAGTTTCTACCCTATTCAGCCTGACTTTAGTAGCAGGTCAATTTCATTAGCAGAAATAGGAAGGGCAATAATAAATAGCTGACACTATCTCCACTGGGACATACCAGTTACATCACACCTTGCAGTGACAATCTTTCTGAATTCTACCTAAGGAACAAAGATAAGACATTAGTATCTGGCATATCCCCCAGTACATTATTTGGGCCTATGTAATCCACCCAAATTCCATCACTTACTTTCAGATGCAGTTAAAGATGTTTTATATTATTACATTTGCTGACATAAGTTACAAGCTGTATTAGTCAAGTTGAACACCAGAAACAAGATGGTAGAGTGGAAAAATTGATATGGGAGATAAAAATATACAAATACAAAAAAGGCAAAAGCAGAAATGTTGTATTTAAAGTTCTCTGAAATTATGATGCCTTCAATATGTTTTAAAAAGAAAAAAGAAAAAAAACCAGTAAAAATTGTCAGTGACTACCAAGTTAAGCTAGTGCAAATAAAATCAAAATAAAAATACGTGGCATCAGTTCTCTGTAATTACAAGGATATTTATAAAAAAAAAAAAGCAAGAGATGACCCTTGAGGTAGACAAAGTGATATTTTTAAAAAAAACATCTGGTCAGATCCTCTCATTTAAGGAAGTAATTGAAGTTAAATGCTTGCAGTAGACCAAAATAATGACAGTGTTGAAGAAGAAGTAAAGTTGAGATTAAAATGTTCAGAACTTATATCCAGAAAGAATTCTTGTTCATTTTTCTGGTCAGTATGCTTGAAAGTTGCAGATGCCTACAGTTTTACCTTCCCACAGTACTTGCCTAAAAAGTGTGTGAAAGTGTTTTGAGATTACAAACTTCTGAACTGTTTGTTTAGATCCTCACGTACACTATGAAACTGCATGTATTTCCATATCAACTGCGTTGTCTCACATTCTTTAAAAAAAAAGATATTGGATTTACCATATGGAGACACATTACATGCCAGATTTCTGTCAATGAATGAGTCTACAGGTTTGGGAACTACAGACTGAAACATATTGGAAGGGATCTTAAGTAGATTGCAGCATATTGGAAGGGATCTTAAGTAGATTTTGTCATTCAGCAATACAGTGATTATTCCAATATGAGAGAGATTTTCCTGTCTTCAGTCCTGATCTCTAGTTCTGAACTAAACTGGTACATTTTTCTACTTGCTCTTATACTTCTAATCCTGATTCTAATAACATCACTTTTTCTTCAACACTAGTAGCAGAGAAGAGTTCAGCATGGAAGTCCTTTTATGAAATAAAATTACAGTGCAAACTCCAGAACAGAACGGAGTCTAACCTCCAACTGTAAGAAGTTACAACATATAATAAATTATCCTCTTCCCAGACATAAGCACTCTTCTGTGATGTGGGAACATAAGAGAATAAATCTGAATGTAGAGAAAGAAAATCTTCCATCATGCAAACACTCTATAAGAACATGGCAATACCACCAAAACTTAATCAAGATCAGGAAAGTAAAGCTCAATGGGAGCAAAATAGGTGTGGAAACAAGAAAAGCTCCTATAAGAACACTAGCAACAAAGCAAGACTGAGGAAAACCTGTTTGCTGTTAATCAAGGTAGGAGATCTAATGATGAAGGAAGAACACAAACAGGCTTTAGTACTGTCATGGTTTAACCCCAGCCAGTAATTAAGCACCATGCAGCCGCTTGCTCACTCCCTTCTTCCCTAGAGGTGTGGGGAGGAGAATCAGAAGAACAATAATAATAATAATAGCAATAAAAATAATAAAGGAAAGGAGGGAGAAGGGGTGAGGAATGAAATCCAAAGGGACGGGAGAAAAGAAAACAAGTGATGCACAATACAGCTGCTCACCCCCCACTGACTGATGCCCAGCCAGTCCCTGAGCAATGATCAGCAGGCCCCGGCCAACCCCCCCAGCTTATTTACCAAGCCTGACATCCCATGGTATGGAATATCTCTTTGGCTAGTTCAGGTCACTTGTCCTGGCTGTGTCCCCTCCCAGTGTCCTGGGCTCCTCCAGCCCTCCCGCCGGCGAGGCCTGAGAAACCTAGAAATCCCTGAATGCACTGTTCCCACTCCAAATCCAAAACACAGCCCTGCACTAACCACCAAGAAGAAAATTAACTCTGTCCCAGCTGAAACAAGGACAGTACTGACTTTCCCCTTGCCTTAGCCTCTACAGGTGAGGTCTGCTCTCAGGGCTCTTGTTACTGTACTTAATGGCAGTGTTAGAGTCTGAGGGAGTGCAGTATCACCCACAAGAGAAGATCAAGGTGGAGAGGACAATCGCTTGATCAGGCTGAAAATACCAAGTCCATAGGACTTCATGGGACTCAAGGGCATTGAGAAACAACATTGCTTTGAGGCCGCTATAATTTCTGAAAGATTGTACCTTTCTGGCACTACTGCTATTGCTGCTGCAGAAGCCAGTTTGTTTTCAAAGGGGGAGGGAAAAGGAATATGCATTAAGAGTAAAAGCCAAGTCCAAAGATTTCCTGTGTGAGGCCAGACCAAGCATTTAGTATCTCTCAAATGTGTTTCCCACCACCTACTGGTAGCACACCAACATTAGTCTTGATGATTGCCAGAAAACATTACCATAATACAAAAATGAAACACTGCAGAAGTCAATGCTCACCAGCAACAAGGAGCAGTCTGTCAGAGCACTGGGAGAGCAGCAGCACAGAAAGCTGTGGAACAAGAAACCAAGGTATGCGCGTACATGATGTTAACAGAAAGTCAAAGATTTCCTAACAAGTGGAATAAACCCCACAGGGAAAGAATAATACCTATTCCTTACAATCTAAATGGGAAATTTCCAGAAATTTTGGAAGCACTAGGAGCTGAGCAAATACACAGACTCCCAATCGCTTACACATTCAAAATTTCTTCTTTCAGATATGGTCACATATCTGAAGTTCTGACAAAAAATGGAACATCTACAGTACTGACTTGCTTACGGAAACTAGAGTTCATACACTTCTTTTCAGATGAGGAATGTAATATACATCATTTAGTTAGTAGACTACTGCATTAGAGATGGAACTGTGCTACACATTAAGGGATACAGTGTTCTTAAGTGAGATGGGGTGGTGAGCAGAAGAATAAAATGCCAAAAATAGAAAGCATCAATACTGTTGAATTCTAAACAAACAGAAATGGCTCAGAAATAATATGCCAATAAAGACCTGCTGGTTTAATGCGGACACAGGAAATAAAAAAGCTTTTAGAGAAAAAATGAACACTCATCCACATATTATGCATATCACCACGCAGTGTTAAAGATCACATTAATGTGGTACATACATGTTCAATTATTATAAAGATCAGATTCTTGAATACTGCATTGTCACTGAACATAGTGTCAATATTATATATTGGCTAGTTATTTCTGCAAATTTTGAAATATTTCTCAAAAGTTTGTATAACTTTGAATGCTATGAGACCTGACTGTGTGAAACAGTAAATATAATGTAAACCAGTTGTGTTTGAAAGGAAAACTTTGAAGAACTAGATTACAGAAACAACAATCTTGTATTCCTCTAAAGGGATTTTAAGGGTCATCTGCATTTGGCATTGAGACATACTTCATACAAAGTATTATTTCCCATATTTTAAAGAATCTTTTCTTGCATGCCTGAGAAGGTAAAAGAAAAAAACCCTTTGTATATTTTCGTATGTCAGATATTTATTTTCATATGTCAGACTGTACATAAAAGTATTTCTGATAGCATACATTAAACCTAGTAACATATTAACTGGCAGTACAGTATTTAGGACCTTGATTCTATTTCTTTCAGTTCAGACAACTACAGAAGTTTCATTTAAGTATTATGAAATGTACCAGAATCCATTCACCTTTTCTATCCAATTATATTCTGGCCTACATTAACCTGTATCAACTTATGTCAGTTAGCAATTTCACACTTTTGACAATTCTACTTGATTAATTAGGAGTCAGACACAACTTAGGTCGCCTAAGTATAACTGTGAACAACTTGAATAAAGTTCCAAAAATTAATAATTACACAAAACAGGTAATTCGCAAGAAGATACAAAGATGCTTTTTCTTAATAACTCTAGTAGAGCAGAAGAGAGCAGTGAATGTTGCTTACCTAAATTTCAGCAAGGCTTTCAAAGCAGTGTTCCACAGCAGTCCCATAGCCATGCCACGGAAATACAGACTGGATGGATGGGCTACATAGCATAGGAAAGGCTTGCTGGACCAACAGCCAGTGACTCAATCAAACTGACAATCAGGTTTTCCTCAGGGTCAATACTGGGGCATATACCGTTTAATTCTCGTATGAGTGACCTAGCCAAAGGGATGATATAAGCCCTCACTAAGTTTCTAGACGGTATCAAATTAGGGGAGCAATCAGTAGACTGGAGGGGAAAGCAGCTCTTCAGAAGGATGAGAGAGAAATCTTACAAACTTCTAAACACAAATATAACATCCTGCGTGTGCGAGACCCCTTGCAACACTTCACACTGGAAAAAAAACACTTGGGGGTTGTGGTAAAGAAGCTGAAAAAGGTGCCTTTTCAGTGATGAAAGGTAACTGAACACCAGGCTTCATTTGCCGCACTATGGCCATCAGGTCACGGGAAGTGGTACTTTTCATTTATGTAGCCTTTTAGGAATGAATGCCCCTTTACTCCCTTTCAAGAGACATGCCAGTTAAAAGCAGAATGTTCAGAAGACATGTCAAAGTGACTGGGGGCTGGAATACCTGAGACAAGACAGGCTAAGGCAACTTGGTTTATTTAGTTTCAGGCATAGAAGCTAAAGGGAAAAACCAGCTGCAGACTTCTATTATCTAATGAGCATGGGGTTGGGAGGGCAGAGGAGGATTACAGACAAGACAGCTTAGCTTCTAAAGAGGAAAACAGCAGGAAAAGGGAAGGGAAGGGAAGGGAAGGGAAGGGAAGGGAAGGGAAGGGAACGGAACGGAAAG
>JAVJGI010000040.1:4755332-4781047 GCA_035590275.1 Ibycter americanus
AAGGGAAGGGAAGGGAAGGGAAGGGAAGGGAAGGGAAGGGAAGGGAAGGGAAGGGAAGGGAAAGGAAGGGAAGGGAAAGGAAGGGAAGGGGAAAGAAAAAGATAAACACCATAAATTGCAACAAGGGAGACTCCAATTACATACAAGGAGAATAAAAAACAACAGCTCTGCTGAAGGAATGGTCAAACACTTGGTCAGGTGTTCAGAGATACTGTGGAATTCCCATTCTTGGACATGCTCAAAAACCTGAATGAACAGTGCCACTATTTAAGTTGGATCCACGTTCGCAGTTGGTCCTGCTTAGAGGAGAAGGAGGCTGGACTACCAAAGGTCCCTTCAAGCCTAATGTATTCTTTGATCCCATGATTATGTTTATCTTGCATAGTTCAATTGTGCATTGTTCCAAGTACCAGTGTCAGATCACAGAACTCTTCCTAAGACTTACCTGTAGTTCTATTTTTATTCCAACCTCAGTCTGTATAGATCAGGGGCATTTTTGACTAATTCCTAACTTAAGTTCTATTCCATCATACATTTATCTTGAAAAGAAAGAAGTTATAAAACCTAAATTTTATTCATTGTTTTAGAAAATCAGGATGAGCAATCTGAAATGAAATCACAAGCTAAATGTTACAGAGAATATTAAAAATCATATGAATTATGAACGTGTGCAAAGCAAATATGAAAACCTTTAGACCAGCTGTTAACTAACATTTGAAAGCCAAATGAAGTGAGTTTGGAAAATAATGTACCAGATGGAAGACATATGTATACCCAGGGAATAAGTGTTTCTTTATCTGCCATTCTAGCTTACTTGCAGACATGCAGTTTTCACCACTGAAGAAAACAGCTTTACTCTATGTAACATCTTAAAATACTGTACTATCCTTTGTATCCTGGCCTTTTTTTTTCTTCACTGTAGGAAAGAGAAAAGTAGTAATAGTAGAAAACACTAGAGGCATCTTTATTTAGAATATAAAATATCTGGTTTTGAAAAATTATTATATATATTATATAATCATAAATTCATATAGGGTCCTTATAAATGAAACTAACAGTCATTAAACATTTCCTACATTTGGGATATTTTGGATGTGCAGAACTGTACAGAAATTGATTTAACTGGCAAATATTTAGAATATGTCAGGCAGCTTTGCCAGTACATGCTTAAATAAAAATGCATATGCTGAAAATGGTGCTGTCGAACAATATATTTAGCTTGAACCTGATAAGGAAAGTTATACCAATACAAAATGTTCTAATAGACTGATAGGAAATAAAGCTGTTTCAAATTAGTTCATTAACACCACAACAGAAGGATATTTTGGTTTTAGTTTTCTCAGAATATCTAGAAAATTGACAAAGATATACTCCCTACACACAGAAATTAATCTTCTACATATGAAAGCTATGCGTGGTCTTCAGTTGCTGCAAATCCATCTAGCTTGTTAACTTATTTACACCACCTTAGGAAACTGGCTGATTTTTGTGTGCACTAAGTGCTTTAGATGAAAGTTTTTGTGCATTAAGTTTAGCAAATGCTCGCATATACTAATCAGTGCTACTCACATGCATATATTGTTTAATCCTAAGTAAATTTCAAGACCCAATGAAAATTATTTATTATTTGGCTTCTATTGCTATGAGGCAAAAAATCCTTTCAGAGATATAAATTTCATGACAAAAACTACAGAAAACAGAGTGTGATGCAGACACGAAATACTAATGTACTTTCTCTCAGCATTTTGTTAAACCAAGAATTAATTCCTTTATTGTCAGTATAGGTTTTAATGTTGCAGTGAAATTAAATTGGTACCCAATGTATAGAGATAAAAAAGATGGTTTTCCTTGTGTTCTGTTATGACTGTAATGACTTTGCATAATCACTGCAGCAAGTTGTGAAAGAGGCAAAAAATGGATAAAACCTGCCGAATGCACAGAGGATAGTAATTGCTGTGAATTTTCATCTGTGCTGCACTATGCTATTTACTGCACACTACACAAATGGATGATGTTCAGTTCAGATGCAGACAGAAAATAAAGGCCTTCCAAGTCTTAATGCTGAGAAAAAGATAAAAGTTGGATTTTGAAGTGTTAATATTTATTTCTGGAATATTTTTATTTTAATTTCTCACCACTTAAGGCATTTTCCTTTCCTGATTTCTCTAAAGCAACCAGATGGTTGAAACTTGTGAAACAAGAGCTATTTGTACACTTCAGTTCTTAGTCTCTACCATTTTTGGTAGTAAACTTGACATTGTTATGTAAGAATAAAATAGTCAATTACTCATACAAAAATACCATCACTGAAGGAAAGATAGCTAAGAACCACACAGCTGAATTCATTTCTCCTCTCCTCAAAGAGTACAGTGCAAATCCTTGCTTAAGGGATAATGAAGGAAGGTTTGCTTCTCCAAGCTACCTGTAACACACAGTTCAACAAAAGCTAGTACAGCAGTAAGATGAAGCTGTAAGAAGTGGAGTTTTCTGGACTACTCTAAAATCCACAGCAATTGTCAGTAGTGCCAAAGTCACATACAACTAGTATAATAATGAGATCAGTGTGAGACCCTCTGTGTAGCCTGAGTGCAGTGCATAGGGAGAGAAAATTTATTTACACCATCTTTAAAAAACATATAGGCAGGCAGCAGCTTGAACTGAGCCCTGGTTCATTCCTAGATTCAGAACTGTGATTTGGTAACAAGCAACCCTTTTAGGAGTTGTCAGAGCTGTATTTGTATCTTACTTCAGCCAAACGAAAATAATACCAATAGGTAAAGTCTAACTTCACTGTTTCCTCACCATGCAGGAAGACAGACTTTAGAGGAGCCTAAGCTTTATCTTAGTCTGACAATTTCAATGAGAAATACATACTAATTGTGCAACAACTATACAAACATAAACTTAGGAAGGAAGAATGGGGAAAGAAATAATGTAGCTATGACCACAAAATATTTTGGACATGAGCTCCGAATGAAGCTCTGATGAAGCAATGCCCAGGAGTCTCACTACAGACATTCATCACAAGGAACAATGTTTGTGAAAATCTAATCATAAAGCAGTACAAAAGCCTCAAGGGAGCTGTGGTATTACTTTTAGAAACATCAGAGGATTAAGGCCGGAAAGGTCAGTGTAATGTTAACTGTGCCCCAGAGAAACACCACCTTCCTTCTGGCAATGTACTAAAAAATCCCCCAAACAAACCAAACCACCTCCCCCCTCAAATTCCTCACATTCCACCTATTCCAAAACAAAAAAGAGTAAACGATAAAGAACTTAATGCTACAGAATTTAATGGATCACAAATTCAGGCTGGAGGGCCTCAGGAGGTCCCAAGTCCAACCTCCCACCCAAAGCTGGGTCAGCTCTGAGGTCAGACTGGATTGCTCAGGGCTTTATGCAGTCTGGTCTTGTCAACCTTGAAGGACAGAAGCTGCACAGCCTCTCCCACTCCTTGACTGTGCTCAGGTTGAAAATCTTTTTATAGACAAATTGAATCTCTTATATCAACTTGTGCCCATTGTATTTTTTTTTTCTGCCATGCATCCCTGCAAAGAGCCTGGCATTGATATATTTTACGTGAAACTCATGTATAAAATACAGTAAAGTCTTTGAAATACGGACTGAAATGTTGACATTTTTAGCTTGTGGAAGGAGAGTAAAGAAGTATCCCATCTTCTCTGCCTGATTCAAGAGACTGCCGCTGGGTTTTGTAGTGTCCCTGGTGCAGCAAGCATACTTTGAAAACATCAGCTAAAGCCCTTCAGGAAAGATAGACAGAGAAGTGCCAGATTCCTGTAGACAAATTTGCCTGGCTTAAACATTCGATTATTTCAATCAAATAAAAGCATTACAAGCGCTTCATCTCTGGGTCAGAACTGCTGCAGATCCCAAGTATAGCAAGCTTTGAAGCTACCTGATGATACACACATTCTCAAGAGTATGCTTTTTGGTTTAAACAGTAGTTCCGTTCCAAGAGAAACAAAAAACAGCAACAAACCCTACACATACTTCCTAGAGTCCTTTGTTAGAACTACTTCATATACTTCCCTTTCTCACCATAGGCCTTTAGGCACTTCATAAATATTAATTTACAGAGTACCCAAAAGGCACAGAACTTTTTCTTTTTTTTATTTTTAATAGAAAGAGAAGACTGACAGAACACCTATTCCCAACTTCACACGGAAAATCTTCAGCAGAGCCAGAAACTGAGCCTACCTGCCTCACTTTCACAGGCAGACTCAAGTGCAACAGCTTTTCTCTCCAGATCACTCTACTACTCAGGTGGCATGATCTTCTGGAGTTCTGAAATTAAATGTTGACAGAGACAGGGTAAGGAAAGAAGTGCTCAGCGGTCAAAACCATAAGGAGACCAGAGGCCATGCTCCCCAACAAATGATTGGTTACAATACAATATTCCTAGGTAATAGAAATTTCTGCTGAAAATCAAGATTTAATGTTAAGAATGAAACACTCACAAATGAAGTGTAAAGCAAGTTCATCTGATAACTCCAGGGTATGCAAGCCAGAAGAGGATTGTGTTGGTTGTTTGGGGTTTCTGCAAGTTTTTTGCAGTTGGACAGTCAGTCCAAACTTGGAAGAATAGACTAGACAACAGCATTAAAAATATTACATCAACAGCAGCATACCAAAAAAATTTGATTCCATGCTAAGTCTTTCTGCTGATATAAACAAATTAACATGAACGTATTATTACAAAGGTTTTGGATTTTTAATTTTAAGGAGTTTTGCATATGGAGTTTTACTGCTGTTGTTCCTTAACTTTAATAGAAAAACTTGTTATAACCAGCCCTTGAAATAAAAATGGACAATTCATAAAACAGTGCTAGCTAAATTCAGCCGTTACTGACACGGTGTTTTGCTTTCAAAGTTTTTCCACACACTCACGTAAAACCCCTTGGAGTCAGCCAGATGGCACCATGTTCTCTCAGCCTTTTGCCCTCATGAAAAGATTTTAATTCACAGAGCTCTTCTTCATAGAGTTATACAGTTGAGATTTGTGTGCTTAGCACATGAATTAGAGAGGTAAAATGCTTCTCTTGACATAATCTAAATATCGTCCACCACAGATAGGAAGAACTGATACTTTACCACAATTCTACCCTTATCAATATCTGTTAGAATGACACCATAGACCACATGCTACTCCCCTTGGTAGACTGAACATGTTCACGCAAGTATCGGAAAGAGAAAGTGGTCCCAGAACAGTGAAAACTGAAGTTAGGACAACCATGGAAATATCAAACACTTACTTAATTCACAGAACCCTGCTTCTTTGATATTATCCTATGTGCCTTTCAGATACACAAAGTAATTCTGTGAGGAAGTCTTGCAGACTGGGAAGAGAAGTACATATGCAGTCTCCTATTACCCATTTTTTTAATAATTCAGTCTGAATTCTTCTTACATCCCCAGTAGAAAGAAAAATAAAACAAAACCAAAAGCCAGGTACAGAATTCCCAGTCTGTCAAGCGAAACCGCATAGCTTGCTCAAAGTTAAAGATAACATCAATAAAGCATTCATCTGTTATAAAACTATGCCAGCTCCAGATCATAAAATGAGGTTGAAGAAAAAAAACCCAACAGTGGTGGGCTAGATGCCAGGTGCCCACCATAAAGCCGCTGCTGTATCACTCCCCCTCCTCAGCTGGACAGGGGACAGAAAACATAACTAAAAGCTCATGGGTTGAGATAAGGACAGGGAGAGATCACTCACCTATTACCATCACAGGCAAAACTTGGGAAAATTAATTTAATTTATTGCAAATCAAATCAGAGTAGGGCAATGAGAAAATAAAACCAAATCTTAAAACACTTTCTCCTTACCCCTCCCTTCTTCCCAGGCTAGCTTTACTCCCAATTTTCTCTGTCTCCTGCCCCTCAGCAGCACAGGGGGACGGGGAAAGGAGGCTACAGTCAGTTCATCACATGTTGTTCTGCTGCTCCTTCCTCCTCACATTCTTCATCCGCTCCAGTGTGGGGTCCTTCCCACAGGGACAGTTCTCCATTAACTTCTTCAACATGAGTCCTTCCCATGGCTGCCATTCTTCACAAACTGTTCCAGCATGGGTCCCTTCCACAGGGTGCAATCCTTCAGGAACAGACTGCTCCAGCATGGGTTCCCCATGGGGTCACAAGTCCTGCCAGCAAACCTGCTCCAGCATGGGTTCCTCTCTCCCAAGAATCACAGGCCTTGCCAGGAGCCTGCTCCAGCATGGGCTTCCCATGGGGTCACAGCTTCCTTTGGCCATCCACCTGCTCCAGCATGGGGTCCTCCACAGGCTGTAGGTGGATTTCTGCTCCACCATGGACCTCCATGAGCTGCAGGGGAACAGCCTGCCTCACCATGGTCTTCACCATGATCTGCAGGGGAGTCTGCTCTGGTGGCTGGAGCACCTCCTCGCCCCTCCTTCTTCATGGACCTTGGTGTCTACAGTGCTGGTTTTCTCAGATATTCTCACTCTTCTCTCTGGCTGTTCTTCCAGATTTGTTCTTCACACACATACCCCACCACTACTTCTTAAATACGTTATCCCAGAGGCACTACCACCATTGCTGATGGGCTTGGTCTTGGCCAGTGGCAGATCTGACTTGGAACTGGCTGGCATTGGCTTTATGAGATACAGGGGAAGCTTCTAGCAGCTTCTCAAAGAAACCATCTCTGTAGCCCTCCCCACTACCAAAACCTTGCCATGCAAACCCAATACATATTTGATCCCAAATATGGACCAAAGGTGAAACTTTTGACAGAAAAGAAACTGTTGACTTACCATTAACGTTAACATTCCAGCATGCCTAAGCATACTGTTCCTGGCCACCTAACTTCTGATTATCCTAAGTAAATCTGAGACATGAGACAAACTACTAGGATTTTCCACAGGGGAAAGGTCAGAAGGGACATCTTGACTGCAAAGCAGTCAATAAACATTATACCTGTAACATGGTAGAGTCATATCCAATTATCTTCAGACATTTTGTTAGGAAGAAAAGAGTTTGCCTGTCCCCATTCAGAGACATCTGTATAAAAGGAGCCCGCAAATAGAGATAAATAAGCAATCTGTTCTAGCATGTTAATTGTCCACTAACCTGTTAATAATTTTTCCCCACTTAAAGTATCCATTTTTTCCCCTTACATTTATTTTTTCATTCAGCACTCATATAATCAATTGCACACATTTCACACTATTTCCACACTAATTTGCTACATCATATTTGTATCACATCTTTTATTCACTGTAGCATGTGATGAGAATAAGAGAATCTTCTCAAATATTTTGATAAATGCCTAGTATTTTATGGAACCAATTCCTTCCACTGTTGTTCTCAGTTAATATCTGAGGGTCAACAAAATTCCTTGGTACTTCAATTCAGAAATGCCACATTTTTATATACTGGGAAAGTGTTTTAAAGCTTCTGAGCTCTCCAAAAGCCCCATGTCGCTTCATTCTAGAGGATAATATCAGTGTAACTCAAGAAAGCACAGACTGCAAAACTGCAGAACACCAGCAGCAGCTTTTTAGTAGGCTTCAGATTTCCTTCAAGTTGCTTTAAAAGTATCTGCTAAAATAAAATAAAAATGCCAATACACACAATAACTTTCTCAAAGAACTTCATTCCAATAAAACAGCTTTTTCTCGAACAAAAATCCTTCATTAAGTACCAGTTTTCAGTATCCATTAGCACAGAAAAGGATTTAAAAAACCCTTCACATAATTGCAAATTTGAAAGTTTTCACTTGGCTATTTCAAGCAGTGTGGTACTTGCTTTCTGTGTTACAGTTTAATATTCTTCTTAACAGCTTTGCTATGCAGAAGAGCATTTTTTCAATGGGAGGAGGAAAATTTGGTCGAAATATATATATACACACATATATGTCTTTTTATACATAGATCATTTTGTATTGAAACAGCCATCTCTGAACATTGTTTGGACAGTCTAGCATGAGAGTGAGTTACAGTTATTCACACAGCTGTGTTTAACAGATACAGAGACAGTTTCTTGGATCTTTATTCTCTTTCTATGTCTTTTTACAAACTGTGTTTTAAACAATAAAATAAATGGAAGATTAAGTTGCATTATTAAAAGCTATATAATTTCAGAGTTTATTGAAAGAGTTTCTGAAGAAAGATGCACATCCCTGTAGGCAACAGGTAGTGATAGAAAAGAAACAGCTGGTAGTTGTCAACAGCTGGCAACAACAACCACTGGTGAGAGACTATAATTTTCGATAAAGGAGAAAACCACCATTACTGCTTCTGAACACTGAAAACACTACACTGGTGAGGGTGCTAAAAGTGTTTGATTGTGTTGTTATAAACTCAGGGCAGTCCTATCACTGGTAACAGAGCAAGAACTGTCCAAAAATCCCAAAGGAACTCATCTGAGTCCAAAACATACACTAGTTTTGGTCTAAAGACAGAATAGTTGTGTTACCACAGCACTGTGGCAGGTGAATCTTAGTAATAAACAGATAGATGCCTAGTTTGGTGGTAGACAGGTTTAAGCTTTTCATCCATTACACTATTACACAAGTAAATACATACTTTGAGGTTTTTCATGCATCTGCTGAAGATCTTTTAAATCTGCAGGATAACCTCCCAGTTTTGGGGAGGCTGTGCACAAGTACAACAGTCAGTGTACAGAGCTCAGCTAAAATGCACACTCACAGTGGCTAAATCTCTATGTGCAAGTAATTTTATTTGTAATACAAAGTCCATATCTTATCTTAAGAGTAAATATTTTACTATTATTCAAAACTTACTAGAACAAAAAGTAGATCACTTCAGAAAAGGCTCAAGAACTACTCACTAAGTTGAAGAACTGATGAAAGAAACATTTCTGCAATGAATTTCTTTTATCAGAAACTATTTCATAATCATTTCTATCTTCTAAAAATTTCAGCCACAATTTGTTGCTGGGTTTCCACTTTGTGCCAAAGGGAAAAATATTTCAAGGCAAAGTACGGGAGACTCCTGGGCAATCCTGACACTGGCTTTGAGTGTTTGGATTGCCCAAGCAGAAGCATTTGGATTAGGATCTAACAATATGAAATTTTGAAGAAGGACAGTTTCTTCTTACTCGTTTTTGTGAAAGTTATCAAAAAATTTTTACAACCCCAAAAAGTAGAACAGAAATGCTTTGCTTGACATTCCTACCTTTTTTTATTCATGCCTTTTCAGACAGAACTATTTACAGACTTGACTCTAACCTTTAACTAATTAATCCAATGCTTAGATTATTCAATGAGTAAACCACAAAAATTAATAATTGATTTAGTTTTCCTAGTCATCACTGTTGATGTGAACAGTATGCTGTGTACAGCACGGATATTAGCCTTCATTTTAACCATTACTTCTGCAAAACCGCAAAAACATGCTATCTACACTAAATGTCGGAAGTGTAACAGATTTGAGCTTCAGACTAGTGTATGGGTCCCCCAGACAAATGATATTCAAACACCTCCATTAGCAGCATAGAAAGGGTTTCAGAAAGCACAAATCATTTATGGTCTAGAAGATAGTTGTAAGTGCTACAGGACTGAGTTTAGTCTGTAAATCAACAGTTTGCCCTTTGCTGGGAACAAGCAGAGCTAATCATGGCTACCCATAAGGGAAGAATATTCTTAGTTGGTTTGAAGAAATCAGAAGAAAATTAACTCTAAAAACCTGTCCCAAGACATGCCCAAGAAAGTGGGGCAAGATGAAGCTCCAAGGAAGTGATCTCCAACTAGGGAGCTGTAATAATGTTGCCACTCTTTTTCCACGCAGAAAAAAAGTAACTACACATGTCAAAAGCAAAGGCAAAAGTTAATAAATAAATAAAAAAAATAGTTTTATTGTCCCACCTAGTTTACATATAGACCTGCAAGTTCTTCACTGGCATTCAAGAAGCAATGCCAACCTCAATGGCCAAAAACCTTCTCTCCTCTGGCCATAATTCCTTTGCTGGTTTTGGCTGGGGTAGAGTTATTTTTTTTCACAGTGGCTAGTATGGGGCTATGTTTTGGATTTGTGCTAGAAACAGTGTTGATAATACAGGGATGTTTCCGCTATCACTGAGCAGTGCTTACACAGAGTCAAGCCCTTTTCTGTTTCTCACCCCACCCCACCAGCGAGTAGGCTGGGGGTGCACCAAGAAGTTAGGAGGGGACACAGCTGGGACAGCTGATCCCAGCTGACTAAAGGGGTATTCTATATCATATGACATCATGCTCAGCATATAAAACTGGGGGAAGAAGGAAGGGTGGATGTTCAGGGTGACGGTGTTTGTCTTTGCAAGTAGCCGTTGTGCGTGATGGAGCCCTGTTTTCCTGGAGATGTGTCCTGGTTTTGGCTGGGATAGAGTTAATTTTCCTCTCAATAGCTGGTACAATGCTGTGTTTTGGATTTGGTATGAGAATAATGTTGATAACACACTGATGTTTTTGATTGTTGCTAAGTAGTGTTTATATTAAGTCAAGGACTTTTTAGTTTCTCAGGCCCTGCCGGTGAGAAGGCTGGAGGACCACAAAAAATTAAGAGGGCACACAGGTAGGACAGCTGATCTGAACAAGCCAAAGGGATATTCCATAGCACAGAACATCATGCTCAGTACAGAAACTGGGGGGAGTTGGTTGGTGCCTGCCACTCACTGTTTGGGGAGTGGCTGCACATTGGTCAGTGAGTGGTGAGCAACTGCATTGTGCATCACTTGTGGGTTTTTCTTCCTTTTGGGCTTTACTCCTTTCCCCCCTCCTCCTTTTCATTACAATTATTATTATTGTTGTTGTTATTCTATTTTATTTTATTTCAGTTATTAAATTGTTCTTATCTCAGCCCAAGAGTTTTATCTTTTTCCTGATTCTTTTCCCCATCCAGCTGGGGAGGGAAGGAAGAAGTGGCTGTGTAGTATTTAGTTGCTGGGTAGGCTTAAACCACGACAAGCTAACTGAGCACCAGCCTGCTGATGAGAAGTAGTGAATGAATTCCTTGTTCTGCTTTGCTTGCATGTGCAGTTTTTGTTTCACCTATTGAACTGTCTTTATCTCAACCCATGAGTTTTCTTACTTTCACTCTTCCAGTTCTTTCCCCTATCCTGACAAGGACTGAGCGAGTGAGTGGCTGTGTGGTGCTTAGCTGCCGTCTGGGGCTAAGCCATGACAATTCCATAGTCATTTATACTAATCTGAACACTGTCAACTCATCTGACTGTTCACAGACAACAGTTTAGGAATGAGCAAATTACCACATGCCAAATGGGTACTGCCAAAGTTGAAAGAGCAAGAGCAGGGATTTTGGTTGTTTTTTTCTTTGGTTGGTTTTCTTTTTCCTAGCCAGTGGCAATACAAGGCGTGTTGCTTGTTATACCGTGCTGCAGTACCCTTTGCTTATTCATCCTATGAAATTCTACACTGTTTCATGGGTGGGTGGCTCATTAAGGAACCAGTGGTCTATATCCAAAGTCAGTCAACATTCTACCAACAGCCTCCCACTCAGCCCCTGGCTCCAGGCATGTGCCTGATTCACACTGGAGTCAACTCCTAGTTCATCAGACTCCTCCCCTGCATGCTGGCTTCTGTTGGCAGAACATGCAGAGGAAGCCCAGATGTGCAGCCAAGAAATCCATAGCACACCAAGTCATTGCTAATCTGGATAACCAGGGGACCAAGACCATTCAAATAGGTACAGATGCAGCAAAGGCAGAACAGTCTAGAAACCTAACACCTGCAAAGGGAGGAAGGTGGAGGGAGAGAGCGAGAGGCAAGGATGGAGAGCTATGAATAGCATGTGAAAGACTGATTTGTCCTATTACTTCATTTACCTTACTCCAAATAGAAAACTATTCTGTAAGAAACAGACGACCCATAAAGCCCAAAGATGAAAAATTACCAGTAAGTTTTGCAGAGGTCGATATGAGAAGAATACTGCTGCACTTCACAGAATCTGCAAGTCTTACCAAAAACCAGGAGCAAAGTACGAAAAAAGTTACAAAGCAATGCAACTAGTCTTAAATTCAGACCTGGCACCCCAAAAAACTGCCACACTGGAAGTAGCTGATTATGCACAGATTGAGAATTTTACTTCCCTGGACTGCAAAAAATCTTTTTCTCCCCCAAAAATATTCAGTGTACTTGAAAACATTAGGATACTGACATCTTACCCATTTCCAAATAAAACCCAATTCCTGTAACAAAAAGAAAAAGAAACAAGATGTAAATGGAAAGGGTAAACAATTGAAGATATACTTTTCCATATTTCCATCATTTTTCCCTTCTCCAAAAACATTATAAATTAAGTTCTGACTTAATCTATATGCAAGGAGCTGGGGGGACCCCTTTCACCCCTCCTCTTTATGTAGTGAGGATATATCAAGCTGTAGCCCTATATATAGTACCAAAGCTCTGACATTTTTTATTCATATTCATTATAATAGGAAAAAAATATGTTTGAGAAACCACCTACTGATCTCAGTGCTTCCTTTTTTTTTTCCTTTTCACTTAAAGACTCAATTTACACAGATAGTGCAGCTTCCTAAACTTGATAATTTGAAGTTGCTTGGAATTGATCATTTCATTAAATACATAGAAGCCTTGCAAAGTAATATATAAGACATTTAACACAATATTTGGCAGTTATGTATAAAGTAATTTCCCATAGTTTTACTTGCAGGACAAGAACACTTATTCATGCAATACAACCAAAAATACACATTCAAGATGTTCTTGGACTAGATCCTAAGTCAAGAACAGACCCAAAAGTAAAATACTCTTCATGAATCTGGAGTTCTATGAAATGAGCAGAACAAAGATGGAAGATGATTTAAACAACTTGCAGAAACTGTGTTTATTAAAAAGTTAGTTTCACTATAACAGTCTCTGATGAACACTACTTTACAACTAAAAGCTACAGAAACAAATTATGGTGTCAACCCATCATCTTAGTGCTGCTTTTCCAGTTTAGTCTGCTCATTTTCATATTACTGAGAGGAAATTAACATTCAAATCCTGTTAACCCAAATTCTGAACACCACAATGATCATGAGAACAAAAGCATACCTTTGCAAAGTTTCCATCCCTTTATAACACATTTTTCATGCACAGAAAATAATTCAGTCATTAACATGCTAAAACGCCCAGCTTGTTGGTATTATGGCAAATACGTTACCTTTTAAAACCTAACTTGCCAGCTAAATGGTTTTTAAAAAGTAAACAAAATATTACCAACTTTCAATGGGGTAAAACAAACAAAAGATACAAAGATTAATCAGCAATGCATAAAGAAGCTATCTATTACTAATGGCAAAATTTCATTTTCTTCCCTTCCCTAATTCAATTGTAAGGCACTTCTTTCAGAAATACTTCCAGATGTCTTTCAGGACAGAAACACAATCATATACCTGGGCCCCTCTAAATAATCTGGGAATAAACTATCATACCAAATGCAGACAATAAAATCGAAGCACTCAAAACTCATTTAGTTGTGATTGGAAAGCACAAGCTCTTTTTGCAGAAGACCTTTGACATTTGAAAATTTGTCTGCTCCAAATCAACCTAAAAAAGCAGTTGAATTACTTTCTCCATATGATTCCTCCAAAAGTTCCACTGCAAATTCTAAAAATCATTATATTCTACTGTCATATTTTGATAGCTTCAAAATATTGCCATAGTGTAATATGCAACCCACAGTTTAATGTATAATTATGTTAGTTACCATTGTGAAGTACACATACTAAAATATTAATATTGCTTTGACAATATTAGAAAAATATATAAATACGTGTTCATATATTTGTGTATATGTGTGCATACATTCATAAATATATCTCCATATATATATACACATAACTCCATAAAAATATCTTAATTTTGGCAACATGGCATTTTCTGATGAAAAGCTGTTTCAATGATTTTTTTTTTGGTAAGCAGTCCTTTTTAATAATTTTGTGATTCAGATATTCATCTCTCCCACAAGTGCCTCCCCACTGTCCACTCAGCCTGCATTAATACTCATCCTCTCTAAAATGATAAGATTAGTTCCCTAAGGGCCTATAGTAGTTAGGACCTCTTTATATCTCCATTAAAACAGATAACTGGTTTTGCCATTAAGAGTCTCTTAGCCTTCTGTGCTGTTACGCAGAAGAGCTTTTGGTCCACTTCCTAACAGGGAATCCAATTCGACAGAGCCCCAGAGAAGCATTTTGGGGGCTGCACGGGTAATCTTGCCAATACTGCTTTGAAGTAGAAAGTTAGGTGAACAAAGTCCTTCAACGGAAATTAATTTAGCTATAACCTTGAGTTTAAACCTTACTGAAGAAGTACATTAAGAAGAAATTTTAGCTTAAATTAATTCAACCTGAAAGCTCAATAGAGACATTCACGTTTGTAGCTAGACAAATCAAAGCAGAGAGGCTTTTGGTAGAAAGCAGCACTAACTGAGTAAGAAAGAGGAGCTCCAAAAACTTCTCTAATCTAGAAAACTTTCAAAACCAGTGGTGGAGCAAACAAAAAAATATTTTATATTAACAAACATTAACCGATAAAAGCTCATTGTTTAACAGAACTGGGTTTTTTTAAGACAATTCTCTATCATTTCTTCATTCTTTTCCTCTGTTTATTGTTCTGCTTCTCCCTTTCAAGCAGTTTTTCATGTCCCTCATTTTGGCCCCCTTTTCTTTCTCATATCCTGTTTTCTACCTTCACTGCAATTCTCCTGCATGAAGTATTTCTTACATTAATCAACTCAGTGATAGTAGCTTTTTAGCTGTAACTAAACAGATACAGGATATCGATTTAAGGACTACTATAAGCACAAATATGACAAAAGATAACAAGTCCTCCACACAGTACTAATTAAAAAAGACACTTCTCTGAGAACTTTGAAGTCTGCGATGCTCATGCTTACATTCAAACTTATGAACTCGAACTACAGCAACATGGCTGAAGACAGGAATGTTTTCTACTAGTGATTTCTCAACTCATTCTTACTTCTTTATCTGTCACTGTTTTTGGCAAAGCCTCAGTTCCTTTTACTTCAGAACCTCCAATGTAGCTCCAGCTTTCTCAAAATTTAAATAAATCAGATTTTGGAGTTAAGCTCTTCAAATTATACCATAAAAATAATTGCAAGGACAAATAAGTTTCAGTGCTGCACCAGAATATCACTGGGGTGTGTTTTTAAATATAGTCAGTAAGTGTCGACTATGAGAAGACCATTATTCTACACTATTCAGACAAGGATTGAAAGTTATGATTTTATACAGATACTACATATATGTTTTGGGTGGTTTTTGTTGTCATTGCTGTTATGAGATTACAGAATAAGCAATGATTTTGGATATTTGCAACATTTCAAATACAACTTTTATGAACATTACATATCTCTTCAGTACAGATTAAGGAAGCTACCGTCTAACATGAAATAGACTTCACCAAAAAAGGTCTCCACCATAGCAGCAGCAAATTAAGGAGGTTTGACTTTTATTAAATTATAAACCAGTTACTAAAATACATGGTACACAAAGGGTATGACTTCTAGTCCCCTAACACTTGAGCGTTAGAATAGCACTACACAAGTGAATGTGATTAAGTCAAGATATAAAGAATGTCAAAATGAAAAAAAATATAATTAGTAGCACAAATAAATTATTACATGGATGTTTAGACAGATTTTCTGAAGAAGCTAAGGACAGCAAGTAAGTGATTACAGTTATTACCACCTCTGGCTATTAAGATGACATTTTAATTAATAATAGTTATTTCAAGTCTATCTTGAATATAGAAACTAAGCATTTTTCTCTTTAAAACCTAATGTCCATTTCATACACTCAGATCTTTTGGATTACATTTCTAACATGGTAATTTTCATTAATTTAACATGTATCTATTTAACCCACCTCCCAAACCAAAAAGTTGTAGCTTAATTTCCATAGGCAACAGTGCTTCAACATACTGCAGATGTATGCTGAAAAAGATCAGAAAATAGCATTAGTTAGTCCTGAACCCACAGTAGCAAAATTACGTAATTCCACTACATGAACATATAAAGATCACATTTTGTGGAAAGGGCAGAAAGTCACAGGAGCAAGACAGAAGGATTCTCAATATCTGAGCCAAACGCTGTTTGCTAACTTGAATTAACTAATTTCTGAAAGCATATTCCAACTTGTACTATGAAACATCACCATTACTATAAGCCCTCAAGGCACTTCAAAATAAGAAGGGAAAGAAACCTCAAGAGCTCAGTTTGTAAGGTGTCCAGAAGCATGTCATGAAATCAGACAAACTGCAAAGAATAAGTAAGGCAAACCCCTGCAGGTATTTGGAACAGCTATTTCCTTAGAAGATCTTTCTTTCCTCTAGTAAGAATTCTTTCATATCAACAGTCATAAATTTACTCGCAGAGAAGTTTTGTTTTCTACTTATCTGACTTGATTTATTACCAATTACCTTTGTAGAGTTTTCTGAGATATTAAATGGGAATAGTTATATTATTTATATTGTCACTTGACCATTACTGCAGTTTGTATAGATACTCCCAAACCAAATACAGACTTGCAACTCAAGTATCA
Source organism: Ibycter americanus (assembly GCA_035590275.1). Lineage (NCBI taxonomy): Eukaryota > Metazoa > Chordata > Aves > Falconiformes > Falconidae > Ibycter > Ibycter americanus. Next base: position 4,771,899 of record JAVJGI010000040.1, read on the forward strand.
TTGCCTTGGTGTAGCTGCAACTGAAAGGGAGGATTGCTCACAAGCTTAGAAAGAGAGCAGGAACAAAAATTTGATATGTGGAAAGGATTTTTCTCCAGGTCAGCTGAATGCACCTTTCCCAGAAGTGAGAGCCACCCAGTAAAATAATCTGGATTGGTTAACTGACAGATTTGCTATTCCTGCAATGATTTTCAGCACTAACAGGACATTATTCAAAACTCCTGGACAGCCTCAAAACCAGTTTTCACTGTTCTGAATTCAACAGGTCTGACTTTAACTTTTACAGTCGCTTATTTTGTACAGCAAGTTTTCTTTGGAAAAGTTGAATTTGTTTCACACACAATTACTAAACCTGGTAATGCAAGCAATGGTTTTCTTTTAAAATGTGCAATAAAACTTCCAGTTTTTCAATAGCTGGTGTCAAAGAGACAGCAAACAGTTTCTCTGAAAAATAATAAATACTTAAGAAAGCCTGGATCACCAGTTCACTGGATCAACAAAAAAGGCATCTCTAGATCAAAGGTCTAATGAAAATGGGCAAGTGGTAAATGCAAGTTCAGGAAGAGGTTCCTTCCCTCTCTGGTAACCATTGATGCTAGTATTGCTTTAGCACACTAAGTGAAATAGATTGAGCAACTTGTTCCCCTAGGCTATGATATGCCACCCCCCAACAGAGGCACAGCTAGAATTAGTAGTATTGTTTCCCCTAAATACTAAATTCTGATTTCAGAGTATTGAATGTAAAGATTACAAACGGGGAGGGGGGGGGAAGAATGAACCACTTGTTAATGGTGTTTAAAAAAAAATAAAAAAAATCACCAAATCCAGTGGATGCCAGGACCCATATAATTCCTTCACCCCAGCTACTGATGTTCAATGTGACACAATCTCAGGTCTGGGAGGCGTCTCCTGTCCCTGTCCCATGGGTATGGTTGCTGTTCTAAACAGACATGTTCAAATGCACTCAAAATACTGACACAGAGTGCCACACAGACATTGGCTTTACAAATACCCACCAGCAATATGTACTTAAAACAAAACCGCCACCAAGTCTTGTTTCCTGTTCAGCCAGTTAGGGTTGAAGTCCATTTGTGGAAAAAATGCATTCCATCACTCTGTTGATTCACAAGTGTGCCTACATTCATGATATCTCTGTACTGGTTTTGGCTGGGGTAGAGTTATTTTTTTTTCATAGCAGCTGGTATGGTGCTCTGTTGTGGTTTTGTGACCAAATTACTGTCGACAGCATATGGAAGATTTAGTGCTTACACATCATCTAGACCTTTTCTGTTTTTCACATTGTCCCACTGGCAAGTAGGCAGGGGTGCATAAGAGATTAGGAGGGGACACAGCTGGGACAACTGACCCCAGCCAAATAAAGAGATATTCCATACCATATGATTTCATGCTCAGCGATGAAAACTGCAGGGAAGGAGAAGGGGGGACAACATTCAGAGATATGGTATTTGTCTTCCCGTAACTGTTACATATGATGGAGCCCTGCTTTTCTGGAGATGGCTAAACATCTGCCTGCCAATGAGAAGTGAATGATTTCCTTATTTTGCTTTCATTATTAAACTGTCTTTATCTCAGCCCACAATTTTTCTCACTTTTACTCTTTCAGTTCTCTTCCCCATCCCACCGCAAGGGAGTGAGCAAGCAACTCTGTGGGGCTCAGCTGTCTACCAGGGTTAATGCACAACAAATATCAGCACAGACTCCATATCCATCTAATAGTTTTACAGACTCTGAGTGCCTCACACAGTCACTGCTTCAGAATTTTTCCAGATGCAAGTCTCCTACTACTTGCCAGTGAGTCCAATTTGACATCTGCTAGCACATTACATGTACATACACACATGGAGAATTGCAATTCACTAGGGATACTTAAACCAGTTGCTGGCCATAGACCTACAGGCCCTGTGACCTACAGCCGCTTCTCCAGTGCTAAATCTTTCTACTGCATACACCTGCAGTCCATCCAATTGCTGGCATTTAGATCTTTCAGCACTTGCGTATAATACCTTACACATAGCAAAACAGTTAATAACAGGATTTATTAAGAAGATAGGATAGACTGAAGGGATCAGGTGCTGGGAATTTTGTCAGCCACATACATGTCCTGACCAGCAGCTACTTACATGTGACTGGCTCTTTTTATATCTTCTCTCCATTTTCTCATGCTTGTATATCCACCCACACCCCTCTCCCCGACCCTCATCCTTCCCTTTCTCCACTGTGGTCTCCTCCCAATCAACCAACCTGCCTCTAACTCCTTTCCCCCTTATCGGTCCTAGTTTGACTTCACCCATATTCAAGCATGGTATTTCTGACACTATTACCTAGGTCACCTTGGTCTTCCATGCCAATAATGACAAAGTTACCTACTGCTGTTCTTGCAAGACAGTGCTCCCACAAGGGCCCATAATACTCCCATTCATCTATTTCCAAAACTCCTTCTTTCCGTGCAGAACTGAAATCGAGTTATTCCTCATGGCAGCATCTATGTCTGCTTCTCACCATGTTATGCAGCCTCACGTCACATCCAACAGTTTCTCACTGTCCATTCATTTACCCAACCCTCAAGGCTAGGGCCTAATCTTTTGCCTGCTTATCTTAGCAGTACATGTACACACACATGTGCCTTCAACTCTGTAAGCTGCTTTCAGTCAACCTCTTAGGGAAGAGCTTTGAGCACAGCCACCCTCTGAGTTAGCAAGCAGGCTTTCACTCCTACAAGCTCCTTTACCTTGCTGAAGATCTAGGACTCCCTTAACGAGTTACTCATACTCTTGATGGATGTAAATTACTGTGGATTGCTGCAGTGACTGCTGAGAGCTTGAGCACCAAGAAGCATAAAAATGAAATACAGCGTGTTGCAGTGTTGCCTGCAGAAAGGAACAGTTGCTGTTGTGTTACAGAATTAGCAATCTAATCCCAGCAACAAGCCACAGAGGAAAAGCTTTGTGGTTTTGGTAAGGTCATGCTCCAGTATGCTAACAATAGGCTGAAGCCTTGAGACAATGAATATTGAGACAATGAATATGTTTGAAGATCCTTTTACGTTGCCAAAACAGCACATGGAGACTTTAATGCAAGTGACAGTTGCATTACTTTTTGATTAATATTGCTCTGGTCTGGTACAGGAATAAAGCAATCAGTACATTTGTCTCCTAAAATAAAATTAAGTTTATTAGACAGGAAAAACCACAACTAGAAGCATTTTAATTAGGAAAAACAGAATGAAACTCAAGACCCCAAAAGACAGCAATGTCTACAATGCAAGGCTTGCAAAGAGGTACTGTTTCTGAGCATGGCCTACATTATGTTCTATAAAATATGACATCTGTTGTCTTCTCTGAAAGTAAATATCCATTAATAGATTAATAAACTTTGTCTCCATTAAAGCTCAGTGAGGTCACCTTATGCAGCATATGAAATTTATTAGTTTGGGCTAGAGTCCAGCTACACCAAGTGCAGGACAGCCAAATGACTGAATATCTATTGACTATGCACCTGGAATCTTTACATGAAACTGAAACCCACAATTGGAACTCAATTTCAATCCATCCAAATGAAATCATAACTTACCTACTTAAACAGCAGACTCTGAATGAACTAATCTTCCAGCAAGCAGCATAAGTTGGAGCAGATCATGCCTGGTTGCAGATAGGCCCATTATCCTAGTATCTGCTGAGAATGTTTGTAATTGTAAATCCATTCCCAGATGGATAAAGGTCTATGAATTGGTCCGCTAACATCTAAGGACAGACAGGACCAATGGACTCCTTGCAAGGCTTTATTAAAACCAAACTACTAGCAGCCCAGAAGAGTTTCAGAGTATCAGAAATATTGTGGAGATTCTCATCAGAAGAAATAGCTTCCCGTGAATCAGCTATCATTTTACAGATACAGAGATTTCCTGCAAGGGAAGCAAAAAAATACACACAGAAGTCTCCAACTAGATGTTCTTACAGAACTTCTTTTGTAAAAGCTGTTCTAAAAGCCTTTAAGTGTGAAATATGGATGAGATATGGATACACATGATACTGATATACACATTTTGAACTTTAATGAGGAAAAAATTAGCTCATCACAAAATTCTTTTGGGACTTTGAATCTGATCTTGTATAGCAAATGTTAACTGAAAGAAGTTTTAATATAACTGGTTATAAATCTCAGAACCCAAATGTTATAATGAAAATGCCAAGTGATCTGTACTACAGCAGCAAACACTGCCATCAGCAAACACTGCCATCATCTAATTTTCCCTATGATTCAGAAGTCTAATTTCTTTTTCTTAATGACATTCTACTCTGACCACTTAAGTTTACTTATTAGATGCAATATAGCCAAATACATTAAAAAATTAACCTGTTAAATAGAATATTCTTATCACTTTAACCCTTTCCCTCTCTAACTGAATTTCTGAAAACTGACAAAGTTTTCAATTTCCCAATGAAGGTTTTTATATTTTCTTAAACAGGTGTTACCTCTTAAACACAGTTAAGATTTCTCGAGGTCAAGACAGGGAGGATGACTATATTTTCAAACACTGAGAATATAAATCAGTTGGAGAAGTGAGATGAGTTGGACTCTTAAATTTATTGCCTCCCCCTCCGAATTAAAACAGCAGGTAAGGAATCAGTGACGGTTAGCCATTGTTAGCATCAGTAATTAAGTCACAGTGGTAGACATTATTTGAAAAGTAATCTTGTTTTGAGAGCATATCCTTGCAGTTTATCTTGCTAGCACTGTAACAAAAACACCAAGGCACATTCAACTGAGACTGTAAAATTCTGCAGAGTGGTGCCTTGCCAAACTCTTTTTCAATTTTCACCAGAAATCACTCAGGTTGCATGTGACCATTCCTCACCTTTGGAATCCACCTTCAAATGGTCTGGAATCCCACATCTTGCTGGGTGATTTACTGCTGATGCAGTAGTTCACAAAATATTTCTTCACTCGTACAAAAAGTCTGTCTTTCTTACAATGCTCCTTTTCTTTGCACCTACATAGAGGTTTCCATACCACAATAAGAAATAATAATTTTTATTTAGTTTTCACTATGGATCAAATAGCATTTTAAACTGGCTTTCTCCCTGTCTTGTTGCTACTGAAACAGTTGTTTCATGAATTTTGGATCATCCCTCTCGACTTTTTGCACATGCACATGCTCACCATATCTGCCAATTTATTAAACAGCTCCCTCTGACACTAGAACAAATGTCAATTTACACAGGTCATTTTTCTTCCTGAGAATTCGTATACTAATCTGCAATATTGAACTTTTTGTATCCTATTATTTTGGAAATTAAAAACATGGTTTCCTACAGCTCAGTGCTGCAGATTTTGGGTTAGGTTTTTTTGTTCGGTTGTTTTTTCGCCCTGTAGATCATTCCCCACCCCACACACCCTCAAAAACTGAAGGTTTGGCAGGGTATTAAATTAGTGACATAGCATGAGATTTAGAGAACACATTCATACTTTCATTTAACTACAGTTCAGCTGCCTGAATTCTTTATAACTAGTCTCAATTGCTCCAGATTTGCTGGTACTATTAACAAAAAGGGGAAACAGGTTAATATTCAGATTAGGTGCAACTAATGACCATTTTAAAATGTTCTGCTTTTGTGAGGAGAAACACATCAATCCTGCATGGTGCTGTACTATCTTCATCTCCCAAAGGGCAGCTAAATACAGGATACCAGAGAGATGAGTACTACAACATGCATCTTTCCTGTGACCAACCTGAACTACACAGAGCTTCAAACCTGGCCATTTTGCCCAAATAGAAAGTGGAACTTGGTGGATGTTTTCCCTCACTTGCTGTTTTTATAGGCCTAAACACATTTCTATTTTGGCCAAAAGTTCTAGTCAAAATATTATAAAATTAATGTTTATGAAAAATCAGCAATTAATTGATATTTTCTATCAAAACCATGACTTCCCAAATGCATTAGCTGATAGGTGCAAGATGCCCTGCTTCCTATAGCCAAATGTTGGTATAACCTCTGCTGTAGGTTGACAGCAAGGAGCTGGGAGACTATGTCCATACAGACTATGGGACTGCAGCAAGATGCGTGCCACATACTGCAAAGACTCAGATGAAGATAACTTCACAGAATGAAAGAGAAACTAAACAATGTAACTGACTGCATGGTGGCAGGAACAGGCTTGATTTTAAAAGATTTGTTTCAAAGTCTGTATTCCCCAGTTTGAATTTCCTTTAGCAAACAAACAAGCAAAAAGAAATATTCCAGTTTCTATTTCAATAATAACTGGCTGAGTTTAAAAGTTTTTCAATCTTCTTTGGGAGCCCACTGCAGATCTAGATAGATCTGCTTCAAAGTGTTCTTTAAATTGGGATCCTGTTGCAGCCACTGGGCAGGCGGAGGGAGATCCATGTTAGATGGTTGTCTGGTGCTATCCAGTAGGACTGCTCTTTGGAGCTATCAGACAAAATGCTGGACTTGGATTCTAAAGAGAATTAAGTTCCTGGCACTCTGCCTGGTCATAAGGTCGCTCACTTGTGTGTCAAGTCCTCAGCTGCAGCACCTTCATCTTCCCCAGAGGTGCAGCAGAGTTATAAGGTACCACCAGGAATGGGCAATGAAAGGTGACATTAACTCTTCACAGCAACAATGGTGTTGCAAGGGTGATACCATACAGAATCATAACACTTAGTTACTCGTTACGCAGGCAAAGTGTTCTCATTTGTACCTGACAACTCATAGCTGGCAACAGAGAAATGCAAAAAAGCAAGGTTTGAGCCTGACAACAGCTTGAAACATGACCTAGTTTACAACTCTGTCCAGCATCAAGGATGACCACACTACAGCATTGCCATCAAAGCATGTTTGTCACCAATCTGATTTCTCTCATGTGCCACAAAGTTCCCTTCTCACAAAGAAACCACACATTTTACACACCTTTTTCAGCAAATGTGAGGAGCCTGTAGATCTCTCACAGTTCAAAAGCTGCTTTAAAAATAAATAATCAATAATGCACAAATTGTCAAGAAGAAAAATGCAAGCTTAGGATCAGAAAAGTAATGCTGTACCTCATGTGTTTGTGTTTGAATATATACACAAGGACAAGCAGGAAGCAGTTTGAGTCTCAGCTGACAGAATTGTGGTAGAAAGTACTAAAAGATTAGAATAACTTAAACAGATTGTATTAAAGGTTGTATCATCAAAATATGTCTTAACTGAATTGTATCATTAGGACATAGTGTAAGCCAGTTTTATGTTATTTTTAATCTGAGTTTTTATTTTACTAATTATGTTCTACTGTTCCTTTTTTAGCTCCAGGGTGTCTCTCATTATGAACAGCATAGCTATTATTAAACAAGATTTTAGCTTTCTCTAGCTACTGTTTTCTCTCTTTGAAAGGGCACTAGCAATTTTCTTCTAAGAACACTAGCAAATATTAGGCAAGCACCTGGAAGGACAGCACATGTAATCCCTCTACATAAACTGCATGGGTTATACTTATCTGATGCTGTTAAGGTCTATTCTTTCCTCACCCAGAGAATTCAGTCTTCTAACCATGCCCAGTTTTATGATTTTTATTTTCTGTCAAGGCAAGGACACTTACTTTCTTTCAACTTTAAAAACAAAACACAAAAAAATCCCCACCCAAACTCAACCCCACACCTACTCTAACTCCTTTTACAAAAAACAATTTTAGGAAAACTGATTTTATAAAAAAATGTGTAGGACTATCAAAGACGAACACAAAAAGTAGAGTCCAGAACTGTAGAAATTAAGTTTTCTGAATGAAAACAGATGAAACTATCAAGAGATGTGAAATCAACAAGATTTCTCACCACCACCTGTGCTTATTTTAACTACAGTTTCACTCACCTTGCCCAGAAGATGCTGGGAATGATATAACATCCACAACGGAAGAGGGGCGAAAAATTAAAATCTCATCATTGCTCTGATACTCACATAACAGTCAAACAAACAAAAATAATTCATGTTACTTCTTTGTCCAAAATACACAAGTGTTAGAACTTATGTACACACTCACACACACTGTTTCTGTTACATGTTTTTACAGTGACAGCTTGGGCTATTTACAAAGGAACATACTGTCCAATAAATCAAAACCACTCAATAACTAATGCTTACAATGAACTAACTCATTGACTGGAGTCAACAAGGACATGGTTCCAGTTAGCCACTGCTACCCACTGTGCTACCTATGTGCTCTGTTCTGCACCTATTTGGCAGGTAGAAAGTGCCCCACAGCCAGGAACTACTCTCCACCTGGTTGCAGGGATCAGGAGCTGGGATAGGGTAAGACCCAGAGGACAGCAAGGAAGAGCAGCAGCAGAAGACAGAGTCTAGGCTTCAGGAAAGCATCTTTCAGCCTGCTCAGGGACTGGAAGGATGGATGCTGCACAGGGCTGTCCCAAAGAGCAAAGATGCCCTGAGAAGCTGGTCAGCCTTCAAGACCAACCTCTTTGAAGCACACCAACTGACCTACCACAGGGGGCAAGAAAACAGGAAACCATGACACAAATTCACAGGCTACACAGGAATTAGCAACAGTGTTTAGCACAACACAGAAGCCCTGAAGGTGGTCTCCAAGGAAGAAACACAGCACAACTGCTCCAGCTCGCAAAGGTGGAGTTAACAAGGCCACAGCTCAGCTCGACTTGAAAATGCTGTACAGCACCCAGCTGGCAACAAAAAGGGCACCCTCAAGCATCCTTCCTCCTCCACCAAGACCACAGAAAACACAGGTCTGCAGCAGAACAGGGTTGGTAGCCCAACGATGAAGGACACAATAAAGGCAAAGGTGGGCGATCAGAACCTGCCTTGCTTCAGTCATCACAGACCAGCTCTGCTCCGTCACATCCACACCTAGCGGAGAGCTTCAGTGCAGCTATTTATGCAATAGAATTGTGCACCTGCAGGAAGAGTGTATTACTGAGTCCACTGAATGAGAACACAATTCCTGTTTATCAAATGTGAAAACACTGATTCAAAATAGTCATTGTACATACAAAGCAGCAGTAATACAAAGTTAACAAAGTGTGCTGGTTTAAAAGTAAACCATCAGGAGAAATGAACCCAACTCAAAAGAGTTTAGAAGTCAGAACTACAATTTAATAAAAAGATTACAATAGATACACT
>JAVJGI010000040.1:4783411-4793538 GCA_035590275.1 Ibycter americanus
GATCCTCCTAGAATCTATGCTAAGGCACATGGAGGACAGGGAGGTGATTTGAGAGAGCCAAGGAGACTTCACCAAGGACAAGTCTTGCCTGACCTCGTGGCCTTCTGTGATGGAGTGACTGCATCAGTGGACAAGGGAAGAGCTATGGATGTCATCTATCTTGGACTTCTGTAAGGCCTTTGACATGGTCACCACAACATCCTTCTCTCTAGATTGGAGAGAGATGGATTTGATGGAAGGACTGTTCATTGGATAAGGAATTGGTTAGATGGTCACATCCAGGGGGTTGTGGTCAACCATTCATTGTCCAGGTGGAGACAAAACCAGCATTGATAACTCAACAGTGTTTTGGCTCCTGCTGAGCATGCACAGTGTCAAGAGTTATTTCCCCACCCCCCACACACTATGCCTCTCCAGCAGGTAGGCTGGAAGTGCTGAAGAAGTTGGCAGGGAACACAACCAGGACAGCTGACCCAAATTGACCAATACCATGACTTCCCTACGCCGTGACATCATGCTTAGCAATAAAAGCTCAGGGAAAAGTGGAAGACGTGGGAACATACATGGTTACAGCATCTGCTTTCTCAAGTAACTGTTGCACATGCTAAGGCCTGCTTAAGAAGTAGCAGGGCATTTGCCTGCCAGTGGGAAGTAGTGAATAAACTTCTTATTTTGCTTTGCTTGTATGCACAGCTGTATTTCACCTGTTAAACTGTCATTATCTCAATCCCTAAATTTTCTTGCTGTTGCCCTTCCAATTCTCTTCCCCATCCCACTGACAAGGAGGGAACAAGTGACTGGGTGGGGTCTTAGCTGCTGACCAGGCTCAACGCACCACACCCAAGCAAAGCATTGTCTGGAGATCCCTCTCTACTAAGACATGTAATTTAGGAGCTCTGTAGGACAAATCGCGAAGCACCATATGTATGAAGGAGTGGCAAGTCCCAAGACTTCAAATTACAGTCATATATTTTTTTTATTTTTGTAAGAATGCAGCACTTACTCAACGCAAAGCAGTCTTGTTAAGCTAAAAAAACCCAATCAACCATGCAACATTGCATTTCTGGAGAGCTACAATGCAGGCAGGGTTTTATTTCTTCAGAAAACATTAAGCACAAAGAAATAGAATGAGTGACGGTATGTTAAAAGCAAAATTTCAAGTAAGACCCTGAGGAGTACAAATGGGGTTTGCATTATTCTAACTAGTCAACATCTCACAGGTTCTTGCATAGTCCAAACTGGCCATACCAAAGCCTTTCAAAAGGCATGGCTTTACCACTGTTGCAAATGAAGGCTCTAAAAGTTATTTTTTCTCTGTATGTTGATTGAAGAATGTATGTGCTTTATTAAGTAAAAGGACACTGCTCATTTCCTTGCTGTCTCACATGTGTCTATGTAAATACTGATTTTTTAATTCATATTTTCCTTGAATCAATCTACAAATATTGTCTTAAGCTAAAAAAAAACCCACTAAATGACTAAGGCTTAGGAGTTGTTCTGCTGGATTTACAGATTTCACTTATACTTTGCAAGTTGTGATCTTAATAAAAAATGACAGCAACATATTTGATTAAATGAAGGTTTCTATTCCTTTATTATTTCCACTTTATTTTACCAATACCTATGCAGATGAAATGTAAAATACTAAATCAAAGGCAGACTTTCTTGCTCCTTTCCATTTATTGATCAATAAGTTATGACTGAATTATTACTGGCTTCTTATTTGGAAGTTTGAATAATTTATATAGCTCTCTACATCCTCCCTACTCCATCCTTCAGAAGTTAGCAAATATCTACTTCTCAGCCCTCCCTCAAAGTAAGTTTAATCAATAAAATATTTTTAAATTGCTCAGACTATTTAAAATAAATTAAAAATCAGGGTTTATAATACTCTGTATTCTCTTTTACATAAACACAACTCCATTGTCATTTTCTATACTGACCCGCCCCCCCCCCCAACAAAAAAACCCCAGCACCCTAAAAAAAAACCCCCAAACCCCCCTACCAACCAACGACCCAACCGCCCACATCTGAGGGTACTACTCTTTGCTTTCGCTCTCAGAGTCAAATTCTAACTTCCTTCATTAGAGAAGAGCTATTTTACTTAATAAGAAGCTCCACTGACTTCAGTGGAAGTACTAATGGAGCAAATTGGAAATAGCAAAACCTGGCTCTTAAACATGGAAAAGGAAGTATACAGAACTCCATGAAACTGTGAGGGAGGACGCTCAAGTGACGAACATCGAGCAATACAACCTACCCGTCTACTACCTGTGTCTAGCTAAAGCAGAAACTTGCAGTGAAAAAGTTATAGGAGGCTTCAGTTAAAGGGATGGTCTAAGACGTGTCTTCTCTAGGTACAAAGATATGATTTTAACCTTCAAGAGCATTATAATTTATTCCAGAATTAAAAAGCTGTGTTTTATCATCCAGTTCACAAGAGAGTACATTTGAATGTACACATCATAGCAAGAAGCATAAAAAACCTCACAGAATGAGAACATTAAGATAATTTCACTACAAGAGTTTTGAAAAACTGATAATGCATCACATGCCGTGATACAGCTTTCTGAATGTTGTGGGAAAATGATTGCTCTTTTAAGAATAGGTAGTTCCTTTTCACTAATCACATCCTGCAGTTATTCTCTGTACAATATGCAAGCCAGAACTGTAAAAAGCTTTTCACACCTTTTGCTTCAGTAGCTTTTTGGAATGTATGCTGTACTATCTACGGCAACCAGCTGTGCTCACATTGGATATCCTCAGTTAAGCAGGATCAGATTTTGGCAATGCTATTATTAGCTGTAAGTATTTGTTTATTTCCTGAGTGCCAATTATGCCCTGTTGGGACTGCCAATGACACACAGTGATTCACAAGGTAGATTTAATAAACAAGCTTATATCAGTGACAAATACTCCATGAAGATGTGAGAAAGCACTGTATTTAAGATTTTCTTATTTTTCAAAATATTACAGCTAACTTCTGGACAAGAGAAATCTTATTTTTCAGACATTTGAGCCTCCAAATGACTTTCATATTAGCTGTGGATGTGGAATCATTATTAAAGAGCTGTCCCCGAATTTCACCAAACAATTCCCCATATAAACTCAAGGAGTATTCCTGCTTCTTGTCCAGCGTGAATAAGTCTTCCAGCTTACTGACTCAGAACCTGACACAAAAATACTTTCTCCTTTTGTATCTATGAGACTAAAGTGCTAGCTGCAACAGTAGTTTTGCCTTCATAAACCTCAGCCGTATAGACAGCTGGACCCAAAGCTGAAGTTAGCCAAAAAAACAAACACAAAAATCCATTCTTGTATATTATACTGGAATAAGCCTGGTGATCTGGATAGGAATTAGAACAGGTGATTCCAAAAAATCACTGTAAACTTCTAATTACAGCAAGTATTAAATTCAACCTCAAAGACTCGCAGCCTTCACTACAGAGAAGAGTAGTACTAAGACAGTACTGGAAGAGCTGTTCTTTGGCTTCAGATCATTCCATACCAGGAAACTTGGGGGGAAAAATGAGAAAATAAGACTGGTTGATCTTCAAGCTCAGTGCTTAAATAGTACTGAAACTTATCTTTTCACCATAAAACCATAGCTTGCTCAACAGGGCAGGATGCTCACTGCGCTAAACACAGCTGGTAAAGGGCATTTTAATTGTCAAATATTAAAGATTTGTCAAGCGTATTATGACTGCATTCAACACTCTCTCTGGCCACAGACCTAAGTTAGAAAATGCCTCAAGATTTGAGGTTTTGTTCCTGAGTCCAGCAGTACAATGCCTGGGACTCACCAAGTCCTTATGTTTTAACAGTAAATTTAAAAAAAAAATGAAAATATCCTGATATTTAGTTTGTAACTTGAGCAATGCCCACTTACCAAGAAAAAAACCCAGCATGAAACACCATACCCCATAACCTGGAAGTTTTGATTACACTATTTGAGGAACCCCCCTAATTATCATTCAAGAGATTGATATGGTGGAAGCAATGGAGGGTGACACACTAGATAGAGAACTGCTGAGAGTTCAAGCTGTCTTCCAAAGAAAGAGTTTTGCTGACGTTCTCACCATAGTACAGACCATGATCATAGCAATCACAGTGACAACTCTGAACCACTAAAACAAATGAGAATTAGGTGACTAATTACTATTACAATCTATTACGACCTATGCCAATATCATTCTCCTTCTATTGGGGGGGGGGGGGGGGGGGGCCGGCGCCCCGCCCCCCCCCCCAACGCACCGACCCCCACCCCAAAAAAAACCCAAAAAACAAACCAAAACCAACTTAAGCCTGAGCAAACACTATATGCCATGAACTGTGTCAGCACCATGGTTCTCCAGTTGGAGAAATCTGGTTGTCCTGATGAGCTTCTTAACCACCATTAAAACATATTGAAGCTAATAAGAATCTAGTAAGGAAAAAAAGAAAGAAAGAAAAAAAAACTGCAACAAAAAAACACTCACCAAAAAATGTTCTCTGAGATACAGCCTAGGAGTAAGTGGTCAGTAATAAAAGGAACTATACAGAACTCAAAGGTTCCAAAGTTGCATCTAAATCTGCATCATGTTTTCCCCTCAAGCTAAAGAAAAATTTAAAAATGCTTAGAAAAATAGCTCATACTGTCACTCCATAAAACAAAGTCAAAATTTTTTTTTCTGTCTTTGTTTACATTTATATACTTACAGGAAAAGGAAAGCTCTAAAAATTTTCTATTTTGGGAAGATTATCTGTTTCATAAAATATCATCTGCACTGGATTTTTATTCAATCCTTTTATTAGAAGAGATTTGGCAGCTGAATATTATGTGTGACAGACTTCATTCACACCATCTGTTATCTGTCGCAAATCAGAAAGCATTTCTGCACTGCTTTTTGTGCAGGACTGTGGGTACAGTTCAGAACACTTCAACAAATATTTGCTTTTTGAGAAGAAATAGTGGCAGTGGCCATCCAGTTCTGGGTCTTCAATGCCTTGTTCTTCAGAAATCCTGCTCAACAGTACACTAGCTCACAGTAAGTCAAAAACTTTAAAGGTTACAGAATAGGGAAAAAAAACCCTTGGATTCTCTTTCTAATCTACTCATTGTTGATACAACCCAGTTGTCTTTCTGGTGAACTTCATTCACACAGAAAGAAAACTAAGCTCAAGTGAGGCATTGCTTCAATCAGGTTGGCCAGATTGAGCAGTTTCTTTAGCTATTAACTTCTGTTGTCATCTGTTAGTATGAACATTCACTGACACCAAAATTTTTCTTCACAGTATGGATACCCTCCCTGGACTGGAGTTCACTTGATACAGATTTTGAGTATAAATATATATAAAACCATATATATATAAAAACTATAAAACATTAAAAATGCAAAAAATTAAGTTATCGTTATATTGCTTTTTTAATACATCTGAAGATGACATTCGCTTAGTTTCATGCTCCAGGAATTTCAACATCTGTTTCTTTCAGTAACTACAAACACAAGTTTGAGGTGTAGAAATGGTTTGGAAACAGATTTACTGTTCCACCTGCATTTTTGTCATGGCACAATACTATGCATCCAGAAGTGCTCTAGCACTTGAAAGGAGTTAGCACATAAGACTGATTCTGTTCTTGCAAAAGTCAGGATGAGTACATAACATTTCCTAAATCAAAAGCTGCAACTAATGAAGGAAATAAAAAATTTCAAAATCACTGACCTCACTCATGATCCACTTGGTCATATTCATCTGGAGCGTAAAGGTTTACACTGGTAAATTCCCTTACCTAAATTGGCTAAAGTCACTGAGAATTTCTAGAAGTATGAGAAACAAGAAAGCATTAGTAGGGGTGAAAAAAAAGAAAAAAGAAAAAAAAAAAGAGCACTAATGAAAGCTTCCTGACTTTTTTTGTGAACACTGCAACTGACCTGCAGCCCTTCTAAGGTGAATGGTATTGTATCACTGTCTCTGAAAATAAGCTAGTATCAGGAGGCTTTCTGTCATTCAATACACATATATTCACTATCTATTTAATTCACCTATATTTATAACTGTTGTAATCCATACTTGTTTGGGGGTTTTTCTGTCCTACATTTCCAATTACTCTTTACTACTAATAATTGCCATTACTGTCTATTTTATGAGCATGAAGGTTGTAGCAATAATATCAATCTGTGCAGCTCAACATACATCCTACCCAGTAGGAATGCCCACAAGCAGCCACAGATCAATATGAACTGAAAAAACAAATGGCTTGAACGTGATTCTCCTCTACAGATCAGGATGGATCAGATCAGGATGCTACAAGTAGCAGAGTAAGGGTGCTCTGCTTGCACTCATTAAAATACAGCATTCCTCCACTTATTGTTTATTTGCATTTTTGGTGATTAGCCTTTAATTATATTACCTATTAATTATTAGCTTTTATCCTTCTAGAAATCAAGTTGATTAAACTGTGCTCTTCTTTCTAAGACTGACAGCAAACTAGTTGGTTTACATTTCCTTCTCTTTCCCTCTTCTCCACATTCGTATCTCATTGATTCTTAACACTGACAGTCCTATTTGATTTGTAATTGGACAATGTTGTTGAATATTACATCTCTTCTAAAACTAAATTACTTTCAATCTGCAAGTCAAACCTCATAAGTTTTTATACTCCCAGTCCTTCTAAGTGGGACTTCGATGGTATAATGCCAGCTGGATTGATCGCTAGAGCTTGACAAAGTCATAACAAACTTAGCATGAACTCCCAAACCAGTTTAACTTCCTTGATGTTTGAGTTCTTTAGAAGCCACAAAATGAAACTAATTTCATAGCAATTCAGAGAACTTTCTAACACTACACTGAACAGAAGTAGATTTCCCAATCTGCAGTTTAAAAGAAACAAGTTCATTCTTTGAAAACAATGCAAATACTGTAAACAAATTCTGTGGTACTTATATAAAACAGATATATGAATGATAGCTTAAGAATTTAATTAAATACACTGTTTTCTCATGAAAAGCTATCCACAGGTTCCTTGTGCATGTTTGTTTCTCCTGCAACTCGAAAAGCATCTGGATACTATAGGTTGGCAGCAAATTCTCTCAGAATAATAGAAAAACTTATGAAGACTTAAAAAACAGGTGTTACAATTATAAGAGGCTGTCTCATGCTACAGAGATGTCTGTAGTTATGGTTGCTTTTGAGGGTCTAACACACATACACACACAAAATTCGCAAACATTACTTCAAGAGAAATTTAACACTATTTCACCCTCACATGGATTCTGTTCTATAAATACTATCAGGTTTTGCCTGTCTACTGCCTTAGAAATACATAATCCTTTTCATATGAGATTTCTTATCCTGCAGTAATATGACTATTTTCTTTTCATTGCCCAGCTCCCTATTTTCATGCACATGTTTAATCAATTATTTCTCCAGCCTTGACTGAAGTTTGCAAATTGAACTAAGGACTGCCCTTTCATTATCTGTATATGAAGCCAAGATTACAATACAACTGGACTTCATTTTGACCAAATATTTTTCACTCCATTACACTGTAAGAATGAGGAAACTTTCTCTTCTCTCTGCATCCAAGCTGTCATACTCATTTAATCTCACAGCTGCTCCTGCTCATGTTCCTAACATGGTCACTTCTCATTAGCACTTTCAATTTCAGTTTCCTCAGTGATTCTTCAACTCCTTTGTTATTTAAAAACAAGCAAACAAAACCCAGCGCACACACACACAAAGTGCTATAACATAAGAATTCAAACCCTCTTCCTCCTCTGCCTAAAGCTAAATAAAAAAGATGAAGGGGCAGGTCAAGGAAGACAAAATCTTGGATGCAGTTTGGAAAGGTTTTTGGCTTCTTTTTCTCCTTCAGAAGGAGGAAAAAATATTTATCATATCTACTTCAATATAGATGAAGACTAGCTGTTCTTTGGAGACATATTTAGGACTTCTCTTTGATAATTCAATATATTCTCACATTGATTTCTATGTAAGTTCCATGACAATTCATCATTCAGATGTCAGCATGATTAAGAGTACTAAAAGATATGTCTGCATTCAGTATAAACTGAAAATTCCTAGGGTTTTTTGTCTGTTTAGAGCATTAAGAGAAATTATACATTTGCATTGGATAACTTAATCTTAACTTCCCAACATAATTCCTGAAGAAACATTTTTTCCTAGCATTCAATCTGAACAGTTTTCCTTCCATTCCCAAGAAATGCAAAGACTTTCCAGTAGACCTAACTGAGCTTTTTCCCCTATCATTTGTGATTGGCACAGTGGGATCTAATGGTTTCTCCTCTCTGTGCGCTTCCCTGCTGATCATTCCAATCAGCCATCCTATCTCCAGCTATGACAGGTCTAGACAATTTAGCCGTTCATTAAGCCACATCACCTCCCTGGCATAAGCACTGTTTTCAACAGAAAAAGACAAGTTTTAATATAAGCTTTTACTCTGTAATATGATGACTGTAATGCTTTACTGCTTTCCAGAAAATGTGCAAGCTAGAAAACATTTACCAGAAAACAAGCTGTCATTCTTTCCTTATTAGGTCATTCACCTGCTATTCTTCTTGGTTCCTGGATCTCCACTCTCATTAGGACTGGAGTTCCACTCTTCATTCAACTTTAAAAAAAACGGATTAAAAAAAAAACAGGGTAAGCTAACTGAAGCCTTTGTTTCAAAAACCGAAGCCAATTTCTCAATAATTAAGTAGTTATTCTTGAATCTTTGATTTTCACAAAGTTTGTAACACTAAAAATCATGTTTGGATCTCAAGCCATCTTACACTCACTACCCAAAGCTTCATATCAAAGTGTGGATCTTGTAGGAAGGATTGAAATCTCAGATCTGGTGGTATATTTAACCCAATGCTAAAGCCTTAGCACTCAGTTGGTATATGTATAAGTTTAGCAAATAGAATGAATATATTTTAATGACCATTCTTCCGCTACAATGGGAAAGCCATATTAGATAAGGCTTAAGTACTTCATTACTGTTACTTTCAGTAAGTGTGACACCGACCAGTCACATTATTTACAATGAATGTCAAGTCATAGGATAAGAGATATTCTAATAAAAATGTTCAAAATCAAGACAGCACTATCTGTAACAAACCTTGCAGAAAGCTCCTTGGAACAGCAGAAAAAGATGGAAAGGTATCATTCTGGGGAAAAAAGGGTCCAAATCCCTATTTCTTAAATTTACCTCGCATAAGCTATATTGCCTAAGTTACATATTCATATACTTTACAACACATGAAGTGCCTTTCACCACTTTCAAGTTCACTCATATCCAAATAATTTTTATTTGTAACGTTATGTTCACATAATCTTAGACATATTTTATTAAAATTTCATGGGTTGACAATAACTTTATAACAAAATAACCAAACCTTTCAAAAGAGGTATCAAAACATCCTCATTATCGATAAGCAAGATACCATTATGACCTTCTGGAAACACTCAAATACACTCAAATCTAATAAACTAGCATATAAAGACATTTTTTACTGTTAATGGCACATTTTTCCACCACTTCCTGGATAACTGAAAATTACTTCCAGCCATACCCAGAAGCCTACTTCGTTCCAACTTTCACCACAACAATTACTTTAAATAAGTCTTTAAAAAAAAAAAAAAAATTACTATCACAGAACTGACATATAGCATCTTAAGACTATCTTGTGAAATACAGTCCCAGTAGCTGTACTGTATACAATGGACTTCTTGACAGTGAGTTCTATAAACCCCAATATCCAATCAAGTTTTAACTTTGCATACATAATATGAAAGCTTCATGAACAAGCAAAACTCAGATGTTATCCCCAAAAAATTAAATAGTAGAAATGCATATGAAGTAATCTATAGTTTCTCAGGGCAAAGAATAAGCTGTACAAACTACAGAGTCCATAAAAACAAATGCAGTTTTTAGTAATCATATAGTCTGATACCTATTTGTTAAAGACCAATTATTATCTGCACGTTAATGGATATCAGGTCTTTTAGATCTCAGTTTTGTGACTGACTGCAAGGATGATCTACAGCTTCTAGGACAGAGTCTGGTTTCAGCTGGGATAGAGTCAATTTTCTTCTTAGTAGCTGGTGCGGGGCTGTGTTTTGGATTTGGTGTGAGAACAATG
>JAVJGI010000040.1:4793683-4809728 GCA_035590275.1 Ibycter americanus
TATAAACTGGGAGAAGAAGGAGGGTGGGGTCATCTGGCATTATGGTGTTTGTCTTCCCGAGTAACCATTATGTGTGACGGAGCCCTGCTTTCCTGGGGATGGCTGAACACCTGCCTGCCCATGGGAAGCGGTGCTTTCTTGTTTTGCTTTGTTTGCGTGTGCAGTTTTTGCTTTCCCTATTAAATTGTTCTTATCTTAACCCTCGAGTTTCACATTTCATTCCGATTCTCCTGCCCATCTCTCTGGGTGAGGAGGGAGTGAGGGAGCAGCTGTGTGGTACTTAGCTACAAGCTGGGGTCTAACCACGGCAGGAACAGATAACAGCGCTCTAAAACCTAGGATCAACCTTCCCATATTTCTGGGAAAAGCTAAGTCAATCATAAGGAAAAACATTACAGATACTAAGCAAGCAACTTGCTAGTCTGAAGTCCTTAATCACCTAAAATTAAAACCAAAACATAACCATTACACACTAGAAGAAAATGCTGATGATTGATTCTTTGGGTAGACAGAACAAATTCCTGGCAATCTCCTGAGCAGTAGTCTCATCCTTCAACTCCTATGGTTAATAGGACTCATATGACAGTTACCTTTTCCAGATATATCAGTCCTGACTCTCCCCATGTGTAAATCGGTGGATTTCAGGTTTCTTTTTATAGGTAATCCTTTATCACAAGATTTTTAAGTGAACAATGGGGAAGCTTGGCTGGTTCTTGCATCATGATCGCAGAAATGATTTGTTTTATTTACAGGGTATCTGGTTCAGCTCACAGAGGTAGCCAAGCATAAGAACAGGAAATGAAGTTCTTTCAACAGTAGTTTTCTTTCCAACCTTGTAGTGGGAATGTTGTGTAGCTGGAATATAAATCAGTGTTTGTGGAGACCACCACAATGGTTCTGTATGGCTTGTTAAATGGAGAAGTGGACATTTTCTGCTTTAAGACAGTGAGACAAATCCCAGTCCCAGGCACAGAAGTACAATTTTGAAGCAAAACAGTTATTCCTCATTTTCCCTAATGAAAAAAAACAGGTTAATAATAAACATAAGTTTTGAAATATATATTCTGATATCTTATTTTCTGTTTTTTAATGAATTTGCAGAAGCATTCCCTTTTCTAAGTCAGCTCACAAAAGCCTGAACAAGATTTAGTGACTGCAGAATGAGGACGGAGTGTTTGAATATTCTAGTCTTTCCCAATAAAAATTTAAAGACTTCCTACTTTCTTTCCTTTTATCTCCTTTTAAGCCATCCGCTTAGGATCAAGAGCTATCTCTGAAGCTGATTCCTAATTATAGGAAATGAAGTCTTTACTTCAGCTGCTAAAGAGCCAGATATTAGGAAAATGCAGAGAATTCAGAGCTCCAAAGGCAGGGAACTTTAGTCCAGTTATTCTGTTACCTAAACAGATTGAAAGGCCTCTTATTTAAAGGAAATGTTCAAATTCAGATGGCTAAGCAGCACCAGATCTAAAATTTCAGTCCTTTATCTCCCTAAGCTTTCACCAACATCAAACAGAAGTCTGGGCCAATATGAATCACAAAAACTGGCCCTTCATATTCATTAGGCCTGAAACTCACTTACCTTTTAATCCTGACTTCTAGGCCAAGCTGCACATTTACTGAAGTGTCAAGAAATAAGCTATGCATTTTATACTACTATACAAGCTGCAATAAAGTAAAAGATTCCAAGGAAGAGCAACCATTACTTTTTAGGAGTCTTGAATTGAAGCAACAATCTCTGAAATATCAAAGATGTCAGTTTTGTCTGCAAGACTGGCATATAAACAGTGTACATTAAGACAATTCATCTTTCCTCAAAAGAAACATTCATAAAATTATTTCCAATCAGAGAAGTCTAAAGTCATGTGAAAGGGGCCATTCAGTTCCTTAAGGGGAACTGTGGGAGAAAATAAAGTTTCTATTTGGGGGAGGGGCAGCAAGAAGAAATCAGATTTTCTAAATGGGTTAATTTTCACTAAGATCAGTGAAATAATTGGTTTAGCTTAATTATAATGTGTAAATATCTTTTTTAAAAGGCTGTAACTATTTGTCAGTATGCAGAAAGAGGTACAGCCTCACACACAAGCCCATCTTCCAATCAAACTTGCTGTTTCAAGGAGGTGTAGTGCTTGTCTAGGACCTGTATCCTCAGCCTCAAAGAGACTGCTGGAACTCATCTAGCTCTCAAAATCCTGCTTCTTATTGCCCATTGTTACAACCACACAGGCATGAACCATACTACTCAGGCAACTATATGGGTCTGAGGACTCAGGTGAAGAGGACAGGGGCCTATGGGAGACTCTCAGTCAAATCAAGTCAAGCAGAAAAGCTATGGCAGGAACAGACATATTCTGTCAGTCAACACATGGCTTTGCAGCTGGTAAAGGGCTTTGGCTTCTACAAACACACAATGATCTTCAAAGAGCAGACTGCTGGCAAGCAACAGATGTGATACCTGACAAAAATGAGGCAACAAATGAAAAAGGCAAGATGGGGTAGTTTTCATGAATGGAGTTGTGAGACAGATGGATACACTGTTTTTAGGGAAAAGGGAAGAAAAATTACTGCATTATATGTAAAGAAACAAAATGAGTACATGAACCTTTCCTGTGGAGTCACTGATAGTCTGCAACAGGATCTATGAGAAGTCAGAGGGAGATGCTGTTAATGAACAGTTGTGGCAGTTATCCAAAAAGTAGATGGACAAACATTATGCAGACAGTTAGAAGATGTTCCAGTTACATGTCTTGATTCTTATAGAGACCTTTAACCACTCTGATATCTACAAAGAAACCAATACTGTGCAGCACAAGCAATCCAGAAGGTCTCAAAAGTGCATAGGGATTTTTTTTCCCCCAAGTATGGGATAGGCCAGCTAGGAAGGTGGTCTGCTACATACAAAGAACTGGTTAGGGGTGTGATAGTCACTGACAATCTATGCTGTTGTAACCTGCAGATGGAAGAATTTAAGATCTTGAGGAAAGACATGGAAGCAAGCAACAGGAGAAAGACCTCAGACTTCAGAACAGATTTCAGCCTGTTCAGAGAACTGCTGGCAGGATATTTCATACAAGATTGCCCAGAGGACAGAGGAGCTTATGAGGTCTGATTGATCTTCAAGGGTAGTCTCCCTAAAGCACAAAGATGATCAAAGAGAATGAGTCAAGTTTTGGATCAAATTATTTAACTACAAGAAAACAAGCAGCCATAGCAGACTGTCCAAGCTGGATAAAGAATCTCGACTAAGTTCAAATGCAAAAACACAGGCTTACAAGAAGTGAAGGTAGTCATATATTTATTACAAAGAAGAGGTCTAGCAGCATTTGAAAGGCCAATGCTTTACTGGAGTTCAAACTGGAAGGATAAGGGCAATGGGAAGGTACCAGTGTACACTGCAGCAAAAGGAAAGCCAAGAAAACTTTGGCTCAGTATCTAGTGGGGTGGGTAATCTAGTAATGAAGGAAAGATTGATGTACTTGGCCCCTTTTTTTCATGGAGGTCTTCAGTGGCAAGCTGTGCTACCAGGTGTCCTAAGTCCATGTGTTTGGTAGCAAAATTTGAGGAGGAAATTTGTGATCAGACAAAAAAAAAAAAAAAGTCAGGGACTAGTTGAATAAGGTGAACATGTATAGGTCCGAAGCAGCTAACTAAACATCTGGTGGTGCAGAGTAACCTGGCTAAAGTCATCATGAGGCCATTCCACCAGCTTGGAAAGACTGTGGTGACCAGGACAAGCTCTCAGAACTGGAAAAGGCAACTAGAAAAAGACTGATGTCCTGATGTTGCATTAAGGGGTAAGAGTCTGACAAGTGGCCAGAGGCTACAACCATCCCATTGAGTCATGAGGTTTGGAAAGGATCCCCTTGCTTTCTAAACTCCTTCTCAGAGAGTAGTCTAGGTGTGGCCAGATCCATTCCTAGTCTCAGAGTTTGTCAATGGTTTTAGGATTATACGTACAGCCACTCATTGGAGTTTTTGTTTGCCTGTCACGAGTCTAAGGAATCTCACTGAGAGTCAACATTTGCCAGTCAGAGTCCAGTTTAAGAACTTGCATGGAAACATTTTCACAAAGTTGATAAAAACAGTTGATTTTTTAAGGTAACAGATATAACAAATTCATTGTTAATAAAAGCTCTTACTGCAACAATCAAGCTCAAGTTAAGAGTTCATTTCTTTAGTTAACAATACTTTCCTGGGAAACACTGAATGTAGTCAGAGGTGCAAGTCTTACTAAAGAGATGTCCCTGCTTGGGAAGAAGTTCAGGCCCGTCAACCAGTCCGGTGGTTGAAGTTCTTGTCCTCAGAGGATTCTAAATGCCAGATTTATACTCATGGAGAGGTGGGACGAAGTCAACTATTGTGTGCCGATTGGTCCTTCTTAGAAGTCAGTGGAGCCCAATGGATTCAGCACAGGGCGGGGGTCTTAAGTACAGATGTACAGGGGTCTTCCTGGCTTTTTTTTGAAGCAACACTGGACTGTAAGGCCTTCACCTCACCCCAGGCATCACAGTTGGGGTGACAGGGAGGATATGTGTGCAATTGTCAGGCCCGTTATCTATTTTGTGATATCTCAAATGAAACCCCCGAAGCCACTTGGAGTTGATTACTGCCATCACCCACCAGATACATTCAGTATCACTGCTATTGGTGGTTCATTGTTAAGGAAATAAAGGAGAGGGTGAAGCAGTCCATCACACCCGAAAAGGGCATGGTGAAGGATGTGGGGAACTACAGTGAGCCACACCTCCATCCCCAAGAACATCACAGAAGGCCTCAAAGCCATTTCCGGGCACATGAGGGACATGGAAGCAGTCAGCAGAGTTACCAAGCACAAATCCTCTATCTGACTAACCATACCACTTCCTGTTACAAGGGGAAAGCAGCTAGCTATTTTGTATTGCTTACTTTGACTTTAAAAAATAATTTTAAAATTACCTCTTACCAGTGTCCTTGTAGCCAAACTGACTTGTAGCCAAACTGAGGAGATATGGATTGGAGAGGCAGACTACAAGGTGGAGAGAAAACTGGTTCAGAGAGTGTAGTCAATATTTCAACGTCTGTCTAGCAGTCAGCTATGACTAGTGTTCCTCAAGCTTCAATGCTTGCCTCAACAAGGCAGCAGTGCTCTTCAACACCATCTAGAACCCAAATGACAGAATTAATTACGTCATTATACCTTCATCAAGTTTGGAGGTGACACTAAAATGGGGAAAGCAACTGATATGGTGGAGGGCATAACTGCAATTCACAGGAAACTCACGTTGGAACAGTGGGTGAACAAGAATTTCATGAACAAAGGCAAAGTCATCTACCTGGGAACAGTCTATCCTTGTGCATCAGTATAAACCAGCTAGCCAGCAACTGCAGAAACAGACGGGTTGACAGCTAAATGCAGTTCACACTTACCCTACCAACAGTGAACACTAACAATGTAAAGAGCAGCAAGCGCACAGACATGAATTTCCTCTGTTAGTGCTTGTTGTGTCTAAAAAAGTGGTTAGTTCTGTGGCCAAAGTACAAAGAAAATGTTGACTAAGTGGAAAGAGTCCAGAGAAGGGCAAAGATGGTCAGGGATTTTAATTAACTTGGTGGAAAGCTGCAGTTATTTTTAACACCCCTACTTAACTAACTATACAGCAAAGCAATGTTTAAAGGCAGAGTGAAAAAGATGTAAAATTATTGAGGCTTTGTCCAGAAAAAGTAGACGTGTAAAAGCAAGAGTTTTTTTCTTTTTTTAAAAAAACCTCCTCAGCAAGTCATGGACTAGCAGGTACAAAATCTTACACACTTGCTTATCATAAAAACGGGTATCAGTTGATCAACTCCATTTCTTTTTCACCTCATTCCATGGTCATTTTAACAGTCCTGAAGCTTCCCCAAGACATGAGGGAGAATTTTTTTCTCAGAAGTCATATTTGTTTATACAGCTAATGAGTCTGGTCTGTTTTTAAATTCTACTTCAGCAACTGTGTCAAGAATCCCACTTAATGACATTCACAAAAACATGGAGCACCTCAGAGGAAAAAAATTCTGGTTTATTTCTAATGAATACCATAAATAAAATGGCATTCACTGTGTCTGATATTGTACAGTTCTGAATTCTGTTATATAAAGTTACATGTATGTTTCCAAATGAAAATAATTCAGAAAACATGGACTGCTTCCTTCAAATAAATATAATTATGTTACTACTTGAGTTTCTTCAAAATCTATGTACATTTTTGAATACTATGAATGCACCAAATTGTACTCTAATAATATCTGCTGCTCGAACCGCAATCAAACAAATGGCAACAATAGCACTTATCACCTTTAGTCTATATAGAATTTTACTGGGTAATAAAATGTTTATGTTTTGTGTATATACGATGAGCAAATGCAAGACAACATTAATTATGCTTACAAACATAAACTTAATTTCCCTCTCTCTTTCACTCAAGCCACTACAATATGAGGAAATTTTCTTGAGAAACAACCTAAATTGACAAATCAATAGTCTCACATTTTGGTGATGAGTGCAAATTTTCCCCCTCATAGTGGATATACCAGTATAGTGATTGCCACTACTGATCTTCAAGAACAGAACAGGAATCGGAAAAAAAACAAAGAAAAGCAAATAGAAGGAAAACCAAGTTTCAGGTACACATAATCTATCTCCAAATTTCATTAAATGCCACTTATTTCTAGTGGACCTTTTTAGATTAAAATATGCATCTCAAACTATCAAAAGGTGATTAAAATTTTGAACCAATAAATCAATAAGAAAAAGAGTCTTTTTTTCAAACATAACAAAATTTTCTTCCCAGTTTTATTGAAACAGAACCCTGTACTTGGGGCAGGGGCTGGAGGGGGGAAGGAAGCAGCAGAGTACCATGATCTCCTTTCAGATCACATAGTTCCAGTACCTATAGAACTGAATTGAGCAACACTAGCACAAAGTAATTAAAAATGGATAAGTAACCTCTTAAAGTGAGTAAAATCAAAATAAGCACTTCCATAAGTATGCTCTCAAATCTCCAAATTATCCTTGCAAAAAGTTCCTCAAATTCCCAATTTCCAACTCAAATACCATCTTCTTGTTTAAATCCCCCAATATTGTTTTAGGTTGCCATAATCTACATCAGTTATTACAACAGCAGAATCCAGACAAGTGTCTAACAGCAACCAAAATGCTAGTGTTTACATATAAACCAATCATACATTGGAGCTTGTCTCAAACACCTTTTCTCCCCCAAAGATAGGTATCAGGATAACATTAGCTATCACTAGCAAATTTACTTAGCATTATGATCCATTTTCTATTTGCTCCATACTTTCAGACATGTTCTACAGCTTTGCTCATTTTTGAAGACTAGCCAATTTGTAAGCACTATTCTTTCAAAACTCAAATTCTATCCTTGCCTGAAGTATTAAATTACAGGTGTTACTAAGTCTCCACAATCAAGTGAAGCATACATCAGTTTCCATAGCATTTTAAGTAAGAAATTACCTAGTCTTCTCACTCACACAACTTTCTGTACTTAAAATTTTCAAATGTTTCTTTTCACTTCAGCTGTTGTCACTTCTACTTCCATAGCTGCTTCTATTAGTCAGTTTCCTTGCTTTAGGTTCAATGTCACCACCAGCATTAAAAACAAAACCAATAATTTTTGAATTCAAACAAATTAATCTCAACTCAAAGCAACAAACTTACTTCTTGACACACTTTCCTCCTCCTCACTTAGCTTTGACTACATGTCTAAGGATACTTAAAAGCAAGTACAGTACAGGAACAGAGAGGCCCCACAAAGGAGTTCTTATAACAATTGTTCATAATTTTATTTTTGGACATTGAGAACACAGGTTTTGATACCTCAAAATTCAAACAGCATGACAAAACAAGCAAAAGAAATCCAGAAGGCTCTTTCCGAGTTTTCCTGAAGGTTTCCACAATGTGGACTTCCATTTTTTTACAAGTGGTCCCTCATTTCTCCATAACAGAACATAGTTACAGGCAGGTCTCTCTCAAATTTTAATTTAGTTAATTTACTGTCAACCCACACAAAGCTTTGGTCAGAAGTCAGGCACAAAAGCAGATGTCCCCAGGACTCCGCAGCACACAAGAGCACCCAGCCTCCACCACCACCACTCCCAGCTTCCTGTTTTCATCTCAGGGCATACACACAAGCTGTTAAACTTGTTCTGGCAGGGAGATGAGGAGGGCAGGAGGGGGAGGCAGACACAACAGCCAGGGCATGTGTGCATAATTTGATGGGCTGGGTACAGTTTTGGTGCTTGGTGGGGTTTTCCCCCCACTATCTGGCGTTTAATTATCACCAGTCATCTGGAAGTGGTTTTCACCAGCACAGGGCAGTTTGTACGCCCACTGGGCGCCACAGCAGCCCACTGCTGCTCACAGCTTGTACTGCGCTAGGATTGGTTGGTGTGTGGGTGTATCTAGACCCCAAGAAGGTAGAGAAGCTGTCTAACTGGAGAGTGTCTCTCAAAATATAGCTTGAAAGCCTCTAATTTCCTAGCCTTCAGTGGCAGGGGCTCAGCAGGCTCCAAGAAGCACACTTAATAATACATTTAATATTACATGCGAAGCTGCCCTAGATGTTTTCCAAAATCCTTTAACTCACTATACATCCTGGTTACTCTGCCCCTCCTTAGTTTGTAGTGGGTTTGCATAGCAAAGTTTTGGTAGTGGGGGAGCTACAGAGGTGGCTTCTGTAAGAAGATACCAGAAGCTTTCCCCATGTCCAAAAGAGCCGATGCCAGCTGGCTTCAAGATGGACCCGCCCCTGGCCAAGGCTGAGCTAATCAACAATGGTGGTAGAACCTCTGTGACAGCATGTTAAGGAGGGGAAAAAAAAAAAAAATCTGCACCAGCAAGAGGAGTGAGACTATGTGAGAACAACAAGTCTGTAGACACCAAAATTGGTGAAGGAGGGAGGAGGTGCTCCAGCAGCCAGAGCAGAGATTCCTCTGCAGCCCATGGTGAGGCAGGCTGTGTCCCTGCAGCCCATAGAAGTTAAAAGTGGAGCAGATATCTACCTGCAGCCCGGGGAGGACCCCACAACAGAGCAGATAGATGCCCAAAGGAGGCTGTGACCCCATGGGAAGCCCATGCTGGAGCAGGCTCCTGGCAGGACCTGTGGAGAAAGAGGAGCCCACACAGGAGCAGTTTTGCTGGCAGGACTTGTGACCCCATGGGGGACCCATGCTGAAGCAGTCTGTTCCTGAAGAATTGCACCCTGTGGAAGGGACCCTTGCTGGAGCAGTTTGTGAAGAATGGCAGCCCATGGGAAGGACTCATGTTGAAGAAGTTAATGGAGAACTGTCCCCGTGGAAGGGACCCCACACTGGAGCAGGCAAAGAGTGTAAGGAGGAAGAATCAGCAGAAACAACATGTGGTGAACTGACCATAACCCCCATTCCCTGTTCCCCTGCACAGCTCAGGAAGAGGAGGTAGAGAAATTTGGAATTAAGTTAAGCCAGGGAAGGAGGGGGGTGGGGGGGAAGGTGTTTTTCTGATTGGAATGGTGATAAATTAAACTAATTTTCCCCAAGTCGAGTCTGTTTTGCCTGTGACAGTAATTGCTGAGTGATCTCCCTGTCTTTATCTTGACCCATAAGCCTTTCATTATATTTTCTTTCCCCTGGCTGGTTGAGGAGGGGAGCGATAGAGTGGCTTTGGTGGGCACCTGGCATTCAGGCAGGGTCAAGCCACCACATAACTTTAAAGTAACCTCACATAAACCTGTAAGAGCTTCACCTCACATACCAAAACCATGGCTTCCCATACCGCTAAGAAGTTTACTCACTTCCACTCCCCAAATAAGCATGTGCCTGTTCATGAGACATTTAGAGTTACTAATGCTCCTGACTTTTAGGGCTGGCTTCCATTAGGATTAGCTGATTTCTACTCCACTGAAAACATTGATAGTTGCTGAAACTGGTCACAGTGAATCTATTTAAAAGGCAGCAAGAACAGTCTGTTTTGTGTCTTCCTCTTCCTGTGTCAAATCTGATCTTCAGTACTTTTATACATTAGACTTCAAGCATTCCCTGTTTTAGCAGAGTTCAAGGGAATCATAGTGTTCTGAACCTATATAATCACCACAATGTTAAAAAAACATTACTGAATTGGAATGCCAACAATTACAGGGTATTTCTAACCTAAATTTGCTCTTGTATCCCAACCTATGCCATAGGGGTATAACAAGACTTTCCCTTTGGAATAGTACTGCAAACAAGTTAGTTTGGAACCAGACAAGGTGATCAGTGAAAACTCAACCCCCCCACCCCCAACACACACACACACCCAAAAACAAACACACAAACAAACCCCCCAAAAAAGCACTCCCTCAAAAAAAACCCCACCAGCACAAATAAAAAGCAAAGAAACCCCCCATTTTCAAACAGGGTGCAAATGAGGTTCAAAACATAGTTTAAGGTCATACTTGAACATAGACCAAATTGAGAAAGGAGTCTGTTTTGTGGACCAAACCAGAAATGCACAGGAAAAATAAGATCCTATGATCACAGCACTGAACTCTATTATAATGTACAACCAAAGAAGCAAAATAAAGTTTATTATTAATTTTGTTGTCTGCATTGGTATTGCAAAGTCTTGGCAATCTTGAATACTTGTAAGTCAAATGATTTCCAAGTATTCCCTGTATTATTTTTAGACACACGTGTTAGTATTTATGAATATAGCAAGTAGAAATTATTTCATCTATTTTAAAGTACATTTTAGTGTTCTCTTTCCAACGTGGTATAATGTAAAATAATACATCCCAATATATTTTCCCAGTGCACTGTGGTATAATTCTCACTCAGAAGAGATGATACATACAAAGAAAATGTTTAATGTCTCCTGGGTGAGAGGTCACTTTCATGGGTAATTCATTTCATAACAATTCCATATCTGTGATACTTATGAATGATCTTACAGGATCACAGAATGAAAAAGAAATCTTCTTGGGAAATGATACTACATTCCTCCTTAAGATTTAGGTCATTATGTTTTGAAGAACTATGTTTCCATTCAGAATGTAAAGGTGTCCTTAGTGAATTGAAAAGGGCACAATAATAAAACTATCTGAACTGGGGAATGTGTGCAACAGGAAATAATTTCAGTAGGACACAATGAAACATAAATTGAAGGTTAGAAATAGAAGCATTATAATAAACTCAAGAAAAGAAAAAGGTACCAGATGCATATCACAAATTATCCTATTCTAATGAGGGAAAAGCTGGAGAAAGGAGAAAAGGTAAAAAGATATTTGAAACTTAAGAGAAACATTCCTACAAATACCCTTCCTGCAATCTCTTCATATCAATGATAAGACAGTGAACCCCTACAAAGAATATACAGTACTTTGAAATTCAAGATCAAGACTGTTGATAATTCACAAGGATTCCAATTAGGAAGTCTCACAGATTTATCGCTTTTTTAAATTGTTCTTATTTTAAAGGGATTGACAATGATTTTCATACAGAAGCAGCAACTTAGAGAAACATGGAAGAACAGTTTACAAGAGGTTTTCAACACCTTATACAGAAAGAGGTATATACACTAAGGGACTTCAGCAGGGTATAGTCTTTTGATGCTTATTATTCTACTCTTACTCCACCTTAAATGACCCAACTCCAAGACTTATCCAAAAGAAATCAAACAAAACCCCCAATACAATGTTCTGTTCTTGATCTGAATGTTCTAGCTTAAGTTTAGAGTGAAAGCAGTGAAAGAGAAAACACTTTTACCCAAAATATTTACTTACAAGCCAAAGGTCATACTGTATTTGTCCCAGCTGAGAGTATTCTCCATGTGAAACACCCACAAAAATGTTACAAAATCCAAACCCTAGAAAAAGTAGAATAATCTGCATTTCAACACCACATGACCACAAAATTTAACTTCTGTAAGATTCTTATCTACAAAGACATGATATTTTCTTGTTGCAGACTGCTGAGTAGGCAAGTAACAGAGTAACGTATTTTCTGTTGAATACAACCAACCTTTCATACCCAGATTTTTAGCTTCAAACTACCTTGCAGGCCACCATATCTGGGATGCATTCCATAATCTGCTACAAATGTCCTTCTCTAACTTAAATAGGTTACTTGGTAAACAATAGGTCTAAAGCCCCAAAGCAGATCTATCTGCATACAGAGTGGTGTATCATAACTTATTATAAAATACAAAATGTTTTCTCTTACTATGACAGTGAGAGCCATAAAAGGTCAATGCCAATAAAATATTTATACATATTTCTACCTGGTCCATGGCTACTACATGACTGAAAGAAAGAGAGATGAGTTTGACAAAGTTTTCATATCTTTAGCTGAATAAAGTTTCTAGATCTGAAAAAAGTCTTGAAGATTGTTTCAGGTTTAAAGATTACTTTTTGGAAAGGTATTTGATGGATATTCAGTGTTAACTTTTAAAACAAAGCTTACTTCATCAAGATACTTCTAATCCGTACCTAATTCTCATAGGTCTCTTAATGCAGTACCATTGAAAATATGCAGAAGTAGAACTGCACATGTAGGATATTAGTCTCATTAGAGATTTTATAGTGGGTCTGAAAAATTTTGAAGAAGTGCCAGGAATGGCAAGATCCAACAACTCAGTGAGGTGGCCCTTCAAGCTGGAGAAGAACTCTTTGCATAATAGAGATCTTTTACAGTGTAAGCTAGTAGTAAAACTTTTTTTTCTTGTGTTAACTACCTTTCTGTTCCTCATATGACACTATGACAGCTATGCTAGAGGAAATAAGCTAGTTACAGATAAAACACCTGCAAATTAAATACATATTTTTCAAGAAGTATTTTATACCCCTTTTCACTGAGAGGCTATTGATATTTACACAAAACTCTATTCCAGCCTGATTTGAAAAGGAAGTTCTAAAAAGGCCAGGGCAATATTAATTAGGATAGGAAACTAAAACCGATTTCTTTCTAGTGAATAAGATCTTTATTTAAACAGTTACTACAAACACCAAGAATAATTTCCTTCTTCAGTCTTTGAGATGAACAGGGTTCATTACATACTGAGTTTGAAGCATCTTAGTAAGCAAGATGCATGAATTAGGACATTGCTATATATGCTTTCAAGCTGTTGTCCTCATTTCAGCTGGGATAGAGTCAATTTTCTTCTTAGTAGCTGGTGCGGGGCTGTGTTTTGGATTTGGTGTGAGAACAATGTGATAGCACACTGGTGGGTTTGGTTGTTGCTAGGTGAGGTTTATACTAAGTCAAGGACTTTTTGGTTTCTCAGGACCTGCCAGTGAGAGAGCTGGAGGGGCACGGGAAACTGGGAGGGGACACAACCAGGTCAGCTGATCAGAACTAGCCAAAGGAATATTCCATACCATATGACAGTATGCTGAGTATATAAACTGGGAGAAGAAGGAGGGTGGGGTCATCTGGCATTATGGTGTTTGTCTTCCCGAGTAACCATTATGTGTGATGGAGCCCTGCTTTCCTGGGGATGGCTGAACACCTGCCTGCCAATTGAGAGTAATGAATGTTTTTACTTGTTTTGCTTTGTTTGCGTGTGTGGCTTCTGCTTTCCCTATTAAATTGTTCTTATCTCAGTCTCTGAGTTTTACATTCCTTTCCAAATCTCCTGCCCATCTCTCTGGGTGTGGGGAGAGCGAGGAAGTGACTGCGTGGTACTTAGTTACCAGCTGATACTTAACCACGACTGCTGCATATTGAAAGTCATCAAATAAATTCTTTTAAAATACTTCTAATCTCAACAGCTATAACATTTTCTAAAAATTGTAAGATAGATCCCTACATTAAAAAGGATTCACCTTCTGGTTAATAACAGTTCCGAAAAATGTTTAAATTTCCTAAAGGTGGTTGATTTGTGTAGCAGGTTTGCACAGCAGTTTCAGTATCAGGGAGGACTATGGGGTGGCTTCTGTGAGAAGATACCAGAAGCTTCCCCTACATCCGATGGAGCCAATGCCAGCTGGTTCCAAGATGCACCCACTGCTGGCCAAGTCCAAGCCAATCAGCGATGCTGGTAGAGCCTCTGGATAACGTACTTAAGAAGGGGGGGGCGGGAGGTGGGTGGGTGTAATAAAAAAAATTGTACGAGAAATTGCAGCAAAAAGAGTGAGAATATGAGAGAAAGTTGTCTGCAGACACCAAGGTCAGTGGAGGGAGGAGGTGCTCCAGGCACCAGAGCAGAGATTCCCCTGCAGTCCATGGTGAAGACCACGGTGAGAGGCAGGCTGTCCCACTGCAGCCCATGGAGGTCCATGGTGAAGCAGATATCCACCTGCAGCCCAGGGAGGACCCCCACATCAGAGCAGGTGGATACCCAGAGGAGGCTGTGACCCCACAGGAAGCCTACACTAAAGCAGGTTTGCTGGAAGGACTTGTGACCCCATGGGGGGCCCCCCACACTGGAAGATTCTGTTCCTGAACAGCTGCAGCCCATGAAGGGACCCATGCTGAAGCAGTTCATGAACTGGACCCCATGGGAAGGACTCATGTTGGAGAAGTTCATAGTGAACTGTCGCCCGTGGGAGGGACCCCACACTGGAGCAGGGAAAGAACGTGAGGAGGAAGGAGCAGCAGAAACAACTGACCACAACCCCCACTCCCTGTCCCCCTGTGCCACTCAGGAGAAGGAGAGAGAGAAATTGCAAGTAAAGTTGAGCCTGGGAAGAAGGGAGGGGTGGGGGAAAATGGTGGGTTGTTTGTTTGTTTTTTTTTAAGTTTTTATTTTAGTTCTCATTATTCTAATGTACACACTTTGGAGGTCACAAGAAATCTCTCAACCTACAAAAAGTTGTCTTATGTGATAGCTTTCAGGAGCTTCTACCAAACTTTGGGTAGGGGATGTTTCCTGTATTGTCTATTCCCTTATGAGCAGGGGCAGGGAGAAGGCATTTTCAGAATGCTTTTGTAACACTCCCAACGTAGAAAGAGAACCCAGAAGTTACAGGCAGAGCATACAAACAGCTGTTGAATTTCCAAATGCTATTGTTTTTGAAACATCCTGGAGTATGCAGCTATAAAAATTAGGCATTTTCAGTTACTGCAAAATTCACCTCTTACAAGCACCAAAATAATCAATGGCTTGTCTAATTTTTTTCCTGATAACATATTCCAATTTACCATCATCTGCAGATCATTTGTGCCGTCATTTAGACTCAAAGGTTATTACAAAGCTACATTGCATGTGGTTTAGTTCTTTACAGAAAGAACTAATGAAGTTGTCTTAGTTTACAATTTGTACTGGTCCCTGCACTAGTTTTAGGATCTGCCCTTCACAATAACATGTTTCTATTTTTAATTACTCTATGGTGCTTTGCTTACAGTCATTTAGTCATTTTTCAATTGAATGAATCTGAATGGAAAGCAAAATTGACAAATATTCTAATAGAAGTTCTACCTAAAAAAAGATGACATTTTCTTCATCCTTTTTGCAATGTAAGTGGATATATAATAAGAAGTTAGAGGTGGCAGAAGACCATTTTAAAGAGCAAGTACTGTTTAAAGAGGTGGGTTGACCTTGGGCAGCTGCCAGATGCCCACCCAGCTGCTCTCTCACTCCCCCTCCTCAACACGACAGAAGGAGAGAATAAGATGGAGAAACTGGTGGGTTGAGATAAAGAAAACAAGATCCCTTACCAATTA
Source organism: Ibycter americanus (assembly GCA_035590275.1). Classification (NCBI taxonomy): domain Eukaryota; kingdom Metazoa; phylum Chordata; class Aves; order Falconiformes; family Falconidae; genus Ibycter; species Ibycter americanus. Next base: position 4,809,335 of record JAVJGI010000040.1, read on the forward strand.
CCATCACAGGCAAAACAGACTTGACCTGGGGAAAAATTGATTTCTTGACAGTTAAGAGCTGGGTTAAGAAACAAAGACTAAAACAAAAACACCTTCCCCCACCATACTCCCTTTTTCCCAGGCTCAGCTTCACTCCTTCAATCCTGACTCTTCTACCTCCTTACCTGAGTGGCAGAGGGGGATGGGGCGTGAGGGGCTGCACTCAATAACAGCTCCTCTCTGCCGCTCCTTCCTCCTCACACTTTTCCTTGCTCCAGCATGGGGTCTTTCCATGGGCTGCAGGGAAACACCTGCCCCACTCGGGTCTGCCCCGGAGCCGCGGGGGCCTCTGTGCTGGGGCCCCCCGAGCCCCCCCGCCCGCCTCCCGCCCCCCCCGCCGGGGGGGGCCGGCTGG
>JAVJGI010000040.1:4809809-4837404 GCA_035590275.1 Ibycter americanus
GGGCTGCGGGGCTCAGCTGTGCCCTGCGCTCGGGCTGCTGGAGCCGGCTGGAACCGGCTGTGCCCGGCACGGGGCAGCCCCACCACCGCCTCACAGGGGCCACCACCACCAGCACCTGGGCACCAGCATCTAGTACAAGTACCATTAACCTGAAGAAAAAGTGTAAGGAAACAAGCTCTTACTAGAAATAGCTGAGCAGAACATAAGAGTGAACATGGGTGATAATGAAGGCAGAGTTGTTCAGTACTTGTTCAAGAGTCCAAGAAAGATCAGAGTTTGAGAAGTAACTGGATGTGAGTAGCTTCACAGCTGGGTAATGGGACAAAGAATGATTTTGAGTCAGTACAAAGAGCTGAAGTGACACAGGAAACAAGTTCTATAATTGTTTAGTTAATGGCTTAAAGCAAAGACATCGTTGCAATTCTCTGCATAGTGACAAAGGTTTATTGCAGCACTTGCATAAACTTTAAAAACAATTACTCATATCCACACAATTTGATCATGCATTCAGGAAGGATAAACTGTGTTTTGAAGTTACAGACAGGTCAAGAGATGAGAATCTAAAAGATTCAACTGCTGTGAATATTGACACAGGTACAGTTGTGGGAATTAATATTATACAAAACCATGGACTTACACAGAGCCCATCTTTTTGTAGTGTACCTACATACTCTTGCAAACAGATCTGCATGCACTCTGCTTCAGATGGGAAGCTGTGAAGAAACAACTCAAGCACATCTCCACGCTGAATAACAGGTTTACCGTATAGCCTGAAATTTGAATTACAAGCAACTCTGAAGGCATGTTGACTGAATGCAAGTTTGTCCATTAAAAAAAAAAAAAGTATGATGATTTTTTACTCACAAGAATCACTGTGATGATCACACAAGCAGTGTATCTTGAGTCCAGCAACTAACTGACTCATGTCTGTGGGAACTCTGACATCCCACAGAGCTAGACACAGGTGGCACTTATTAACAGTCAGTAAGTCCGAAGTAGTGACCAATGGCAAAATCTGCAAAGCCTAGTGTTTGATAAGATGACCAGGAAAGCAACATCGATTATTTCACACAAAGGTAAGAGTTTGAGACTACAGAATTGCAGAAGATGAAAGTAATCTATGAACAAGCTGAAGTTGTTGGAGTTTTCTTGTGCATGGGATGCGTGTGTGTTTGGTTTTTTTATACATACAGTCATGCAAAGCTTTTGATTACTAGAGAAAGTTGCTTGAGACCATCTGCAATTCAAGGTCAAGAGGAGACCTGACTTGAAATGAGAAGACCCTTCACCTGAAGAAAAAAGAATAAAATAAAAATAGCTCTCACTTCAAGGGATCCAGTTTTGAAAGAAAAATCCTTAACTGAAGTTCTGCTTTTCCTCCTTATTCCCTATCACCTGTTAGGAGTTTATCAGGTTTATCCATGTTGTGATTTAACCCCGATAAGCAGCTAAGCACCACACAGCCAGTCACTCCCCAGCCATGGGATGGGGAAGACAACCAGAGGGGTAAAAGTGTGAAGACTCATGGGTTAAAAATAAAGAACTGTTTAATGGGTAAAGCTAGAGCTGCATGCACAAGCAAAGCAAAACAAGGAATTCATTCACTACTTCCCATTAGTAGCCAGAGAAAAAAATATTATGCTGAGCCATTAGCATCATGATGCCTCACTGTAGCTTCAGACAGTCAAATACGCAAGACCAGCAGTACAGAAGTTTGGGAAAAGGGTATCATGTCTCACAAAAGCAGCAGTTTGCTTTATCTTATTTATAACCAACTCAAGGTTGCTTTGCCAGTTAGTGTGGCTTGAACATCCATTTGTCATTTATTAGAAGTACTTCGTCTTAGCATTTTCCTTGCATTACAGTTCTACCAGCCAGCTCTCCTACTAACATGAAACCACAATTTTTGAATCAAATTCACAGGATTTAGTCCATATTTCACTTAATACACGTTTAAGCCTATAATAATGGACAATACAAAATAAATCAATTTGTAAATGAATTGAATCGAAGACCAACTTGAATCCTGTACTAGTCCAGCATTTTACTTCAAGTAAAATTTAATCGTTGCAAATGTCCAGTAAAAATAGGATTCTGGAAGTAGCAGGTAGAGGGCAAAAAGGACAACAGACACTAAATTATACCCATTCCTGCTTTGACATTAAATTAACACAGCATTAATAACAAAGCCTCCTGAGTCCTTACTAAGTTAGCTTAAGTCAGACATTCCACTTTTTTTCACCAGCACTGGGAACGCCATTTGCATTTCCCATATTTTCACAGCTCTTACCACTGTTAGTTTCTAAACTGAAACAGAAGAGATTGCAGTTCTATGAAGATTTACAGTTTAATGGTTTAACACTCTAAAAGTGACATAAGTAACAGAAAGAAGGAACCCTGAAAACAGGAAAAATTCTTCCAAATGAGTTGGTATTACCATAAGCAGCCAAGCAAATATTTTGAGCATTCTAGCAGCATATATCTTCATTCTGACGTTATATACTCCAAGATAGTTAAATAAGCTCCTTTATCTCTGAAGCCTGCTTCTGGTTTCTTTTAGTGCAAGAAGAATTATTATCACCAATACAACCATGGTCTCAGCAAAACACTTAATGCAGCTGGTTACTAGAGCTCCGTCCTGGTTTTCTCTGGGATAGAGTTAATTTTCTTTCTAGTAGCTGGTATAGTGCTATGTTTTGAATTTGTGCTGAAAACAGTGTTGATAATACCAGGACATTTTAGTTGTTGTTGAGCAGTGCTCACAGAGTCAAGGCCTGTTCTGCTTCTCACACCACCCTACCAGCAAGTAGACTGTGGGGTGCACAAGAAGCTGGGAGGGGACACAGCCAGGACAGCTGATCCAAACTGGCCAGTGGGATATTCTATAGCATTTGATGTCATGCTGAAGAATAAAAGTGGGACGAGTTGGCTGGGGGAGGACAGCGCACTGCTTGGAGACTGGCTGGGCATTGGTCAGTGGGTGGTGAGCAATTGCATTGTGTATCACTTTTGTATATTCTTTTATCATTATTATTATTTTCCCTTCCTTTTCTGTCTTATTAAACTGTCTTAATCTCAACCGACGAGTTTTATCTTTTTTCCAATTCTCTCCCCCACCCTACTCGCAGGGAGTGAGCAAACAGCTGTGGGGCATTTTTCGCTACCTGCCAGGTTAAACAACAATGATCTCTCAGAATGCATTTTCAAGTATCAAATTCTATTCAGAATCAAAGGTGTTAAATATTTTGGTAGGATCTGTATGCTTATGCCCTTGAGAACGTCTGGTGTCAGAATAGAACATACTCCGTTGTACTCAGGTGCATTCCTCACATAGCCTTCCCTTGTTCTGTATTTCATGTCTTCCTTTCTCTGTCAGGAAGGTCTTTACGGAGAGCATTCCACATTTTTATCCAAGCAAGCCATGTTACCTTCCTCACTTCTGTTTCAAAATATTAACTTGGTAAACATACTATAGGGTTGATAGAACAAATGAAGGCTGTAAGAGTTAATGCAAAACACTGAAGAACTCTTGTCTTGTTGAGTCTCAAGTTTAGATGTGTTTCTTGTTGTTTAAACCTTTACATGAGAAAAGTCAAGGACTATTTTACCCTGATGTTGCAGTCTTTATGTACAGAACACATCTTTACCTCTACAAGAAGTCTGGGCTTAGGTTTATTCCTAAGATTTATCAGTTTGTCACAAGATAAGGCTCTGTGACAAGTGACGTTACACAACTCCACTTAAACTTACCATGCAAGCTTAAGTTGCACTCTGAGGAATTCAGTTTTTATGTACTCTTTCAGCAGAATAGCAAGTAATATAATTTTCAGAAATTTCTTACTGAAGAACACAGACCCAGGAAGTGTGTCAATTCAAACATGGTCACCCACATTTGAAGGAAAACAAGATCTGAAGCTCCCACTGATGCTGAAAAATGTTAAGTGCACTGACTATGTAACTTAAGTATTATAGACCTTGTGTTCTGTAAAATTAATTAACAGAGGTTGAAAGCAGTTTACTGAGATCATGTGTAGTACAATTCAATCTAATAATTTTTTTTACAATAATTTATAAAGACAAGACTTAAGACTTATTTAAGTCCTTTTTCACTTTAGAGATGATGGAGTTTTTTCTTCCACTGCTCAAGTCTAGAAAATAATCAGCTGTGAACAGCATTTATTTTTTTACAAGTTATGAAGTATTAAGACAGTTTGATAAAAGGTAACTGTTTCATTCTTCTAAAAATAACAATCTAGCTAAATCAAGCTTCATTTTTCTGTAAGCAAGGAAAAGTACTAAACTAGACTCAGCCTTGATGATCATATTCTAACAATCATTCACATAACTTACCCAGATGACTGAACCTGTATGTAATAAGGAATGCAGTTCACATCTTAATTCTTGTATACCTGCCATATTAACTCATTCTTCTCTTTCCGTTCTGTTCAAGGCTAGCACAGTTGCTAAGGTGACTGGCAAATGTTGGACATTAAGAACAGTCCTTTGTAAAACATTCAATAAATAGCTGTAGTTGCCTTTAGCACACTGAGGACAACAGGAACTGGAATATATTTATCCAGTGCTGTAAATAGATGCCTTTCCACACAACAAATCAATAGACTGGTAACATTCAGGTTAGCTCTATGGGTATTGCCCATTTTGTTTTACCTCTGTTTGTATTGCGTTCCTTTAAGGAAGAAAATGAGTCCCAGTGGAGCCCTTGGAAAGAAGGGAGGGCTGTTCTTGGGGAACTTATGAGTATACACAGGGAGAGATATTTAGATGGCAGGGTGTGTGTTACCCACAAAGAGCTGGAGAGATAGAAACTCCTAGAAAATCCACAGCCATGTCTCAGAGGCAAATGATAATCATCTAGAGACTAAAAGGAAATCCTTCACTTCACTGCAGATTAAGAAGTTAATGCATAGCCAGAAACCAAGACTGAAAATAGTGACTTACCTGTAAAGGTACAGTGAGCAGATAAAAATGCTTATTTGACTTCTGAACAGAGTTTTCTCTGACCTAACTGCTGAGTTGCCTTCATTTAAAAAAGTATTATAGTTCTTTTAAGCTGAATTATATTAATCTTGAAAGCCCTTCAATCTGCTTTGGAGAGTTTACCATAAAGATGTCTACCTGTTTAGGGTCCCATGAAGGCAACAGCACCTGTGTAATCGCTACAATGCTCTAGTGACTATTTTAGCTAGAAAAAAAGCTTCCCATAAACTATTACTCAACTGACTGAAAGAGCCCTTCTGAAGTTCAGAGCAGTCAGTTACTTATTTACAACATTCCCACTCTCTTAAGGTAAGAGCCCTCGGAGTGTCCATTACTGCCAGGAGGCCACAGAACTGCATGCTCAAGCCCATTAAAGCCAGAAAAGAAAAAAATAGTAACCTGTGTTAACACCTTCACTGCAGAAAATCAGGACACCAAAGTTACAAAACGTTCAGTCACGTGGGTACAGACAGAAGCATACATGAGATGCCTGTAAAATCTGAGGGACAGGTAAAGGCAGTAGGCTACTGCCATTTTCATGTGATCACCTCAAGCCCAGATTTTTACACTGTTAACCATAACAGACTCCCAGCTGCTGTGGTCCTGATTTCAAAGCCATCTCCACCTTTAATGAAATGAGTATCTTGTAAAGCACAAGAAAAATGACACTGACCTTTAGAGATCTGTTTCAATTTATTTTTTTTTTTCCCCAAAAAGTGGGAAAACCCCAAAAGCTTTTGCATTCATATCCTTTTATTGTGAGGTAGTCATACCAAGTGTCCCCCAAGACAATAGGAAAGTTTGAAAAGGAGACAGATCACCTTCTGAGAAAGCCCAAGCCTATATTTGGGAGTAATTACTTAGTCTCTCCAGGCTGGCTTAATCTTTAGAGATCTGTGACTGAAAACACTCGCTGGTTAGCAAGTTATCCAAGTTTTATTTTAAGATGTAGAGACTGGTCACGTAAAACTTCCATTAGAAATATTGTTAAAATCTGCAGAAAGAAGCATTGCCTTGAAGTAATGCAGTTAGGCTCTTTCTGTTAGGTGTTTGTATTGGACATAGAACCAGTGGTGAATGAGAACCTTATTTTGCATTGCAACACCTCGCTTCTATGTCTCTTACACATAAGCTACACACAATAAAAAAACATGAGGAAATTTAAGGTTGACTCGGGGACAGACAGTTCAAGGACAAAGTTTTAAATTTAAAAGTAGCTGAAGGAAGAAACACGCGGCCTGACCTTTTGCTATCCTGCATATGTCCTTAGCAAAGCATTCTTATTCACTCAGCTGACATTAAGGAGCAATTTCTACTGAACTTGCATGGAACAATGGTGACTGAGTGAATGATTGTGCTAATCATACATCAGTATTCCAAATAGATTTTACACAGCATAAATCCCAGGCTCCTTCCTGTTAAGAAAGCACTACTGAAAAAATGAATCACTGTCAACTACCAACTGTTTCAAACATTACTTGTATTCTACATTTGAACTCTAATTAAACTGCCTTGAACCTGCATTTAAAAAGAAAGCATTTTTTCTATATCTAAAATATTATGACTATTTATAATATTGCTAGTTCTTTACTTAGCACATACTGTGCTTACATAGCAAACCTCATTTTAACAGAGCTATACAAATTATGATAATGACAATACACTACTGGACTACAAGCAGTTATAATGTTAAACCTGCAATGTGACACTGCAGGAGTGAAAAAAAAATTATGGTTTTGTTTTAGTCACTGCCTGGCTGTCAGAGTAGGATTCTACACCCTACACCCCCTGCCTTCAAGCATTTGAAATTCAGAAAACAGAATCTAAGGTCAGAACATGAATGATGTAGAAGATGCTATTTTCCACCACCACCACCACCACCTTGGGAGCAGGATTGAATGAGCAAGGTTAGTGTTTTTCAAAACAAAGACTACAAGTATGTGAAAACCTGGTTGTCTACTCAAAAAAAACCCCAGGTTCAGCACAAAGGAGGAGACAAGTAGAAACTTCCACACTTAGATGCTCTTAACTGGAGAGCTCTTAGTGTTTGTTTTGTTTGCATCATAGTTAAGTCATGTGTCTTAAAGGACTGATTCTACTTGCACTGCAGGCATTAGAAAAGTTCCTGTTGTTTCAAAGAAACAAGGATGAATGAAAGCAGAAAAAACACCTGGCAAGTTTCAAACCAAGTTACTGGAGTAATGATTGATACACCAAAAGTACAGACAATTTTGTCCACCTCTTTTCTGAGGAGGAAGTACTGAACACTTAAGCCATTTTCTAATGGCTAAACTCAAAGAGAGTATCCCCACATGAGCATCATTTTCACCAGCAGAGGCTGTTTCCTAAGAGGAGTTTTCTTAAAAAAAACAGTACATAAGGAGTTTTAGCTAATAAACTATTATAAATTGTGTTTAAATGCAGAATGCTTGAGTGAGCTGAGTCACTAGCCATTAACTCCTTAGTACACGCTTTAAGAATATTTAAATGTAAAATCATTTTCTGTAAACATAGAAAACCTTTAGAAAAATTGTATAAGGCTACACAGAAGCCCTGTAAAATAAAAATATCACTTCAAGTAAGCCGTAATGCTATGAGATATCTAACAAAGTTTGAAATGAACCTGCTAACTCATTTTGTGCCAAAGAATAGGGGTTTTTCCTTGTGTTTATTCCTTTTTTTGTTCTATGTTGATTTGAATAGATTTCTTAGATTAGCCAAGATATTACTTCATGAGTATTCACTAATCTCTAATTAGCATTTTTAAACCCTTACATTTTGAATTAAACATGCATGAAGTCTAATCTCTGTAACTGCAATTAGAATCACTTATTTAATAAGTTTTGTGCTAATTAGTATATTATTCTAAAATTGTTTATCATCAGATATTTCACAGAACAATGACTGAGATGACAAAATATATGGCAAGATATTTTTGGAAGACATTTTTAGCAGCAAGGTAGCTGTTTGTTTTATATTTTGTTTTGGTTTTTTAATAATACTTTTCCTTCGATTTGATATAAAAAAAACAGTGTTAGACTCAGTTTTAGCAACCTAGCAGTTTATCCAAATAGTTCAGTATGATAAAGACTGATAGATCTCTACTTGCAAGAGGGCATTCTGCCATGAAATTGTAGCTGTGACATTTTTGCTTATTAAAAAGAAACGAAAATTCTTATTCCCTTCTCTCAACTAATACAAACTTTTAAAACAATAAGGAGTTTGCACACTGATGTAAGCCTCACTGTAAAGATTGGTAGAATTCTGCTCACTTAGTGCTTTTAAAGATAATGAAACTTTGGCCAAATAACAACAAATTTCTCCATAAAGGACCTTTTACATAAAGCAAACCACCAAAGCCAAAACAAGTACAAACTTGTACTTAACATCCTGCTAAGATAATGCAGGTGCACTGAATCCAGAGAGTGCTAAGTCAGAGCCAGATCTGGTGTACAAGTTTCCTAAAGATAGGTCTGATCAGTCTGTGCTGTTATATAGTCTATTATACTATTATATATTATATTATATTATATATATTATAGTCTGTGTAACCTAGGCCTTACCGTGGTTGCCATTCACATTTTAGACTTAGGCTGAGGAGTGAGAAAAATTAAAGCAACTCTTGCCCATCTATTTGCCAGGAAGGCTCAAGAAAGAGAAACAAGTTTAAGAAGCCTAGGTGCTTTGGTTGGTACCTTGTCTTTTGATCAGTGCAGGAACGTAGGAAGGAGGCTGTGCCTGCAGCTTGAACAGCTGTGCCAGAGAGGATCCACCATTTAGGGCATTTCTTTGTTGCTAAGAGTCCAACTTCTCATCTGCTACTTTCTGGAGCATATGAAGGTGATGAGGGTAGGCTGTTCATTCAGATGCTAGATTTTTGCAGTTGAGTATCCCTGTAATACAGTAATGCCACTGCCAGCAACCAGGCCACAGGCAGCATACTGAGTCTTGCAAGGCCTCAGTATTGAGCTTTGCCACAACTGCTATGTTTGACCTTTTCTCAACCTGCCTACAGCATTCTTTCACTTGGCTTAACTGTGACTTATTTTTAAGTAATCAGGTGTCTATTGCTGATTTGTTTTGCTTCTGTTTGTCTTTATATTGTACAATCACAGCTTTATATAGGTAGTAGTAACAAACATTCTTCACAAATATCTCATTCTATGACTAACTATGACAATGTAGTGTAAAGAAAGGAGGCCTTGACAAGTGGACACAGGATGTAGGTTATACATTTTGTACAGGCATTGGATGATGAGGAATGAGACACATGCTTGGCACTGGAAACCCCACAACTATAAACAGCTCTGCAGTCCTTTAAGGAAATGCAGACTGGATCTGGACAAAACTGGGATCTCTTTTGTTAGATACCCCAGCCCGCAAAAGGAAATGGATCACTAGGAACTCTAATTACAGTTCCCATGAGACACCACTATAGCTCAGGAGACAGATTAGCTTCAAACTAACCTGTATTCAATCGGAAACAAAATGTCTCAGCACCTCCAAATCAGTCTGCTTATTCACCAGTTTCTACTGTAGAAAAAGAAGTATTCTTATTTTTTTCCCCAAAATAAGACCTTTTCTGCCCCTCCAGAGGGCTTGAGGAAGAGTGATTGATTAGTTGGAATCAGCTCTAATAGCAAGTCTTGAAAAACCGTAATAAAAACATATATATCTTAATGCAGTGATTTTCATCAGCCTACAAAGTGGGGGGTTTTTTGTTTGTTTTAAAGAGACCTTACAATGATGACCAGTATTTGAATGTAATGTGGGAGACAGAGTTTTGATAGCAGAAAACAGTTTAAGTGTTCTTACTTTTATATTAACCAGGATTGAGGACAGTGATGAATACTTTTTTTCTTCCCCATTTTAAACCTAACCACCAACCTTAAGTGTTAAGCAAGAAATGCCTAAATCTTCTTGTCCTCAAAACAGTATTTTGAAGCTTTCTTATGGTAACTGCCCACCTTCAAAGTGCACACTGCAGATCTCAGTAAAGCAATGCCCTGACCATCCTACTAAATGATCCCACCTCCCCAAATTTGACCTCAAGTTCTACATGCTCTGCTTCATCCTCTCAAGCCTGTCTTACCAAACATGTCCTCCTTCATGCAGAATAGGCAAAGTGTGCTCAGACATCCCATTTCCTGGGTTTCCTACATGTCTATTAAACATTAACAAGGCTCACCATTAGTTCTTGCACTGCCTCTCCTTCCAAACACCTTGCAATCTTTATTCTACTTGTGGCTCATGAGCAGCAAATTCAGCAAATTGCGGTTTCATCTAAACCACCCCTACACAGCTCAAGAAATCTACAGGCATGCATACACAGCCCAGAACAAGCTCACGCTCCTACAGCTGGGTGTCTTTACTACCTTTGTTGTTGAACAGTTTATAAAACTTCAGCTTGTATCAAACAGCCAAAGAATATAAAGGGACATCCTGTTGGTGAATGAGGTTAAGCACTGAGTTAGATAGGAGGAAGGAAGTTGGAATTAATTTTTCCAGTCTTTTTTTTTACTACTTCATGTTATGATATTGCTTGCATGAGAGAGTTTTGAAAGTGTTCAGAAGACCAATTCTTAAAAGAACAGTGACTGAAGGAAAAAGTTTTTTTGTAATTAACATTTAAGGTGCAAAACAGTTCTTATTTATCTGTCTTGTATTGAAAGCAGTATTTTTCATTTATTTATTTTAAGGGCTGGGTTATTCCCTCCCTCCCTCCAACCCCGATAAAAATGTATAGCTTTTATAGTTCAATGTTTTCTATAATTAAAAAAATGACAACTAGAAGTATCTTCAGTGAAAATGTTTCCATTAATATTTCAGCTGATCTTCACAGCAAGATCCACCTCTTTATAAGTACATGAAGAGGTTGGTAAAAATGCTTGCAATGTAATGGTTTACTGATAACAGTAAAATGGGTACTTTATCTTGGAATTCATTTTATGCGTTTCTTGCAAGCTATATATGGAACACAGAGACGGCACCTTTCCTGTTTACATCAGCAATTAAAAAGTCAGCCCTTCTACTACCTTGTACATATGCAGTTCTCTTTCTAGTTCCATTCCAGTTGAAATTAAAATGCTTAACACCCCAAGATTTCCCGAGTTTAAGACAGACCCTCTTGTACATTAAGTTCTAAGAAGCACAAAAAAATGTTCCTTTTTTTCCTGCTGTCACAGAATGTGGTTACCTTTGATGAGGACTGACATGCAAATGTCAGTACACAAGAAAATGTCATCAACCTTTACGTTGAACAATTCAATCCAAGATGATCTTATAAAATTAACATAGACTAAGCAGTTCCAAAATCAATAAGGAGAGGAAAGAAAAAAAAAGAAAAAAAAAAAGTCGTGGAAGTGTGAAGACTCTTAGAGGCTTGCCCACATTTTCTGTGGGGAAAAGAGGCAAATGGCAATATCAGCCAGACACAGGCATACGATATATTGTCAGATCTGATTGCAGCTGAACTCATCAGGATTGATTCAAGTACAGGGTATTTTGCTGAAGCTGTCAAAGTCAAACTAGACAAAAACATGGAAATGAGTATTTCAGTGAGCTTAACATCAGTTTCCTAAGGATTTTCACATGAAAAAGTCATAAAGTTAATCCAAAGGCTTGTTAGAATTTGTAAACCCATCCTCCCTCCATCTGCAGTGAACTTGCAGAATTTACCTAACAAAAGCCCCTTTATTCTCTGTGTGAGGTCTTCATATTTTGGAGGACTTCGCGCAACTCTAAAAACTTTGAAAATCCAGTCATAACCTATGTATCTAGACTATACTGAAATCAAGATCAGAAAAATATTTCTGCCAATATTTATTTATGTAATAAGTTCAATTTTTGTGCAAATTCCAGGTAAGCTTAGCTAGTCTAGAATATTATCTGCTTCAGGAATAATTATCAGGTACTGCTTCTTCTCTTTAGATAGGAAGCAACATTTTGAAAGAATTATTTGTGAAAACATTGTCAAGAAAGATTATAATTATGTAAGCCCATAGTATGTTGCCAGAAAGACATGAATGGATATAAAATGCAGTCTTGTGACACAGTTACATTCAATCTGGTTTTCTTTTAGTAATCCTGTGCCTGTTTCAATTTAGTTAAACGGAATTAAGCGTGCTGTTATGAAAGTAGTTTACTTTGAAGCGGGATTATTTAAGTGTCATGGGCCATCAGCACCTCTAAAATGGTCTATCAAGTTAACAATCCAGCAGAGCTTAGAACACATGGCATAACATTGTAAGGTTTCTTATTTCTAAAATCTAGACACTAGGGATTTCCATTTTCCATTTTGGAGACAGACAACATTGAGTTTTATTGTTTTCAGAATGAAACCTTTATTTAGGAAGCAATCAAAAAAATAGGATGAGACAAGAATCAGAAAGTTTTCACTGATCTAATCATAACTCTGCTAAGAGTGCTAACTCTGGCCGAGGGTGCACTCTACCCCATCATCTACATCATTAATGAAGACGTTTGAACAGGACCTGGGCCTAGTACTTACCCCGTGACACACACTGCTATTACTCTCCTCCAACTTCTCCTCTCTTTGGTATGGTTGCTACCCAGAAAGGTCTTTGGGGCAAAATAGGCTTCTCTGACTAGACCTTATTATCCTTTACTGTGCCAATTGTCCAGATTCACAGCTGAAAGCCTGGAACCTGTATGTTTATCTGAAGTCAGATAATTGGTTTCCACCTATACTCAATCCTATTTGTTTCAAAGTTGTAAACTGCTTCCGGATTTCTTTAAAAGCTCACTTAAGTTTTAAAGAGAACAAAATACCCCACCCCACCTCCAAATGACACATACAACACATCACAACCCTCCTCCCCCAACACCTTCTATTTAATGAAATTTGGTAAGACTGCATCTTTATACATTTAAAGCAGTGGAGGGGGTTTTTGTAGCTAACAGCTACACCATCCTTTCCTGTAACAATTAACTCCGTCCCTTTCCCTATTGAACTGCTTACCATCATCCTGTCCCCAGAGAAGTTACCCTTTCACATCCCACTACCTCCTAAGCAACTTTTGCTAGCTGTTGGGAATTAATTTGAAAAAGCAGCAGTGGCTCTCTCATCATATACTCCTTACCAACTTCCAACACTCCAACAATCCGTAGGACATCAGGAGAAAAAAAACCCCAAAACTAACTACCAAAGTCAAACAATAAAACAGGACCTTCTGCCAGAATTTAAGCGTTCTGGCAAAGCAAAGCTAATACAACAGCTGGCCTGTCACCTAACAATCATCAGCTGTTAAAAGCATAGTCTAAACACACTCATAAATGTACTAGCAGTACGGATTCTAAAACACTTTTACGTATCTGGAGCCTTCCTGAAGAATTCAGTTTTGTAAGAAGGTTTCTGGTCCCATCCCCTACTGCTCCTGTCAGATCAGACCGTTTTTAGTCACATTTCTATTAACACAGAAGCCCCTTTGGTGACTCCAGTCATCAAGAGCCATGCACATGGATAACATATTGAAAGTATAATTTTAATTTCAGAACACTGTAACCTTTCCTTTGTACTGTGATTGCTATTAAGTAACAGGATCAACAGACATCTTACAAACACTGGCTGAAGCGTTTGTATGGTCATGAGCAAAATAGTACTCAAAGTGAGATGAAAAACTGTAAGTATTAATACATATGTCACTAAGAATCCTTACAGTAATTTCCAAAGTTTGACAAAAAGATCAAGTGTGCAAGACTTACATATCCTATTAGAACTGCTTATATCAAATGTTTTATTAGAAAAACTTCAATATTTCCCTTATTTATAGCCGGGGGCAAGGTGGGGGTGGGGGTGTCAGATTTCCTTGAATAAGGGAGGCTGAAGAACACATTTTAAATAGAAAACTGTAGTGTTGTCCTCAAAAGGTACGATGCTAGCAGGTCCTGTATTTTTTCATTTAACCTCTCTATCTAGAGTTATATACTATGGTTATCTCAGCTGCTCTTAAGATTCAAATCTTTTATCCTCAGTTCCCACACAGCCCTCACAGCAATATTTTAGTGCCCAGACTGATTTACTCATTTTGCATAATTTTCTTTACTGTATGGATCACACAAAGATTAACATGATGATCTGTAAATAAGTATAGGAAACAGAAGCACAATAGTGTTAAGAACCAGAGCAACAAAAGGACTTGCATGTCATTAGGTTGGCCATTATGCTATATTTTTTGAGGATTCCCCCTGCCCCTGCCTTCATTTGTGCAAAAATGTTGTTATGGTTAAGCCCTCATCAGATCTGGCAGGTCTGGTTCTTCAGGTAATGTATTCTTCACTTGTACACACTGAAGTAACTCCAGTACTGCAGTAATCAGTTGCATAAAGAAGCAAGTACTTTTAAACATACTTAAAATATATCTGTGCACTTAGGAAGCAATCCTATAACTTCTGTGACCAACTAGATAAGTTTTATGAAGCTGCAATTTGCACTGTATGTATATTTATGCATGATAATATTGTAATATTGACCAAAAAAATTGTAAAGCCAGGATGGCAATAGAAGCCACCCTCTCTCCACCCTAGCCCCAACCCTCTCATCCCAGCATAAGCAAAACCATGAAAGGGTGTTACTGGTCCCTAAAAGAATGTAACCGAGTACTAGGCAGAGATTTAAAGAATAATGAAGAGCATACATCCAACATCCGTGAATGTTGGCAGGAAGTAGCACAAATAAGAATGTGCAACTCCAGCTGTGGCCCTCTAGTTTTGGCAACAGAGAAAGAACAAAGGAATCACTCCGGCATCATCTCTCACAGCTCAGGACACCAAAAAACAGATCAACACTACTTCTTAAATCATAGATTAAGTCATAGATAATATGCCAGCTCCTTTCCTGCCTTCACCCCCCTGAAAGAGCCTCAGTTTTCTCACACAACACTTTGCTGCTGCAGGTTCCACAAACGTAAGTAATTTTGAAATTTAAAGTGTCTTCCCACACCTTCCAAACCACCTTTCCCCAAGGCAGTGATTGATACCACAGACTTGTGTCAGTGTGAATTCAGCTGCAACAGTGTAGCTGGTTATATGTTTATCCCACTTGACTTTTGGCCTAAACAAACTAGGCCTAAAGCTGCTGAAGTACCTAAGTCCCTTCCAAAAACCAGTTCCTATTGCTGATTTACCACCTGAGCAATATTTTTAATACACAGGGGGAAAAAGCAATTGTTGACAAGGATTCACACATAAGCCATTGAGGAAAAAAACATTTCAAACTAAGAAAGAGTGAAAAAAGTAAAACATCACAATAATGTGGCAATGGACATGTATGTCAGGTAGAATGAACAGCACTGCAGGTAAAATACAAACAAACACTTTGTGTTCAAGTTGACTGCATATATTCCAGGAGATAGTCATTGCTTTGCAGTACCTCACTGTAAAGCACTCTTAAAAACAGAAATACGAGGAATAGAGAAGTGTATGTCAGCACCAACAGACAATACTAACAAAAGCCATAACCATTATTAGAAGCAGAGCTGGAAATGCTGCAGTCTTCTGAACAGTGAAACACCATCAGCTCCTGCCATTTGTCATAATGCAACTGAATCTAGCATAAGATTAATACAGTAAGTGCTGGATTACTGAAGAAAGATTTCAGTGCAAAACAGTGGTGTATCCATGAAGGTAACACACCACATGAGGAGACTTTTGTTGTTAAAGAAAATAAAAGGAAAAAAAAAAAAAAAAAGAGAAAAAACCCAAAGCCCCCCGAAAAACAACCTTCAACAGATGAAAGCTAGAACTTTGTGCTATTAAGTTTTACTTTGATTTGGCAGAAGCATTGAAAGTTTAGTCTTAACTACATTAACAATACAGTAGCACTTCAATGACCAAGTATTTTCAAGTCAGTAAAGGATGATTAGAGAAACTTTAGGACAGACTGTCTTTTTACAGCAGCTTTTACAGTGCAGTCAAAAAGTGCCAGTCACAAGGCTCTATCGGATTATTTGAAAGATGGGGTTAGAGGCTGCAGGTGATAACAGACATTCAACAGGAATGAGACAGGACCTTTGGATACACGCACGATGAACAATCTTTGTCACTAAGAAATGTAAACTTCAAAACTAAAGCTGGATGGTCTTTACAGCCTTAGATGTTGTGCAGCAATGCTACTGGTAACTTTGAGTATACTGCTGTATTAGTTTACCATTTATAAAATTGAAGGATGGGTAAAGGCTTAAGCTTACACATTTATCTGTTCAGTAACAACTGGACAAAAAGGCCTGGCTTAATTTCGAAGTTACAAAAGACTACTTAAAGGACTGCTTTAGCTACAATACTAGGCAGCATTGCTATGTGAATAGCCTGATGTTTAAAGTCTTGCTGATTCTAGTTAACACACCAAGGCATCTATCTCATCTTTGTGATTTGCATTCAAATGTTCTACTTCCAGTTTTGCCAAATGCTACCTCACTTTTGCAACTGCTAGACCAAGGAGTAATTGCTGATTTTAGGATGATTTATTTGCAATGAACATAGATGTGTTTACTTAAAATGATTGACAAATCACACAAATCATCAATGCATGAATTTTTGCAAGTGCTTCAATGTGCAACATGCCTTTGAATACAATCTTGTGGCATGGGTCTTGAGAACTAGTATTACAACAAAATGCTGTTTACAAGGAATGAATCCATAGATTTTAAATCTTTGTAAACTGAAGATGGAGATACTGCTGTGTTTGATGAATTAGAGACAGATACTCTAGAACGTGGATTCACCTAGAGTTAAAGGAAGAAGAATGAAATCACTTGCTGAAGAACAGCAAAGGGAAAATGAGCTTGCAGAAAATAAGAATGTGTTATAAGTATGTGTTATAGGAATGCTTAACAAAAATGGTTGAAGTTTGTTCTTACAAACTAGGGTAGATCAGGTTATAATGGAAATATATCACAACACAAACTGAAGTTAAATTTGTGATTGAAAAAAGACTAAAAGAACAACGATAACCCCCTCTAAATGGCTACCTCCCATATAGTTTAATACTCCAACAACAGCTATGTTTCTTCTGTTTCAAGTGAAAGTATGCTGTTTCACATGTAGAAACAAGAGTAGACAAGGCAGAGAAGAAACATCAGCTGTGGCTAGTGATAACCTAGAGAACTGCCATCCACCCCTACTAATCCCATCAGCTCTCCAGTAGGATTGACAATATTTTTACAGTGTCAGGAAAGCATTCACACAACTACATTTTTTTAAACATACATTATTTTATTATGTTTATTATCACATAGCCTAGTAAAAATCAGTCATTCCTTTCTTTGATTTAAATAACATTTCATCAAGTGTGTGTAGGTACGGCAGGAAGTTTAGTTAAGAAATTCCCTTATTTTCCAATAAATAATCTATAAAGTCATATTTTCCTAAAACTAAGTTCCCTTAGGGATGCATCTGTCTGTATTAGAGACAGACTGCTATATACTGGGTGGAGCACAGAGCTGTGGAAGTTACTCTGCTGGGGCATGACGTAAGGTCTTCAGCATATGGGCTCCCATGATTGCCAGTTGTACAAAGGCAGCTCAGAATCAACAGGGTCCAAATGCCAATAAATATATCATCTAATTAAGTCTTTAGCGCCTATGAGGCCAACTGGGAAGTATATAGTTACACAAGTCTTTTTCTAGATCTAGATCCAAACTATTTGTTTGTAGTCTTTTAGTAAGGATTAATTCTTAGATTCCTGTTTAAAACCATGTATTTCTAAACACGCTGATAGCACAGCAAATACAGGCAGTTAGGATTTTTTTTTAGATAAGGTTTAGTCATTAAAGTACATCAATATAGAAAAAGGAGCAGATTAAATACAGCATGCACTGGACAGAACTTCTCTATGAAGACCTACAAGTAGTCAAGTAGTAAGACTAAGTATTTGCACAAGTGTTTTATAGCCACAGACATCAGCAAATTTAGCTCTTCATGAAGTATACAACTAAAAGCACAAACCCATGAAAATTGCTTACATTCTCTTAGAAGCACAACAGTTAAAGGTTTACAACCAATGGCTTCAGGTTTCTTCCTCAACTTCAAAAACATGCCATATTAAGAAAGATGGATTTTTTTTTCCTCAACCTAGAATCAGTCAAATCAAAACAACGACAAAAAATCAGTTCACAGCCTAGCAGAACACCAGCCAAAACCAATACAACGTTAAAAGACAAAGCTACAAAACAGAAGCCACTCTATTGCATACTTTCTTAAGTACTGCTGCCTTCAAGAAAACCTCTATGATTCACTTCTGATGTTTCTTATTCCTCCTTCAGGAACTCAGCCACCACTCCCTCACCTCATAAAGGCCAGATATATTATGTCAGATTCACCACATTATACTCCAAATAAAAAGTCCCAGGGCAAGCCTGCTCTACCCCTTTCCTACATATCCTTAACAAGAAACTTGTCATCACTTTTTGGTTCCTGACTACAGTTTACTCACCTCGTGAAGGCCAGGCACTCCTCCCATACTATATTTCAAACAGAAAGCAGAGTTTCTACTACAGTTAAAAAACAAACAAACCAACTCACAAAGAAAGCAAAACAAAAAAATACCCCAACCAACCCTTCTTTGTGTTTCCACATACAGTGAACAGAAGCTTGAATCATGTAGCTTCTACTACAGTTGAAAAACAAACAAACCCACAAAGAAAGCAAAACAAAAAAATATCCCAACCAACCCTTCTTTGTGTTTTCACATACAGTGAACAGAAACTTGAACCACGTCTTTCATAACTTACAGAATAAAGAGTGCACCAGCCTTCTCTTTCCCTTTTAATTGGCTCAAGACACCTTGTGACCATTTGGTAATTGAAACTAAATAACGAATTTAAACTTTGTCACCTGCTCTGTTTTTAAATGTTAAGAAGGTGAGAGTTAGCTTGTTGAATGTAGTTTGGATCAATTGCATAGAGAAGAGTTAAGGCTGTTCTCTTACTAAGAAGGCATTTGGTTTTGTCTGTAAGTCTTTTAGCTTTTCTGCCTTTTCTATTCATTAGTAGCATTACCTGATTTTAGCTATTGATTACTTGTTTGATTATAGCATTATGTACTGCATCTCCTTAGTCTCAGGTAACAAGACCCTGCTATAAAATAGAAGGCATATATAACACCTGACTGAATTATTTCCAAGTCCTAATGCTTCCTGTAAGGAAATAATGTAAACCAAAGTCATCTATTCTTACTATATATTCTGCAACAGGAACTAAACCTACCCTTATTCTGAACTGAAAAGTATTGTTGTAAGATATTTAAAATTTCATTAAACATGTTGGATAATGCTAGAAAAAAACCCTAGCCTTCATAGTAACAAAGAAATGGTTCTGTATTCCTTATGTCTATTGACTCCTTCAGAAGGACTGTAAATCAAAAACAGGACAATGTTTTGTCCACTTTTTTTAGAGCATAGCACATCTAAAAGTAATAAGCTGAGGGTTGGGAGGGGGAGGAACTTAACCAATACAGACTAATTTGCATATGTATTTATTGAATTGTTTTGATGATTTATAGTGTACTCCTTTAAAAGTTACTTAAGTTCTCATTTTATCTTATTTTCTATTGTTAAAATTTCTTAAAAGTTCTGAATAACCAACCATCTTATTACATCTAAAGTATTTCAGTTATTGCCTTCTGCCTTTTGAAAATTAAGTCTTCCAAGAGAAAAACTCTACAGTATTTAAATTCTGTGCTAAATGTTGCACATCTAACAGGATCATCACTGCTATAACGTGTATAAAATATTGTGAATTCAAAGTATACTTGTGTAAACATGGTTTTATAGCAACTTGAGGCAACAACTAAGTTCACTATTTAATATTTGACTTGATGCTGAATACATAGTAGAAGTCCCTTTCCTGAAGAAGTCTATGGCTAACACAGAGTTCATCTAAAATTCCCCAATGGCCTGCATCTAGTGATACAAAAGTGAACTTAGTTGTGTGGTCCTGCCAGTATAACCTATAGGCATAGATCTTCCACAAACAGTATTAAAACTTCCTAGAGACCAACCAGACCAAAAGTGAGTGAGCAGGTACTGGAACTATGCATAGCTACTATTTAGGAAATGTGAAGGGAAGGAAATAGGCATGGATGAAAGCATGAGGTGAGAGGCTAGGGAGCAGAAATGTACACTATGCATCAGTAAGCATTAAGAATGATGGATAGCTTAGATCTTCTGAAGTCAGGTGTTATCTGCACAGCTGGTACTTTTCACTGCTGCTGAGGATGGAATTCACTACATTAAGTTAGCAAATCCCCACACAAGATAAAAGGGCAGAAGAAAGAGTTTACTACTGCAAGTCAGCCATTCTTTCCAGAAAGAACAGAAGTTGCACTAAGCTTGTATATACAGTGTATTTTGTCTTGTTAACTACTTCACATTAACATAATACTGTGGTAGATTTGACAACTGACTTGGAACTCCTTGATCTGCAACCCTGCTATTTAATTATAGGGCTGTTCGTTCGCTGCAGAGGTTTGTTTTTTTATAATAAGCTAGCTAATAACCACCTCTGGTAATTAATCTTGGAAAAGTGATTAAAGTCAAAAAACAAGCGAAGACTTTGATCATCCTTAACCTACATTACAATCAGCTGCTCGCTGCTTAACTATGTGAACTATCAAAGTCAGTTCCGAAGTTCAGCTTGTTCAAAGGGCAGAAAGAAGAAATGGTGGAAGTGCAGTTGAAGCAAAAGCTTTTAAACAGAAATAAGAGCCATAATAAAGTAGATAAACTGTCATTCTTATGATTCCATTCATGTATAAACTAAAGGCACTATGTCCTTGTTTCAGTTGGGATAGAGTTAACTTTCTTCTTAGTAGCTCGTACAGTGCTGTGTTTTAGATTTGGTGTGAGAATAATGTTGATAATAAATGTTTGTAGTTGTTAGGTAATCTTTATACTAAGTCAAGGATTTTCCAGTTTCTCAGGCCTTGCTAGTGAGAAGGTTGGAGGAATACAAGAAACTGGGAGGGGACACAGCCAGGACAGCTGACCAGAACTAGCCCAAGAGATAACCCGTACCGCAGAACATCATGCTTAGTATATAAACTGGGGGAGTTGGCTGGGGCCTGCCAATCGCTGTTTGGGGACTGGCTTGGCATTTGTCAGCAGGTGGTGAGTAGTTGTATTGGGCACTGTTTTTTCTCCCTTCCCTTTGGATTTTATTCCCTTCCCCTTTTCCCTCCTTTTCATTGTAATTGCTGTTGTTGTTATTATTATTATTGGTTTATTTTATTTTAATCATAATTTTTTTTTATCTTAACCCTTGAGTTTTACATTCCTTCCCAATTCTTCTCCCCATCCCTCAGCATGGCAGAGGTGAGTGAGTGAGCAGCTGTATGGTACTTAGTTGCTGGCTGGTGTTAAATCATGGCACAGTACCGTGCAGCATACCTTAGAGCAAGATGGCAAATTTTAATTATTAAATGCAATTTCACTGGATGTGATGATAGATACTGCTTTTTCTGTGCTGTTTCAGATGGAGGTATGTGACTATATGCCACAAAATGGGAAATTCAACATAAATGATTCTATAATCTTTCTGCCTACATTTTGGAAGAGCTGTTAATAGCAGCTATAAACACCAAAAAGGTCACAGTCCCTAGGTAAAAAAAATAAGATAAAGATAATAAAGATAAAAATATTAGGAGCTACATTTCTGATAAGAAGAAGTTCAGCTAGTAGAGAAGTCACAATATCAGCTGATGGATTGCCTGAGAAAACTGGAGAAGGCAGTATGATGAAGTAAGAGACACTACCTTAGAGTATGTGTTAAATATGGTTGTAAATTATGTTGTACTTAGGAAATCACAGGCATGAAATGAACAGTTAGTTCATTATCTAGGCCAATACACTGGTTTGCAGTAGTGAAACCAACTTAATTTTGAGTATGCATTAAATACACACAATTATTGAACAGGCTGTTTGTATCACCCCTGTGTTTTCCTAACTACAACCTCCAAATCCAGTTCCCTTAAATTCTCAACTACTTAAACTATCTTGTATCGCATGTGTTATTACAAAGATTCATGCAGGATGATGGTGTCACCTCTTGCTCCTCATTGGTACCATCCCAATACTGTCATAATCACTCTGAAACCGTTTGAGTTTTCAGAATAGCACCAGTAAAGAATTTGAAGTTTTTTCCAGCTTTGTTTTAAGACATCAGTTGCAGGAGCAACTTGTCATCTGGTGCAGAGAATTTTTCGATGCTATTTGGTTTGTAATGTTGCCAGTCAGTACTGCTGAACAGAGAGGACAAATACTGATGTATCACTCAGTCGACATTCATTCCTCATTAGGCCACTCCACAGATGGTAAGGCAAAACACCAGCTTTCCTGTCTCCCTCATCTCCCATGAAATACTATTTATGTCTTCCTGGTGATGCTTGTAATCACCTCTATTACCCAGCATAGTCTTTTAGCACAATGACCTTAACAATGGTTAATGATTTTTCCATATGCTTTCAAAAGACAGGATTACATGGAAATCTGTAAATTGTACATTTTTGGTGTTCAGTGTTACAAGAAAAAAAATTGAATTAATACAATATGCTCATGCCTAGCCCTAGGGAGGAAATAGGAGTTGGCTTTACGATCAGAAGTATCTTTCAGAAATGTAAATTAACAACAGACTCCCAAAAGCTGTAAACTACAGAGCATGACATGATTCTGAAGGAACAGCTTCAATATTGCCCAAAAGCTAGCAGTTCTTTACACCTGCTTTCCCTTCCACTCTGCCTATCAGGCGACTTCAATTTTAGAAGCATTTCTCTTTCATTTTAGGAAGATATTTAAGCAAGCACTCAAGTCCATCTCTGAAAGCTCTGCTTAGTTCTTCACAAGCTACAGACTGCCATTTGCAAGCTTAAGGCCTTTGTTGACTCAAGATCAACTAGAAGACTAGCAGGGAAAAAAGATCATTAAAGCAAAAGCTTTCTATAACAACAGGGAAGGTAGCACCCAACTGTCTATCTCTAAAGCCCTGTACATCTTGGAAGAATCTAGTGCATCCAGAAAATGGATACAAACTTTTACCCTATTTCTCCTTTTAGAACATCCAAAATTTCAGTTACCCCTTCCACAAAGGAAATGCTGTGCTGGACCTTGTAACACCCTCTCTTCTTTTTGTTATGATAAAGTATTGTCAGCTCGTACAAAAAAATCACTCTACCTCAGATCTGATCTATCACAGTAAAAATCATAAGCCTGCACGAAATTCAAGGTTAAGACCCTAAGTGACACTTCCAATTTCTCTATGAAGTAAAAATCCCCAGCAGATTTCCACAGCTCCCACTCACCCCAGTAAATAAAATAACATAGAGTATAGATTGCTTTTCATTATTTTCATTTCAGCTAATGAGTGGGAATAATCCGGACAGAGCAAGAACAAGTAATACAAAGCACATATAAAATAGCTAAGTTATTTTAGTCTTAGTTTTGAAAACACAGACTTACAAGACAAACAAAAGTCAAATATCATTGAATGTCAAATAGATACTGTTCTCGTTACACTATGCATGCTGTCCAGGCTATGCACTCAGGACTCTTGACCCTTTAGGAAAGGGTAAGCAAGAATCAAAATTGTTTTCTTTAAAAAGAAAACTACAAATGAATTGGGTCAAGGGCAGAATGGGCTAGCAGGCCAAAGAGTCTTCAAAATAGCTGCAATCACTTTCAGCAACATCAAAAAGTAAGGATGAAACAAAATCAGAGCTGTGGCCTTTAAAGTCCTTCTGAAAGAGCTGGTAAAGTTTGTCGGGATGGCTCTGAAGAAAAAAAACAGCTATGTTTAGGATAATAGACAGTAACTTTTCTTACTATTGCACCAGTAGAACAAATACCCAACTCAACTCTGAAACTGCTCCTTCAGGCTGTGGTGGCACTATGAAGCAGTCAGCACTTTGGCATGGCCATGCCTCAGACTTTCTCTCTAAAGCAGTTTCCCCAAACTCTAAAATGTCCTTAAACTTAAAAAACAACAAACCTTTCTCCATGTTTTATTAGAGTATAAAGAATACTTAGCCTTTTATGTAGAGACACTCAGAGTGACTAGATCAATCAGAACAAAACCAGACAAAGAAACAAAAAATTATTATAAACTTGCAGTCAGGTTGGCCATGATAGGTTAGGAACAGGGTGGGCTGCTGGCTCCTAGACGATTTTCAGGACCTTCCCTCTCTGACAAGCTCTCTTCCCTCCAGAAGGCACCAGTTCACCTGCACGCTGTGGTAAAAGAAATGTAACACATAGCTGAGAGCATTGTGAACAGTAAACAAGTGTTTACTACAGTAACATTAGCCCTGAGTAACTACAAAATCTTGTGCATCGCTTAACTTTGCTGATGTTGGCAGCAACTGTTTGCTATGCAAAAAAGAATTAAGAATATACAGACATGTTTGTAAGATCACATCTAATAATAATACTGACAGCTGAATTACGAAGATGGGCTTAAGCACAAGGAAAAGGGATATTCACAAGTGAATCAGTCAAAGGAGAAAAAACTTATCAGAAATTTTGCTCCCTGTCTGATCTGATTATTATTGCAGAATTTTTTTTTTGTTCTTTATGAGCTGAGTACTGTACTGGTTTTGGCTGGTATAGAGTTAATTTTCTTCATTATAGCTTATATGGTACTGTGTTTTGGCTTTGTGATGAAAACGGTGTTGATAACACACTGGTGTTTTAGTTGTTGATGAACAGTGCATACACAGTATTAAGGCCTTTTCTATTTCTCACACAGGCCTGCCAGTTAGTAGGCTGGGGGTGCATAAGAAGCTGAGAGGGGACACAGCCAGGACAGATGACTCCAACTGGCCAAAGGGATACTCAATAACATATGACATAGTGCTCAGCAAGAAAAGCTAAGGGGAAAGTTTGCTGGGGCTGCCATTGCTAAGGGGCTGGCTGGGCATTGGTCAGCTGGTGATGAGGAATTACTTTGGGTTTGAGGGTTTTTTGCATCACTTGTTTTTCTTGGGTTTGGTGTTGGGTTTTTCCTCTTTTTTGGGGGGTGATGGTGGTCATTTTTTTTCATTTATTAAACTGTCTTTATATCA
This sequence comes from Ibycter americanus, assembly GCA_035590275.1. Taxonomy (NCBI): domain Eukaryota; kingdom Metazoa; phylum Chordata; class Aves; order Falconiformes; family Falconidae; genus Ibycter; species Ibycter americanus. Next base: position 4,834,875 of record JAVJGI010000040.1, read on the forward strand.
GCCCATGAGTTTTCTCACTTTTACCCTTCTGATTCCCTTTCCCATCTCACTGAGAGGGAGGGAGTGAGCAGTTGTGCAGTGCTTAGCAGCCTACCAGGGTTAAACCATAAGTACTCTTTGCAAAATTTTAAGTACTCTAAACACTAAAGATTTTGTTTCACATGGTATCTTCAAGTAGCTGTAGTGCTTTAGCAATAAGCTGTTTTTTTGTGTTACTAGTTGATGCTTCAGTGTCATAGTGCCATCCAATATCATGGCAGATCATGTATTTGTAACACAGATATTGTAGATAATGATTTCAGAGCTACCAGAAATCAAATAGGTAGTGATATTCTTTTTATATTCTAATAAAACAGCAGTGTACATCTTTAATTGCATTAGAGTTAGGCTTGCAAGTACATGGAACCATATGTCTGCTTTTTACATTAGTGCTTTGTCCAACTTCATACGACTTCCAAAACCAACACTTTCACAGTATCAAATGATAAGTTATTTTAGATGTATCTTCACAAATGTTTGTTCAAAGAATGGGGTTTCATTCCAAACATGATTCATTTTTTTATTTTGGAATACCATCAACCAGAGAAATGCACACCCTAAGCATTCCCAGGATCCTCTTTGTCTTCTACTCTCTAATTACTCATGTTCATAAAATCTCAATCACTTGCAAATTCTCTGGAGCCTTATCCAACTGGAAGAGCAAGCCTACACATCTGTCTGGGCCTCTGTGAATTACTGCCCGAGGATACTCAGATTCCCAGCAGTCCACAGGTTACTTTCTGTACTACACTTATTCCACATTTTGTTTTCTTTATTTACCCTGCTATCTCTGAATTGTATATCTCTATTCCACCATGGCTGGTCCTGCAACATTGTGCCCTACACAATGTACTTCCTCAGGAAATGGATGTTTTCCTGAAGTCCACAAGTTGATTAACCCATCTTCTTTTCCAATGATTTTATGGGTGTCATGGCTGAGAATTAGACAATTTCATTGAAGGTCATGCATGATACTAAGTCTTGTGGTTAAAGAATACATATTGGTATCTATAAGTAGGCATCATGAGTCACTGAGTCCTCATAAGGATCATTGTAAAATTTAGGTTGGAAAACACCTCTGGATGTTGTACAGTTGAACCCCTTGCATAAAGAGCACTAAATTCGAACTTAGATGTGGTTGCTCAGGACCTTGTCCAGATGAATTTTGAAAATATCTAAGGGCAGAGGTTCCACATACTTTCTGGGCCCTTCTTCCAGTGCTTCTCATTGCAAAAATTTTTTTCCTTCTGTCCAACTGGAATATCCCCCTTTGTAATCTCTGGCCTTTTGACTTCTTTTCCTCTGGCTCTGTGGATCTGAAACAAGTCTGGCTCCACATCTACAGCCCTGCCTTTGAATAGTGAAAAGCTATAATGAGATATCCATAGCCTTCTGTTTTGCAGGCTAAACAAATACTGTTCCCAAAGAAATTTCATGTATGTCATGGGCTCTAGTGCCCTGACCATACTGAGGTATGATGGCACTCTGCTAAGCCCACCCCAGTTTTTAACATTTTTCTTCCGCTACACATGCAAAGCTAGAAACCATAACTGTAGCTTCATGAGTGCTAAATGAAGGAGTCCTTGTCCATGTGACAATTTACTTGTTATTACAGCCCAATATGTGATTAAACTTCACTACCGCAAGGAAACATTGCTTATTCATGTTTCATTCATCCTCCAAAACTCTCAGATTCTCCTTTTCATAGCTCCTACCTGCCATCTGGGTCCTCAGACTTCACAGAGATGTTCTGTCCGAGGTACAAGTCCTTGCATTTATGTTCACTGAGGTTCATGAGATTCCTGTGATCAATTTCCTTCAGCTTGTTGAGGTCATGACAAACAAATTTCTGAATCCATCTGTGAATACTATTTCAGAGCAGAATCTGAGATAATAGGAATCCATAGAAGCGCAGGTTTAGTTAAATATGGTCGTTATTCATGTTTAACAGATTTGTGGGTATGGCTCAGTGTGCTGGTTTAAAAGTAAACCGGCAGGAGAAATGACCCCAACTCAAAAGAGTTTAGAAGTCAGAACTACAATTTTATAAAAAGATTACAATAGGTACACTGATACACAGGAAAATTGGTTTTAGCCCACAAAACCCAGTTGTACAACTCAGTCCCCTGGGGCACAACAGGATGGTGTCTGCCAGTCCCTGTGCTGAGCACCACGTGGTTCCCCTGAGTCCAAAGCAAAAAGAAAAAAAAAAAAGAAAACCTGTTTTCCTTCCAAAAGGTTGGTAGTCGCAGTCTGGTCGAGAGTGGTAGTTGCAGTCCTGTTGATGTTCTGGTCCTCCTCTAAAGATGTGCTGTTTTCCTTCCAAAAGGTTGGTGGTTGCAGTCTGGTCGAGAGTGGCAGCTGCAGTCCTGTTGAAGTTCTGGTCCCCCTCTTGATCTGAAGAGTGAGTGAGTGAGTACCCCCAGGTCCCCAAACCCCAAGCATGTATATGCTTGGGTTCAGATGGGAACGCCCAGTACCTCCCCCACGG
>JAVJGI010000040.1:4837504-4889080 GCA_035590275.1 Ibycter americanus
GAGAGGGTACAGAATACACAGTTCCAGTTACACCCACACAGTGATAAACTGGTCCCAGCCACTATAACTAGGACACTCAGACAAAGATGATCTCCGATGTAGAAGTAAAAACTGGAAGATAGTCCTCCTCTGAATAGCTTTTACTTTACATAAAGAGTAACCACAGCAGTGTGGAGACAGACTGATGGGCATGTAGAAAGAAATGAGGAATTAACAATGGTTTGCATAACAGGTAGTTGTGAAAGTGTGAAAGTCCCAAGCCACTGCAATTTCTTTCTAGATATTTTGTGCACCTGATTTCAAGCTCCCTTTTCCTCTTTGTGCAGTGGCTCTGTGGATAAATGTGCTAGATTTGGAGGTGCTTAAACACTACAAAAAGAGAAGAAATAAATTACCTGAGACGGACAGTCTTTTAAACAAAGATTCAAAGGAAGAAAGACAGAAAGAAATGCAGGGTATTTACAGAAAGGTTTATATAGCTTTTCCAGAGGAAAACATATGTCTTTGCGATATTAAACAACTTTTTACTCTAGTAAAGCATTACAGGCTGGACTTGGCTAGGGCATGACAATTTAATTCTGTGAGAAAATTTGAGGAGGCAAAATATGTATTCTTGCAAATCGAAAGTGTGTCAGGTACATGTTTGTTCTGAAGTGATCTAATTTTCTGGACATTTTAATTATTCTCCGTATTTCTGAAAGTGACCAGAAAACCCAGCTAGGTTTCAAAAACTTTCTTGCTGGGAACTTCATCAAAATCAGTGTTTCCATACATTGTGTTTGCCCTTAACAGAACAGTAAATTTAAGATTGAAATATTTCTTTTAAGAGGGTCTGAAGCTATTACAAATTGTTTTGGCAGAAAGAAAACAAATAAAGGGGGATATTTATCCTCAGGAATAATTAAAAATTATTTTGAGTTGCTTCAGAGGATTCAGTCATGCATTGTGCCATGGATATAGAGCTCCAAATAGAAAAAAGCCTGCCCAAAAGCTAGGTGGAGAGAAAGTAGTCTGCAGTGCCTGACTCTAGGGAAAGACTGCAACACATAGGTGCTGTTACCAGAGATGGATAACCCTGGTGAAGGGATTCATACAGCTAGTCAGATGAGTTCCTAATAGTTGGAGTTAGTGGAACCTCATTGCCTGTCTTGTGGTGCAGCTGCTTATCTAATTTTAGTATGGCACAACTGCATAGAAAGCTATGGCTTCTGAGGCAATTGTTTTGTGATTAGAGAAATTGTGAGAAGGCACGTTTCAGTAGCACCATGCAATATATAGTAGACAGAAGTAAGACTGTTGAGAAAGCAATAGGTGTCAACACAACGATTCCAGAGAAAAAAAAAATGCAACCCAAAACAATATGGAATGGTACAGTAAAGAACAGTAGTATAAGACAACACCATTACTCTGAAGCCTCATTTCAGGGAACAGCAATGCCAACCCTTTCCTATCAGATTAAGTACTGTCTGCTAGCAAAGGCATTGGATGTCTTACGGTGATAAGTATGTAAGTGCTTAACCTAGTGGCTTGTTAATGCTAGCTGTCATTTGTGTGCAATACCCCATGAATGAATGACAACTTTATATTTTGAAGTTTTTTATGTCAGTCTTCAGAGTCTTTCAGTACAGACAAAAAGGGGCCCCAGAAAAGTGACCGTGAGATAGATAGTTACATCGGTTCTACTGCTGATGTCCCAGTTGAGTACTGAGAATAAATTTGTTTTTCAAGAACTGCAGAAATGTTCCTAGTCACAAGTGGTGACATAAAATAAAGTTTAGTGACCTTGGGAGTAAATGTGTGTAGTGGGGAGGCACTCTGAATCCTCTCTGACAGGGAAAGGACTGTGGACAGGCTGATATGCAGTGTGGTAGTGCATTACACTGCCATCCTATATGAACACTTGTTATACCCACTATTCAGAATTCAGCCATCAGCAAACCTGTTAATCTTCTCCAGGATTGACGGTACTATGAAAATTTACTGAAAATTCTGCTGAAGCAACTAAAAGATTATTTGTTGTAGGCAAGAAAATGGAATCAGCATGAGAATCCATGAAACCATGCAGCAGAGAAAGAGTCAAGTTAGATGTCAGGTTAGAAAAGACAAATAAAGAGTGCTGTAAATAGGCTACCCTTAAACACAATAATGAGCTGTACTCTTCAACTGTTGTAACCTAAGGGCCACACCTAATTTTCATGTACTTTTATATTTATCTCAGGAAGGTAATCTTTAATTGTTGCTAAGCTGCCCCAGGCTTGATTACAGATTTCATTATAAAAGGGGGTAGGAGGAAGAATGTCACAATGTATCATTATTTATATTTATTTATATTTAACTCCCAACAGAAGACCTCACCAGTACTACAAAATGGAATATAAATTGTTTAAACACTGGTTTGGACTCAAGAAGTGGAAAGGAGAAATTGCTTTGGTGTTTAATGAAATCTGTGATATATATCCATATATTCTTTTCCATGTAATTACTGAGGCATGAACCATTTACACTGTATGTGCTCATATATCCTTTGTTAATAGTAAACTGCTTTTAGGACTCGTTTCTGTGTTACCAATATTGAACCACAGTCAGTGAATGTCTATCTGGCTTGCCACTTCAGTCATTGGGAAAGAGACATGGAACAGATGAAAAGAAGCAACCAAGTGACTGACTGTGTGAAGGATCACAAAGGTGAGCAGCTCTCCTCTAATGTTAGCTTATAGAAAAGTTGTTCCACTCTTGTACCTATAGGACTTCTTACGCCACTTAATAGTGCCTTACAGCCAATAGTATCCAGAGAGGACTGTTAAGGTCAGTATAGACTTGTCAATCCCCTGATTGTCACGTGTCACTGTCAACACGGCCTCCCATCCCCATTCTCCCAATGTGGAAGAGAGAAAGTTGAATGGACATGACTGAAATTCTTTGTTGCTCTCCCCAGCTCTGGAAAATACATTCTATTAATGCTCAATTCAAAGAATTTTTTATTTGACAGTAAATATTGGAATTATACATATGAAGTTTGAACATTACTTTGGGACCTAAGAGAGGATAGCTCATACTGTATGTGCACCAGGAAAGTTCAAATGACAGACTTTGAAGTAACTATTTTTTAATCTTATTATTAAAATAATGTTTTCTAGCTAAAGAATATAAAGTCTGATTCCACATACTAGAGAATTACTAATAAATCTTTCTGAAACAATACAGAAAGTTCATTATTCCAAGTGACATTTTATGATGCCGTTAATAGCTGTATCAAAAAATTAGTGGTGTTTCTTGCAATACAGACACACATTTATACTATGATATTAAGACAGATATTTTCAAGAATATATGGGAAGGATTTTCAGGTTTCTAATGACTGAATTCATGATAACTGAGAGCAGGGGGAAAAGATAAAGGCACAAAATAACATATAAAGATATTCTGCAAGGTGGGGAAATCACATCTGAAAACTTAAAAGAATTACGCTCTTTACTGCATAGAATACAAAGCTTTTCAAAGAAAAAGTGTTTTTGCAAGACACTAAGAATGGTGAAAAATTCTTTGCTTCTGAGTTATGAGAGTCTAGCAATCCTTTTCAAAGGAAAAATAGGACAAAAGAAACAGACAAGAGAAGTTATGGATTACCATACAAAGCAAAGTATTATACGCATTAGATCTGTAAATGTCACTCATTTTCAGACTGTTAGTATATAAGTTAATTACAAAATATGTTTATCTCTAGTATTCTAAGCTTGAACAAAGTTTCTTGCTTTGCTAACAAAGTACGTGAAATAAAATACACCATGAAGAAGTTCTAAGATATCCAGCCCAAAAAGCTGACGAGACCTATCTGCAGTCAGCAAGGACAGCACAAGGACAGTGTGAAGACAGTTTTGCCTCTTAGAAAGGACAAGGACACTGAAAATTGCAGTTCCCTTTTTGTCTGTTCGTTCTTGCTTGCTCCTCTTTTATGCCATAGGAGCTACAATTCTTTTCAGCATGTTACATTTTCTTACTGGAGAAAGCACAAAGCACTTAAGAAAGAATGCTTTTTTCCCTTAAAGTAACACCAAAACATAAAATAACACTGGTGTAATCTTGGCCTAGTTGAAGTCCATAGAAAAATCCCTGTTGACTCCAAGGAGACCAGCAGTGGAACTATGTTTTTGTCAGACCATGCTATTTGCCATCCAAAGGTAAAATGTCACGGATAAATGAAGCGTTCAAACTTCCTGGTGTGTGCCAGACCCATCAATCTGTGTTTTGTCAGCTGTGCTTTGAAAGAGGGACCAAACCTTAACTGAGTCTCTTCTCCTAAAACAGCATTGGGAAGACCTCCCTTACACTCATGTAACTCTACCAGCTCTCTAACATGCATCTCAGTTCTGTCTTCAGGTGAATATAAGGGGATTGAGCTTTCCTCCTTTAATAGTCTAAAGCAGGGATAAAACACAACTGAGTCATCAGAGACCAAAATACACATAACAGCAAACATCTAATGCAGTAAATCACTTATAAACTGTGCCACAAAGATGCTTATTAAACACAGAGCACCCAGTCCAACCCATATTTCAGCTGAAGAACTGCCACTGAGAATATTACACAAGGAATGAACTTGACCTAAAGTCCTTGGGAAGATCATTTCAGAGAGCCATTTCTGCAAAGAGAAATGGCATAGATACAGCGGTGAGACACAGAAGAAGGAAGAGGGCAGTAGTTCAGACCTTTCCATATGAACAAAATTCACTGATTATGCCCTGGAGATTTCTGCCTGTTTTAAAATTTAAATTAACCACACAACTCAGCCACTGCTTCTCATACTGGCACTTGGTTGCCTTAAAAAATATTCTATAGTTAAGCTGATTAGAAAAATGAAAGCTTTTTTCCTCATCCCATCTCACTAAAATTCATTTTTGTTGAAGTAGAGAGAATAATATGGCCTTCCGTTTAATCTTTACAATACAATTGGAGGTTTGGCTTGCCAGCAAGATCTGAAAAATTCTGTGAATTTCTCAGAAAAATATATATCTTCTGATAAATAGTAAAAGAGGTGACAGGGAAAAAAGACATTAAAATCAGAGTGGCAGCTGAAAGAAGATACTTCATTTAAATTAACAACTTACCTTGAAGCTAAAATTTATCTGTGCTACGTAAAAGTACAATGATCATCCAGGTTGAGTTTCTGGGAGAAGTTTCCCCACTCCAGATTTTTTCTGATTTTTTTTTATTTTTTTTTTCAGGAGGTGGGGGGCAGGAACAGGATGGGTGAGGTATAAGGGTGGGGAAAAAAACCCCAGCATTTAAACAGTGCTGTTTTAAAACCCCACCACACCTCTAAAACCAATGTAATAAAACAGCCCAGAATACCCACTAGACAAGGAACCATAGCTGGATGGGTTTCATGGAACGGCCAGTAAAGGCAGGCAGCCTCTACCAATCCAATTCTATTTTTATAGGTTGAATAAATTTCTAGTGTGGAATTAGAAAGTAATAATTGCAGACTTTTCAAAAATCTGAGGAAAATATCAAAATGTTGAAGGCACGATTTCAAGAGATTGATGAAAATGCATATAAAAACAATGAACCTTTTCCCTGCCTCCCCCTCCACCTACAAAAACAAACAAAAAACCCCCACCAAACAGCTCACTCCACTTTGAGTTTTGAAAAAACTACAATTAGGTACCCTATCCTCTCTTTCAACAATTTTTCACATAATTTTGCAGTGTCTTGACTCTAATGCAAACAAATCTGATGATCCTGCTTTCTGTGATTTGTTCCCAGATTTCTATTACCTGCATCCTCTGTTATCTGCATCTCATATAGTTTGCAAGCTCCCTTGTTCTGTTAATGTCCAATCTGTTGACTTGCAATTATTCAGATTTTTGTTTCTCCAAAGCACTGAGGAGATGCATTGGACTGGGTAAACCAAAGTCCGCAATCAAGTGGATATTTTTGCTTAACTTATGGCCAAGCTGGATAAAGATACTACTAGAACTCTGCCAACAAGTCTGGTGATTCATTTAGTATTTTTAAAGCAGCCAGTCATGAAGGTAACTGAACATCCAAACACATTTATACTTTTAAACATTTATCTAAAATGAAGTAAATGCATATACCTTTTATAATTACTTCCTTGTTAACAATGAAAACAACTTCAAAGTAAAATGGGTCAAAAAAGGCTCTAACTGAAGAAAAAAGACTGCATTTTGAGAAGAAACCTTTTCTTCCATTGACTGAATGCATATGTCTTAACTAAGCAGTGGCTAGCTCAGAAATACATTTGCAAGCGTACAGCATGTGGTGTGTAGGGCTCATGATAGAATGATTAGCATACTGTCCTAGGAAGATTGAAGATGAGAGATTTTCTTTCACAGAAGTGACTGGAGAAGGATCAACATACAGTAGGGAACTAATGTCTCCTAATGAACATAAAAACTTCACAAGAAATTACTTAAGCCTTGAGCTGTGTGACTCGTTGAAATCTCAGTTTACTATCAATTCTAACAAAAAAAAAAAAAGTGAGGGAACTGGAAATGTGGTTGGTTTTTAGTTTTCAAATTAAGAAAATAAATAGATTTATTTTAGTGAAAGAAAAATAATGTTTTGTTTGACTTCAGCCTTTTCTGTTTAGATTTAGTTTGATCTTTCTTGCAAAAGTGAAAGATTTCAGAAAAACAATGGGAATAGGAGAAAGGTATTTTAAACAAATTGTTTAGCTCTTTCAAGCTGGAGGTAAAAACAGTATGGTATGAAGGACACAAAATCTGTTGAAAGTTAAATTGCAAAAGATTTCTGTGATAGTCAACAGGTTTTTGTTTGGGATTTTATGGCAAACTAAGCTGAACCTTAGAATTTCATTCAGGTGTACCCAGAATGCTCAGTAGACAGAGAAGATACTCTGCAAAGCAAATTCTATAGCAGTTATTTTATCAGAACTCCACTGTGGTCAATGGATAGCTAACTGTGAGTTTGAGAAGCTTTGGCTTGCAATCCTGACAGCAGCTGCACAGGAAATGTACTAAGAGACTACCTGAGCTCACATCTACCAGTTGTGTCAAAAGGCATGATGGGGGATAGCAGATGCTGTCTTGGAGATTTGGATACTGAATGGTAGTATGAGGTGGAGTCGGTCACTGCTAGATGAGAATCTACTATTAGAAAGGGAAAGGTATATGGCACAACTGACCGACTCAGAAGTGTATTTAGAACAGTGTGAAAAAAATAATTAGAGCCCTTTTAGTTTAGTTAAATTAAAACAATATAAGCACATAGAAATAATCTCATGTTGCTTAACCAGGATGGATGTTCTGTCTTGCATCCCATTAAACATTTATAGGACAGAAGAATAAGCTGGTTCAGTGAAGGTCATTTCAAATTATGCAATGGAAAACTAACCCATGGAATGAAAGCAGCCGATTTTGATTGGATGTCCTTGCTAATCCAGTTCACTCAATACATTCATAAACCCCAGATCAACTGCCATTCATAGGGTAGGAATGTGCATATGGAGTAAGGGCTGAGATCTCCTTTTCACTGAAAGTTCCCAGCTAAATCAGATTCAAATGCTGATAATCAACACTCTTTTGCTATCTTTGAAGTTTAAATTTAGAAAGATTATTATAAACTAAAAAAGTACAACAGTTTGCATTTTTACTTTCTAGGGGTGTGCAACATGGCTACAACGTGTCTAGAGGCCACTTACCTTATCTTAAGCAAATGTAATGCTATAAGCAGCAGCTGCTGTCTAAGCCTTCCCCTGGTATTAGAGAAAGAAATCAGGCCTTTTGTGAAATTTACTACTACATTTACCCTCACAGTTTCTCACAGAACTGAGTCTGCTTTCTCCAAAGGTAGACTGGTTTTAAATGAGTTTCTCCCCCTGCGACTGATTTTTTTGATCATTTGAATGAGTACAGAGAAGCCTAAGCAAAAATGTTAAGAGAAATACCTGGGTGACTAAGCAACTGTCAGCTATCTGTGCTTAGCACATGCTAGAGGGACATGCAAATCTGTATCTCAACAAGCAGCAAGTATTTCTTACTAGAATATCAAGAAAATGTACAGACTTCTGCAGCTACTTTGGTTGTATTATACCACATACCTGTCCATTCTAATAGCGCATAATCCTGAAGTGAAAAATCTCCACAAGAAATATTCAAGGTTGAACAATTTTTGTGCAAATTATACTGGAACAGCAAAACCATGTTTTCTTTATTGAGAGGTTGCTATTTAGATTGTATACTTTTCAGCGCAAAGGCGCCTGTATTTTGTCTGCATGCAGCCATCTGCAACACCTCAATTTTAGATAGTCAATATCAGCAACTCATAGGTCTGCAAGCAGGCTTGCAAAAATACCATTCGTTCATTGTCGGATCCTTATACTATAGGAATGTATGTTGCATAGTGCAGATTTCATGACAGACAGAAAGTTTAATTTTAACTGCCAATACCCATTTTGTTTTTAAAGTGATATTTTCTCTTTAGAAGTTGGGTTTTGTTGTACCCGTTGCCCCTTTTTTAGATAGTGTGCTTTATTACTGATTCTTGCTAGCACAACATCTCATTTATCAAATCTTTCCATTCAGTGCTTCTTATTTTTTTCTTTCCTCAGTCCACCCCTCTGATTAGCATATTCTAGCCTGTAAAAGAATCTAGTTAAACCTCAAAGCAAAGCTTAGGCAACACAAAGTGTGTACACAGGTTCCCTGTTGCTCTTTGAAATACCTGCTGTATGTTGTCAAAAAAGAAGCAGAAATTTCAGACAGATATCTTAATGCAATTTCCATTTTTTTTTCATTATCTGAGTAGGCATTATGTGACAGACTCTTTTTCATTTTCTTACCATGCACAGAGCAGTAGCAGTAATTAGAAAAGCTGTTACAATGGAGTGTGTGCAGAAAGGGGGGCTGATTACATGGCAGCTTCCCAGTTAATACTGCCAAACGTAACATATTCTGTCCCTCGGCTTATATTGTAATGGTAGTTGCACGGCTATGAACCATCAAATGAGACACAAGTGAATTTCTATGTCAGAATATCTATCACAGAACAAACATGAAAGTCCGAAGTCTACTGATTGGAACTAGGGGCAATGTAAAACTAGTTTCAAAAACTGTGCTTTGTATAGAAGCATTACCAAAGAAGCATTTCTCTTGTTTGAAATGGAATATTTCAAGATTTTTATGATTTATTAAATTCTTCCTAGGCTTAAAATTCACATGAAAAACATACGTTAAAAAAAAAAAGTGATCTGTGTAAAAAGCAACAAAATCCCTTCTCTGTTACAGAAGGAGTAATAAAGGCACACTGTGAACAATATCTACCTTTCCTGCTGTGAATATGTGCTTACTTACACATCTAATCAGCTAGATAACAAAACTGATTTTGTGATAGCCAGTTCTGAAATTCTCATAAATAAATATATATGTAGGATATCTATGGTTTCCGTGTTCCAACTTGGATCTTTTCTGATTTGGGGCAGAATCGAGTTTCCTTGTTTAGATGGTCCCATGGTTCACAAGTAAGAGAAAAAATTGTCTCATACTAAGTAAGGAACATATTGCAGAGAGTCGGAGGCAAATAAACCTCCTAGTTTTTCCTTATTATCTAGCCCTTCACCCCAGTAAGTGCAACTTATTGTTATTTCATACTTCTGTTTAATGATGCTTACTGTAGCTCATGGAATAAGCAGCAGTAACAACATCACTTGAGGTCAGATATTTTGGTTACTTGCAAACTGTACCACATTAACTAGATAGGATACTGGAAAATAATAATCTAAATTTGCTTAAATTTGACACAGGTGAGAGAAATTCAGTGAGAAAATTATTCTGCAGTTCCTGTTGAAGTGGAAAGGAAAACATCAACAACCAAAATCAGTTTCTCTCTGAATTTTCCCCCCTACATATCACTATTAAAAGTGACAGAAAGTTTATTCTACTTTCATTATTTTCCATACAATTTGTTTAAACTGTGCATTTCTCAGCACCCTGTGTGCAGTCAGTCTTGCCTGCACAGTTTTGTCTGTTACGAAATTCCATATTTACTCAATGAAAATTATTCAACTTGAAAATGGCTTATTTTAATATGATGGTTTAAATCTGATTTGAAGCCAGATAAGAACTTGATTATTTTTCAGATCTTTTTACAAGAATTTCTTATTCTCGCTTGATTTATATATTTGATAGACTGTAATAAGTTGTTGTGAAGTATGTATTTTTGATCATTTTTTGTCTTCACTGAAAAAAAGTGTTTTTTTTATTTGACTCAACTTTTGCATATTATGTCAATTTTTCGCCACCCATTATTGCCATTGGAAATAAGAAAAACTGAAGCTCCACATTGCGAATTCTGTTTTGTGAATTTGACTTTCTCATATCAATAAGCTTTGAATATGTATTTGATATACTGCCATAAATAGTCTTGAACTCAGAACTGGAATCTATTCACAAATGTTTCAAGCAGGTGACTGCCTTGGAATTAATTTTTTGTGTTCCCAGTGATCTCAAATCTCAAACCTAGTGTCTTCAGTTATTGATCATGTGCATGGGGGAGCAGAGCAGAACACTTCTAGTTCTCCCACTCAGACAAGTAGTGCTCATCAGCATTTCAGAGAACTCTTCCAGGAACTCTTTCTGGGTATAAGCCAATATAATTTGCAAGCCATTAAAATCAACAAAGTGATGTCAGAGTTTGCAAGCACCATCCTTTAGAAAAGTTAGTCATAATATGGTCTGATTAGGGTAGCTTCCCAGCTGGGACAAAATTTCACTAAGTTATAGATATTTATTTCCACTGAAAATATGAGTCACAGTGTGTTGAAAACCACAGAAGTAGTCTTTCACTGGTGAAATTTACACAATATTTGCTTCTGCTTTTTGTGAAATTAGGTTTTCATCCTTACTACTTGTGCTAAGCTCACAGCTGTCCCTAACAGAACTGAGTACTGGAGTAATATTAAAGATAGAGCTGGAAATCCAGCCCTGCAGTTTCCTCACCCTCATAGATGTGACTGAATCTAGTAATATACGTAAATAGCTTTCCATATGTAGAACTACTGCAAATTTCTTCACAGTGAGAATAATATAAACATTGGGGATGGGGGTGTGTGCACCTTTAAAATTACTGATGCGTTCAGTTTGTAGGTACCGAGAAAGCACGTACATTTTTAACTGTAACTTGATTTGTTACTGATGTTGCTCTGTGCTGCTTTCAGAGAAACCTGAAGCAGAATTAAATCTGAAAGAAAGAATTTATTTCAGTCAAAATGATAGCTGTATAACCAAGCTACAGATTTTAGTTAGATGTTATTGTAGGTTATGAAATATTCATCACTTCTTCAAAGGTTGCATTTGGCTTAGAAAATATTACTAAATAAATTATACATTCTCTTCCTAACTGCATATTTGATATATTTTTACCAGATGTTTTTCAACCTAGCATTGTCATTATTAGTATTCACTTAGTTTTAGCTGAGAACGCAAAATTTTGTATTATAGAGGTGGTTGTGTGTTGCAGTTTGAGTTATGGCGGCCAGGCTTCCTTCTCTTTGCCCCCAGTGGCTCACCTCTCCCAGTGTCTGATCCAGATCACAGGCTATCCCCCCCGTCTCAATGTGATCTGGGTCGCAGGCTATCCCCACCTGTCTCAGCTACATTGGGCACTGCCGTCACCACTCAAAACTTCAAATGTCCAGAACAGTTTGCCTCACGTGGGGCACAAGCAAATTATCAAGCTGCAACAAGGTTTTTACCGTCCCATACCAGCCCCCTCATGCCTCAGCACCACCACCAATCCCACACAAGGTTTCAAAGGTTCATCTACTGTCCGTGCTGTTTCTTCATCCTCCTCGGGCCAGTCCATCCAGTTTCTTGCCTCTGCTGCATCTGGCTTCTTCCTTCTCCTGGCTCCTCCTCCAGTCAGCCTCTCCTCATCCGGACCCCCTACTTCTCCCTGCTTCCTCCGGGGCCTCTCCTTGTCTCTGCTACATCCAGGCTCCTCTTCATTAGGTGTCCCCCTTCCCATACTCCTCAGTGCTATTTAACTACTTAGCAGGAACCAGCCACAGCTGCACCTTATCCATGTCAGCCAACCCAGCACCCCTGAAGCAAGCCCACAGCTGTATATTATCAATGTTAATCAACCCGCCTTCATACCTCTACAATTCTTCTACAGTAGTGAGAATTCTATAGCCATTTACCTTTATACCAATGTAAATCACTGCTGTATACTAACCGTGCTGTTGTTTCCTATTCCATGTGTCCCTTCTTAAAATGCTGGTTAAAAAATAACTGGTGTCCAGAAAATATTGCATTTCTCAAGTGAAAAAAAAAAAAAGGTCAATATTCATTTATATTAATGAAATATGGGTGAAAAAAACCCAACCAAAACCCAACCAAACTATTGATTTCAATACTGTCTGCCAGGGTAGGATTAAGTTCATCTAACTTTGTCATTTAAAAGTCACATATTTTCTAAGGTGGCCACCTAGTCTTCCTATGTAGCAGATGAAGGAAAAACCAATATGGCCAGAGTTATTATTTCTATTCTCAGCTAGATGTTAGGATTTCCCCTCTGGAGGCACCCATCTCTGTTTCTAGGATTCTAAATAACCAGCTTAAATTTAGACATCTAGCACAAGCTGATGAATTCCGGTGAGCTGAATTCTGTATCCTGTATTTGCTTTATATCTGAAGGCATTTCTGCAATTTTGGTAATGTCAGGTTTAAACAGAAAGGACAGATACAACAGTATTTTGTTCTCCCTATACCCACCAACTCTAGTCAATAGTAGGGGTTACAGGTGCCAATAAGTATTATCAAATGGAAGAAAAAAAGACATTTTCAGCTTTTAAACCTTCAGCAAGAAATATTTGAATAAAGTGAATTTTCATGGACACTGCAGAAGTTCTTAAAACAAAGTGTATCATCAAAAGAAGTATCATCAAATGAGGTATTTGCAGGTCGAAGAACTGTGGCACCAGCAGCTGTAATCAAAGTAGCATCTAGGCATTCAGGCCTCCATTCATCACGGCCTCATTTCCCACTCAAGAGATGTGAGGAATCCCAATACAAACCCAGATTGCAAAGGTCTAGAAATCAACATCTGCTTCAAAACAGGTAAACAATAGTCAATAAAGAAAGACTAACAGTTTTCCAAAGCTCGCAGTGAAGCAGCTCAAATCCAAAGATGATTCTTTGCAACTTTTCTACACAGATTCTTATGTCTGACTTTATGATTGAAAGCTTTTTGATAGTTCATGCACTTACAATAATAGCACAAATCTCTGCAGTTTTTGTTGAATCACTGGAGAGCTCAAGCAGACAAAATAAATCCTATCTTCAGAAGACACAGCAATAGGCCGCCCAGGAAAATCTGAACTGGATGAAAAAATTTAAGAAAAATTTTCAATTCTTTTTTCCAGCAAAATGAAAATTACTGATGAGAAATATTACCTTAATGTCACACCTACTTAAAGTTTTGGACCAGGTAAGAGAGAATGTGCAATACAATAGTCTTTTCTCATTGCAAATGTAAGACTTTCAATTTATAGCAGAGTGATTCATAATTCTAGTAATATTTTGTCTTTCCTAATGAGACTGATTTTTCCCTGTTAACAGTTCAAAACAGCATGTGTGTTTTAAAAAATATTTCTCATTTTGTTATCACTAAAACTCAAGGATTGCTTTTCTACTAAGACAGAAATCCACCCCATGACAAGAAATCTTGTCACTGTTTTTCTATGTCCCAAATGCTTACAGTGAAATGACTTGCTTTCAATACAGTTTCAAAGCTACTGTTAGTTTACATAGAAGTGGGCTAAAATGAGTACGTACTCTTAAATAAAACTGAAAATCTCCACTGTATTAGAAAGTGTCCAAGGATGAGGTATTCTTGAAGAGATTACTGCCCTCTCCCTCCTCCTCTGGCTTACCCTGCTATGATTTTACAATAACAATACTATAGTTTAGCATCCTTGAATATATTGTCTAACAGTATATTAGACAATTACAGTTTGAACAGGAAAAAAATATTAGGTTCAGAGCCTGACATCTGAAATGTGTGTGGATTTGAACCCTACAGCTTTACCTCTAGAAAACTAGTTGAGAATTTCTATAATGCCCTTCCTTTAAGGATATCAAGTAGGATGTGATCCTACTGCAGCACTTACCTAAACCTTTTGCTCTTGCAAAGCAGAGAAGAAAACTGGGAATTTTGAAGATCTGTGGGAAATCAGAATTTCCCTGGGATGCTCACTGTTGACCAGAGGGGTATCACATTGCAGTTGGCTTTCAATCTCTCGCTGGAAGAATGTTTTGACAAAGATCAGCTTCATAACACCCTTTTTGGATACAGAGATTTATCCAACAGAGAAATACTTGCTTTTATAGTGTATATTTTCTCAACTGGCATACAGTCAAGATAGTCAAACCATGTCACAGCTGTGAATAGCCTGCCTGGCTTTGCATTTATAGCTCTCACTATGAATTCAGCAACTGAAAAAGGAGGCAGAATCTGCCCAGACTCCAGGTAACAGAAGCAGCAAACTCTTTCTGAGGGTCACTGCTCCCCAGGGATTTCTCTCATGCCGTTTTCACATCTCTGTTTGAAAACCCCAATCGCAAACTATTTCCTAGCACCAGTCTGAAACACAGTAATCCAAGAAAACGTCGGCAGGAGTATACAAAGCTTGAGGAGAGTGAATTATCAAACACAAATATAAAGCAAGAAGGCTTAAGCTCTTTCAGGAAACTGCTTTATATGAACAGTTAGAAATTGTTTGCCTAGATTGTCTAAAAAAAAATGGGGACTCCAGAGAGCAAGCTGTCTTTCTGAATAAAAGATCTAGTCATTAATGGAAATAGTTGCCTTCAGCAGACAAACTCTTTGCAGTAAATTGATATTACTTTTTTGCATCATTCTGTGCATCCATTCTCTTTGGAACAGAATTATATCAGGAATCAAGCAGTGAAGTTTGCCCATAATTCAATTATGGTATATTTGGTGCTCATGATGCAACACAGACTAATATCATCGGTAGAAGTCTGCACATTTGAGAGAGTTCACGTGTTCTTGCTACTGTATATACAATTTTCAGATGCAATGTCAAATTCTTTATTGTCTACATCAGAAGAAGCAATAAAGAAATTTGTTTTGGAAATACTCTGTAGAATTAAGCAGAGAAGCAAATCACATTTAAGAAGTAAGGGCAAAACTTCTCATGGGAGAAAAGGGAAAACAGGACATGCTGAGAAGAGTATTCAGTTGTTCATCTTTACCATTTTTATACAGCTCTTTAAAAAGACTGTTGCTGGGAACAGTAACGGAGGAAAGTGTCACGTGTCACATGTTTTCTTATCTAGACATCTGGGTTTCCCCGCAGCTTGAGATTTCATGAATTCTAGCTTTGTAGTTAAAAAAGTTCTTCTGGTGTATTGATGCACTTATTTCAGGGAAAAGACACAAGACGACCAGCTTCAAAGCTCTGTCCAGTGCAGGGCCATCTCACACAGAAGCATTTGCATCTTATCACACCCCACATTAGTTCATGTTCTTTCTGTGTGTGGCACACAATGTAGAATACCAGTTAAAATACTACACTAGGTCAGGAGAATTTCAGAAGTACATGTAAAAGCAGAAATTACCCTGTGTTAAAAACAATTTTCTCCCTAAAATTTTAATGAGAAAAAATTAGCAAAAAGATGATTCAATTTCAGCTACATCTAAAATGAGCTTGTGAAATGTGAAACAAAAGCATTCAACCTTTTTATTCATCCACAATTTCTATTTCCTACAATAATAATAATAATTTTTGTTAGGTTTGCAATGATTTAGATGTAAATATTAGTATTTTAGTTCTTATCATGTAGTTTAGGGGCACAAAATCTAGCATAGCAAATCTAGAACCTCAGTTTCTTGCTCTCCTGAGGAGAGGAGTGGAGTGGAGAGGAGAAGAGAGAAAAGAAAAGAAAGAATATAAAGAACAAACCTTATTTCACAGGTTTAGTGGTCTGAAGTTATTGAAAGTCAAATCCCTTCAAGGTCCCTTCAGCAATCAAACCCCGCTACAGTGAGGTTCTTAAAGTGTCTGAGTACCTGCTGCTTAGCATATAACAGGAACAGTCAACATGATAATGAAGTTATTGCTATCATTACAGAAAAATACTTCAACTGCTCAGAAGAAACTTCTAGGACAGATTTAAGGTTGAGTTTTACAAACTGGCAACTTAGAAAGTCCAGTCATTCTCAGAGGCAAACCAAGATCTGGAAGCTAACCATGGCCAAGAGAGGTGGTGCTCCTGAAAGCAGGCAAAGGTACAGACAAAAGATTGCTGAAAAGAACAAAATCCAGGGAACATAACATGAAGGTCCAGAGAAAGGGGATGAAAAAAGGCTTTAAATAGCCATCAAACACATGCTCACAAAAATGAACACATTCTATATCATTAGCTACCCACTGGTAGGGTCATTGATAGTCTTAGAAGTTGCTGTTGCAAGAGAAAATCAAAGTTAGGTCCTTTAAATCTATTAGCTGCATGAGCTGTTGTCTCTGACTTGCAGGTAAATCTTCAATTTTTCCTCTCCATTGACATAGAGAGAAACATTCTATTAATACAAAGGTCCAAATTCCAGTCAAGTCTGACAAAAATGGTGTTTTCTGATAGTCCTGCAGAAGGATAAAGCTATGGAGAATGCTTTAGTGAAGGATCTAGGAAAAAATTAATGCCATTCTTCTAATGGTCTTTTATTTTAATTTTGACTCCAGTTATTTCACTTTAATAAATTATATTTTTAGCTGTAAATTAATTTCATTTGCAGACACATTTAAGAGGTAATTGAGTGCCAACATGGATTTCAATGTTTGCACTGAGTGACTTGGAATTCAGTGCTTTTTTTTCTGGACTCATGAGTATGAGTTGGAAGGTGCTGGATGGCAAATCACTTTCAATTTTCCTACAAAACATAACACCTTTAATACATTACAGAGCACTTGAAAGTTCAGTATCTGGAAGGCATCCAAAATTATCTGAATAGTGAATTTCAGGATTTTTATTAGAGCAAGAGGGACAAACAGACAGCAGAGTAGGGAGAAAATAAAAGGGGGATGAGAGTCTCATGGAGATTGCTGAGGGCTGCCAGCATGAACCCTGGCTTGAATCCAGATCAGTGACCAAGAAAGCAAGAGACCACAAAAAGGACAGAGTCCATCCTTAAACCACTTGGAAATTATAGGAAAAAAATAATTTAGATATAAAATAGAATACTGTAATACGAATGCATGCAGGTACTTTGACTAGGATTCTGTGGGGTGACTTTTGTGATAAGGAATGACTGCCCCTTCATCCAAGTCACATTCTCTGGGATCTGCTGCACCTTCCAACTCATACTCATCCCTGCAGACGGGCTGCCCTGTATTAGCAGGCACTGACAATGATCAGGATCATCTTACCTTCATCCTGCTGCATTCCTGCACTCTCTTTGGGTGTCCTTCTATGGGACAGAAGGTGGGGGCACAAAATTCCAACCCCACATCTCATCCCACTCTCACCTTTGGATGGCTGCAATCTGGACCCTGTTCATGGCTCTCTGCAGGGTACAGGCTCTCCTTTGTTGGACACTGTTCTCTGCTTGTCCCATCCACTAGTCTCCCAGAGTTCCCTGGTGATGTACTGGGATTCTGATGACCTACTATTCCTTGGGTGCTGTCTCCTGAGGGAGGGCAGGAAATGCACCCAGGAGCAAGAGGCACCATGTTGGAATAAACAATGTCTCTCTAGGGAGACACATGACAGGTAGCTTACTGCAAAACAACATGACCCTCCTCCTTTCTGCTGCACTTGGACAGCAGGGTTCAACTCCCAAAACACTCTGAAAAACCAACCATACATTTGACTGCTGCCTCCACCCCTGTGTAAACCACATGCTTAACCACTTCATCTTGCAGAGGGACCTTGGTCATTGAGCCTGTCTCTGGCTCATTGAAAAGACGAATGAGCCATCACTTCTTGCTGTATGTTACCACATTTATTCTCTGGATTTACTTTTAATACACATTACAGACCTAGCGTCTACCCACATCTAATGTCTGACAAGAATAACACAACCAGTTTATCTGTCTCCCCATAACATTTTAATGAACCAAATCACCACTGTAGACTTCACAGAAGCCTTCTTTGCCATCTACAGACAGAAAGTAGCGTGATAGAGGGAAAGAGATACCAATGTTGTCTGCTGCTCTTCCAGTTGAGGGAAGTTGCTTAAAATAAGCCCAGATATTGGTTTCAGTTTAAAAATCCTGCTTGATGCTTCAGAAGAAAACTAAAAAACTAGCAATCATAAATTTGTGTCATTTTTTCAGGTATCCCCTAGTTCCATAGATGGCCAAAATTTCATGTGTTAGAGAAAAAATGTATCTAGCTAGGTGTGAATTAAAGCGGGGAGGGAAAAAAAACCCCACAACCAAAATACAAACAAAACAATTTTCCTGACTTTTTTATAGAAAAGGGATCCTCCAAAGGGTGGGATTTGGTTGTTCATGTGTTACCAATAAAGACTGCCTTGGATCCTTAGCAAAGTGCTTTATTCTGTATTTTACTGTGAGCTAGGGACTGAAGAATGTTATTTATTCTCCCTGCCCTCCTGCCCCGCTCTGAATCTCATTCTCTCTGTGAATGAACTATGAGTACTTTATCTACTGCTACAGCCTGTGAAAAGAAATTCTATTATGAAAGTTAAATCAATTACCTCTATCTAAATAAGCCTCCCTGCTAATGTCAGAGTCTGCTTCTCTTAAGTCACTCATAGGTCTGGAAGATGAGGGGAAGAAGTCTGGTTGAGAGGGAGTATTTACAAATATTCACAAAAGATGTTATCATCTCCATTGTGACGTCCATTCAAACCACTCACTGGCTGAACTTATCATTGAATTTCCTTTAAGTTCTTTGTTTGAACTTGCTTCCCCATAATGCTCTCATCCATATCTTCCTTAGAATTTATTATATATTGAGTAAGAGAGTATTCAATTCCATTCCACACTGGCTTCACTAAAGATTCAATACATGCCTAAAAGGACAGTGCTTCTCAAATGAGAAGATGAGACTATAAGGAGGCAGCACAAGCACAGCACATAATAGGGCAAGAACTAATGTTAGATGACATTTCCGAATAGCAAAAAAAATTAGAGAAACACTATTTGGATAAGACTAGAAGGACAGGGAGGGAGTAGGAAGGGAGATAAGTGGGATGAACATTTGCAAGCTTGTGACATAAAATCAGGGCTACTGTGTCAGGGGTGCAGATATAACATCACACCCTAACCCTTGAATAAGACAAAGCTGTATCCTGGAGTTTTTCAGATTGGTGTTACAAATTTGTTGCTCATTCACCATCAGAAGGATCAATGAAACACTGTCTACTAGAAGCTCGGAAACTCTCTGAAGCCTTTTCCTTCTTTCCACTGATAAAAAAAAAGAAGGGCAGAGCTGTAGTAAGCCTAAGAGTGGAGATTCATCCACAGTACCTCACACTCTCAGAGCAATTCCACCAACATCCTTCAACTTACCTTAGTGGAAGTGGGATGGGCTCGTGCATTTATTGAAGGACTCTTACGTATTGCTACGTTGCCATAGTTATTAGAATGGGCTACAGACCAGCACTTCAGACATACAGAGACAACAGCTTTAAGAAAAGGAGTCAATTGAGATCCAAAATCCTTGGTTGATGCCTCTTGCTGTGTGTTGGGGGAAAGATGATTTTTGCATGGCAAAAAGTTTTGTGATAAGGTGTGAGCACTTTTGACAGTTTCTGATTTGCCCCTTTCCTCCCCCCACACATGTACACACACACACTTACACACTTCCTCTGCACTACTGCTGCCCACTCCAAATGCTTATATTAAGTTGTTTCACAGTTCATGGCTTATGCTTGCTTCGTGCATCCAGGTAGCTATAAAGTAATAAAGGTCCCTTCAGCATTTTTTGTTTCTTGTCAGGATTTTACTTGCTTTTCTTGGAAAGCATTATGTATGGTATTATCTGTGGGAGTTTGTTTTCTCTTTTTTCTGCTTTTAAGTCTATATAAGCTGATACTGGAGTGAATGTATTTTATCTCCTTATCCCACACAATTTGGGAGGAAAAAGGCCCTAGCAAGTTTTCAAAGCATTTTTTTCACTATATTTTTTTCTCCTCGAGTTCCCCTTTAATTTAATATATTTGCCCTTTTTGTTGCCTCTTTTTCAATTTTCTTCAGCCCTTCTCATAATTTTCTTTCTAATTATTTCTAAAATGTCATCAGTTGCCATCTAAAATTAATTGGTCTCCCACTGTTTCACCACTTTCCTTTTTTTTTACATTTACAAGATTCTTATTTCCACTTTCTCACTGTTGCTTTGTCCTGTGGGACAAATAGCTTATTTGTTATAGCACTTTTTCTTCAAGGCTTGGGGCTCTTTGGCTCAATTTGTGTTATGACACTGCAGAGCTCAATTGGCTTAATGAGTATTATGACTTTCTGAAGAGCTGTGCATGCTGGATGTGCCTCCTGTCGTTGCTTGCAAAGCGTAACAACAGTGCTAGGAGCCCAGACTTTACAACACCAGAGAACTCCTGTTTGACAGAAGTCAGACTTCTTTTCTGAAAAGTTCAGAATGTGTATAGGGCTTTTTTTAATTTAAATGTATATGCTTATATATGAAGACTCCTTAAGAAAATTTGGTAACTTATTTTTCTGAATAAAGAGGGGCTGAATTCTTCAGAAGACTCTGTCCATTAACACCAGAAATGAAACTTCATTCTTTCCACTACACTTCTGCAAGTCCGTAGAGCTGCAAATCTTCAGGAAGTGGCATATTTGCACTGAAAAGTCTAATTGTAAAAGCAAACCACACATTACACAATCAAGAAAAATTAGTGAAATAGTAGTCAGGGAATTGTGTCTTTAGAGATGTAATATAGGTGAGATGGAAAGGTGATGATCAAACAGTAGTACTGTAAAATGCATTGCCAGTGGGTTTTTTTCCTTGAAACTGTTTTATTATTCCTTTTACATACATGTTTATTTTCTAAGTTTAGTCCACTGCCATATCCATATTTGGGGTACTTATTTTTGGACAGATGCTATACACTGAAACTGTTGTATAGATGGTTCCATGTATAGCTAGGGAAGTCTAAAAACGCTACGAAACACAGAGAATCTAACCTTCCATTTCAGTGGAGTCTGTCTCTGTATCTTATGCCTGAGCAAATGTATGATTCTTCGTACAACTGAGGTTTGAACATTTTCTACTTTAGGCTATATTGAAATTGCAAGACTGTAGAGTTTGTCAGATCTCAGTTCAGCTGTGTGCATTTCAAAACAAGAAGCGGACACTGCACTCTCTGGTTACAGGCTGTAACATTGGAACTGCTGGCCATGAGGGTTCTGCAGAGTGTGATAACACTGTCTCCTGTCTAAGTGGCCATGACCTCAGTGTGGACTACAAAGTGTGCCTTCTCTGCTGATGAGGGTAGGTATGGAACATCCTGTGACTGTGGCATCCCACGGTGCGGCGTGCATGGGTGGCATGGCATGCACATCCTGTGGTGCAGCGTGCATGGATGGACATTTCCTGGCTTGGCACATCTACAGACAATTCCAAATGGATCTTTGTGATGTTTTAACTGCTGTAAATGGATATGCACTGCTTTGTAATTAGCATATAAACAGAACATCAGCTTTCCATAGAAACTGGTCTGACCCTATTAATGTTACATGAAGTGCACTTGCTAAATATTGTTTCTTGATATTTTGTAGAATGATAATTATTGATTGCAAAATCTGACTTTATGCTTGAATTAAGCTCCTGTGCAACTTTCTTTTTTTTTCTCATTCACAAGACAGTCATATTAATTATTTGACAAATTTATACACTGACATTTTTTATGTACTTTTACAAGAGTTTCTGGTAATGATGGCAGAAAGGTAACTTGTAATGGTTTCTTACCAGATAAAAGCCATTTTATTTTCCGCAACATCTTTCACATTTTTCAACAACCTTTTAAAATAAGAGTCTCATTTTAAATTATTGATTATTCTGCCCAAAGAAAATTCCAGGATGGATTTGTGTGTTACTGCTGCTGTCTTTCCTGAATGGCCTGATACATGATCACCTAAGGTAACGTTTTTGGAGTAACCCTCTCCAGAGATCTTTACCTAATAAATCAATACAATGCTATTAGCCTCCAAATTGCAAATGTTTGCAAACATAAAATTTCACCTGCTTAAAACCACACAATCACATTTAGAGGAAGAATTGAAAATTTTGTGCCTTGCACATATTAAATCAATTATTAAGAACAAGATTTCCTTTTCTTTCTTCATTAATAAAATAATAAATGGAGAACTATAGTAACGCTCAGTCAGTTATATATATGAAGGAACAATTTATGTATGTGCAGATGTACATACTTACCTGATATATCTTGCTACAGTCTATTCAGCATGTAATGCATTTTGTATACAGAGAACATATTTAACAATTATATTTTACAAAATATTCTTCTGAATTACTCATTTATCCAGAGAAACAAGGACGCCTCCTGGGCTGATGTTATTATAAAATGCCAATGAGATTTACTGTTAGTAATGATGACAGCAAAGAGTCCAGCAAAAAGAGAATATCCTTGGAACAGAAAAAAGGTGTTTCTTAAACCATAAGACTATTTGAAAGTTATTGTCAAAGAAAATGTGATATTCAGCTTAAAAAATAAGGTCATGATTCTCAAGTTGGGAGTTTAAATTAAATATATATTTAGATACTGAACAAAACCCCAGACTTACTGGTAATTATAAGGTTCTCTATCAATTAAGTCAACCACTGGATGCCCTTGTAAGTTAGCTGAGTTGTTAGAAGCTGAGAGAAGATGCAAATTTTGCAGGACTGTTTATCAGTCAGGTTGTAGAAAAATCCCTTTTCATGGTCTAACATTTTTAACAGGTATGCTTTATGATTCTAGCTGAGTCCCAAATTATAGGTGAATGTGCAAGAGTCCATGCCTGCTAAAGACCATAAGGATTCATTGTAGAACAATTACAGGGAAGTGGTGGGTTCTATTTTTAATTACATACATATTTTAGCCTGCAGTGCAAGTCAATGAAATGGAAAAATCACTTGTTGACAAAAAGGTCAACACATCCAAACCACCCACATTCATGCAGTAGAGAGCTCTAGTTCCATAATATTGGGAGACGTTGACTCTGTTTTCAAGATGCTATCCAAATTTAAAGAATTCGTGGAAAATTTTAATGTATCGAAGAAAGATAGCCTGTAATAGCAAAGAACTGAAAGGCCAAAATAATAATAATAAAAAAAATTGTTCAAGTGAATCTACAACAAGAACAAAAGCATGTCCTTGAACAAAATGCCTTAGAAGTTTGTATAAACATAAGAGGGGTTATTACAAATGACAGCCAAGATTTCAGACAGGACCTATTACTGAAAAGAAACCGTCAACAACTCAATAAAGTAGAAAACCTTATGGATTTCTGAAGCAGTAAAATGTGGAAACATGTAATAAGTTAATTGTTTGACGGCACAACCTTTCAAAGCACATGTTACAGTAATATAGGTATTTAAAATCTGAATTGGGTAATATCAGCGTCAGACAATCTTTTAAAACAGATATTCCAAAATCTTTTCAGTAACACTTGCCCCAAAAATCCATTCCTAAGCTTGAATCATTATTTAAAAATTTAACCTTGGATTGTTTTTTCTCGGAAATTTGAGTTTACTATTTTTAATTGACAGGATAGAGTTTGAAAGACATTTAGGTTTTCCTAAATGTCTTAAAAAAAAAAAAACCAAAACCCCCAAAATGGGCAATTTTAAGGGAAATAAAAGGGCAAGGAGCCCCAAAATCTGGTGCGGATCTAGCCATGTATTACACGTCCACCTATATCAGTTATTGGAGTAATCGGCAGCAAACTGCAAATGCACAGTTAAGGCGCTTCCATAACATTGTAGGAACAGGAGTGTTATTGCTCACCAACAACAAATATAGCAATAAATTATGAGTTATTGTATTTTTATATGTACTTGATAAGTATTTGGAGCCTAAAACTGACAGATAAATACTTATCAGTGATTGAAGGAACAGAAAAGACCATTATGTTCTATTCAGTTTGACATCCTGTGTAACAGAGGTCACAGGTCTTCACTCTGAGAAAAATACATATTGGAGATATGAATACTAGAGAGCATGGATTTATTACATGGTGACAGAAGACTTTGGAAGGACAGAAATGTCAAAGAATATTATATTAGCATGTGATGTATATTATGGACACAGATTTTTTCGAAGTTATTAATGCACAGTTGCACTGCCATGGTCATAGCTGGTGGTAGTTAATGCAAATCTTATTAGCCAGAAGAAGTCTTGTGATTGTTTTGTCCCTGGGAAAAAAAAGACCTACTTATTCTCACAGACCTGACCTACAGTGAAGGTAAAGGATATCGAGAGGCAACTGTAATCTCAGGTCACAGGATGAATTCACATCATTCCAGAACTGACATGAAGAAAGGACATAATGAAATAGGCTAACTAACCTGCATCTGCATTAAGGATCTGGTTGGGATGATGGAATAAACCATACCTACTTTATCCTATCAGGCTTTATGAGACAAAAGAAGCCTGCAGCAGTAGAACTGTAATATAGTTCATAAACCTGCTGGGCATAATCACAATGAGTTACAAATTGATTAAGGACCAAATCAGTGGTCTGAAGGGAAATGACCACAAAGTCTCACTTTAAAAAGATTACCAACAGTTTGACATTCAGTATTTGTTCTGAGAAAGCCTGAATGATCAGTGCTATCATTAATCTGCTATGGCACAAATATATTTGGCATTGTGTAAAACGACAAATCTGCATCAGATAATAAGAGAATTGTTGGAAGGTTATTAGGGTACTACAAAAATATTTTTCCCACAATGTATTTCCATTTGAGTGTAATTCTATGAAATCATATTAATTAGAGTCAGATATTTTTCTACAAAATTGAAATTAGATCTTCATGTAATTTGCAAAGTCAGATTCTGGGTATTAGTTTTCACCAAATGCCAGGCAGAAGTAGTGCATTCTGACAAATGAAACAAACAAATACTGTACTCTGAGTTCTCTAAAACTAACTATGGAGAAACCACAGTGTTTGTTACATCAATACCTTTTATTATTATTTTTTATTTACCTCCTCCTCCCACACCATTTTGAGTGAGTCAAGCAAATGAACACTCCTTGCAGGAGGACTGAGTTCATGACTGTCAAAAAACACTGGAAGTCTGTACGATAATGAGACAATTTGTGTGGAAATGAACTCATTAATGCTAATGTTTTGCTGACTCCCAACTGATTCACAAACTCCTAAACAAAATTCAAAACAGAAGAAGGGGGGGAAGTTCATGAATTTTGGAAGTGCTGACTGAAGAAACAAATGTGTCTCTTCCTTATCAGTGATCTACCCTGTGCTCTGACAATCCAGTGCCCAGAATATACTCTGGGGAACGTTAGTTTGTACAGAAGATCTCACAGCTGAACTGTAAAAATTCCTATTAGGTGGAAAAAAAAGTATTGATTGTTTCTAAATTTTCTTTCCTTACAAAAAAACTTCTTTTCTTTCAAATGAAAAGGTTTTTCCAACCTGAAGAAAATAGGACTTTTTATGTAAGAAATCTCAAGAACAATTCTGCAAGATACTGATTCTCTTGTAGTACTTCAGATGTATGCACAAATCTGTCCTTCATGCAAATGATGTTTTTACCAAACCATTTCCGGGTAGGGTTTATCAATATCACAAGTAATTTCTACACCCAACACATATTTCAAATTCACCAAACTTTTTTCCTTAAAATAAACCCACAAAAAACCAGGGAACAGCTGAGATCTGCAACAAAGGTAATACATGAAGTTTCATTACTTCAGAGGAGTATTGAGAGTTTTATCACTATGAGCTGCAAAAAGTTTAGAAAACTTCTGCTGCAAATCATATTGGAAGAGCAGGAGTTCACAAGGTATGTGCAGTGCAGATAAACATCTCAACTCTAACTCAGAAAGATTAGGCTGGAAATCTTATTCTGTGCTTGAATAAGGAAGTGCAGAAGTGCATCACATGAAGTTACAACTATTTTATGAAGATTAGAATTTTTTTTTCTAAGAATAATATAGAGAAATTTGCATTAAGTTTAATTTTAAAGACTGCTGTATATTAGATTATATTAAGATACTACAAGGCCCAATTAACACTTTATAATTATTTTATCTACTTTAATTCATACTTAAAAGCTCTAATTACCTTAATTAAAATTTTAGGAAAGCATTCTTCTTGATGATACAAATGACTTCAGTCAAAATTGCATTAACATTTACTGTTATATTACCATGGTCAATACAGTTGTATTTCTTTGCTACCAAGCTACATGCCTAGCAAGAAACAGAGACAAACTAACAAAAATATACATCTTACTTCCTAACCAATAATCAAGGTTTATAACAATCATTTTCTCAATATGACAGCTATATAGTGGTACTACCCTTTACACAATCTTGTCAAATTAAATATTTTTCCTGCTTTTTATTTTTTTAGTTTTTGGTTTTTATTAAATTGAAATACCTTCAGTGGGTCAAAAGTCTGTGGCTTCACATCTGAAGTAGGATATGTAGGAGCATGATCACCTCCTAGCCTAATATCTAGCATTACCTCACAGTTCTTTATCTTTTTGCTAAGGTAAAATATCACAACTTCTTTTCATTTTCTTAGAAATTCCAAAATTTTCAACCTGCTGATGGTTTGAATGAATATCGAGCAGTGTAGTTAGGTGAGGTAAATGGCAGTGATACAATTAGGTATAATTTCATGTATTTTGTCTGTGATTTCTGCAGGTTAGTTTTTAATGATTTGTACAACACTGAGCTGTTGTGCTGCTGAAAAGTCACTTCAAAAAACATTTTGACCCCGCAGCATAGCTCAGAGGTAACAGCTAATTTTAAGCAAGTGGTACTACAAACTGGATAAAGCAGCACATTCAGGGCTCCATAAAGGATGTTGTTTTCATTAC
This sequence comes from Ibycter americanus, assembly GCA_035590275.1. Lineage (NCBI taxonomy): Eukaryota > Metazoa > Chordata > Aves > Falconiformes > Falconidae > Ibycter > Ibycter americanus. The sequence goes on from JAVJGI010000040.1 coordinate 4,864,574, forward strand.
CAAAACAAGTTCATTTTAACCCAACGGAGATATCTCTATACTTTATTTTATTTACATACCTGAGAGATATTTGAATCATACTTATCCCTCTTCTTCCTCCTCCTCACTCTACAAGTGTAATTAAATGGCAACTACATTTGCACCAATGGGCACTACCCATTGAGTCTATGACCTGGTCCCAAAATCTTTGTTTCTAAGCGATGGGAGACCCAACAACTAGCAGGTTGCAAATTACATTAATTGCACTGATGACTTACAGAAAGTCCTTGCCTCTGGACCTCCAAAGACTTTTTTCTGGCACTTGGGTTTCCCCATCCATTGCATCATATGACAGAAGATGAACAGAAGGAGAAAGGTCTAGCTAGAAGTGGGTTGCTGCAGACAACAGTGAACATGGTTTGCATCCTGTTCTCTGCCCAACTCTTTTTTTTTTAAGGAGAGGGAATTTTTGGAAACAGCAACAATATGATCATTTTGGCAGCAAAAACATCTCCCAGAGAAAGCAGAATAGAGTTTACTTGTGAACAAATGACCATCAAGAAATACTGTTTTCCCTAAAGAGCCCTCATTGTAAGTCTACCTGTCAATACCAGAAGAATATCTGACCACACAGTTTATTCACTCAGCAACAGTCAGTAATGATCAGTACCTTTAAGTTATTTCTTCAAGTTCTATTTATATGCTGTCTGCCATTCAGCCTTTGCAGTACAGAGTGGGTGAAAAAAAGTTAGATTTCATTTCTGGGAGCCTCTGAAAGCTACTGCACTTCAATGGAGATTCACTTGCACATAGAGCAGTTGATCTACAGAAGCATATTTTGCACAGATGGAAAACATTATAATATAAAATGTTATTTCAGTGATCAGTTTCTCCCTTGTGCAGGGAAATATGTTCAAGATAAGTTCAAAAAGACATACTTTAGCACCAGAGCAGATATAGCAGTTTATGCAGGTGGATAAAAGAACTATAATCTTGTTAGGAGGAGTTGTACCATAGACAGAATTTCTTTGAGTATTTAGGCCTTTATCTATAATCTTCATAAATCACCTAAGCAGAAAATTCAACTTTGAAAAGCTCAAACTTGCTGACAAAACAAAATTGCATATAGTGAAAAAAGTAGAACCAAGAGTTAAGTAAGCAGTTCCCACTACAGGAGAAAAAAATGATTATGTGCACCAGCTAACTAATGTCATATTAAAATAGTATTGAGACACCTACAGAAGGTAAAAGAAAATAATTGATTGCTTAAAAAAGAGAAAATAATTGGGATAAGGTGAAAGTAGAAGCACTATGTGCTATGCATGACCATTCTGCTCTGTAACTTCATTATGAAACACTGAAGTATGGATGCAATTTAAGCTCTCATTCAGAGGACACTGATAAGATGTTCAGTGTCTGAAAGCAAAAGATATTTTTGAATGAAAACTTTTTCTAAAGTTAAAAACCTGTAGTTTATAATAATAGTTAATACCGAATCACAATAAAAACTCAAAACAATACGTAGACCAAAAGTTAGTTATTTTGCCTTTTCTTTCCCTTTTCCCCACACTACACACTCCCCAACAGACTTGGTGGTGAATGAAATTCAGTGTTACAGGAACGTTTCCCAAGTATGTGTGCATACGACTCTGCCTCAGGCTCCAGCCTCCTACTGACACTGCACAGAGAAATATTCAAGGAGCCAGTGAAGCTTTAGTTAGGTTCATCTGCCTGCCTAGAGGCATTTTCAGGATATATTCAAAAGCCTGTTTTGTGACGAAGGGAGAACGCAACACACGACAGTATGATGCAGCATAGCACAACTTTGTGACTCAAATTGGATTGGGAAAGAGTATAAAAATAATTTTTGTGACTACCACTAACATACAAAAGTTGGAACAGACAGAACAACCAGAACAGTTTTGTCTCTGTCCCTTTTATCTGCTGGCAAAGGACAAACATCTGTCTGTCTGGAACAGAGTAAAGCAAAAGAAAAATCCAGGAAAAAACCCTCAGATGCACCAAGAAAATAACTATTTTTACCTTAAACCATATCTCTACCTATATGTAAAATTGTTCAGATACTCTTCCAAATACTTCTTATCCTTCTGAACCAAATGTAAAACTATGTAATCGAATTACCCTAAAAAAAACAAAAAACAAAAAACAACAACAACAACAAAAAAAAAAACCCCAAAAAAAACAAAACAAGAAAAACCAAACACACACCTCACCCATCTCTGGTGTTCTCAGAAACACAGGAACAAAGATTTTGAAAATATCAGGAAATGACATTCCATCCTGTAGCCTTCTGAAACTGCTATATAACTCCAGTGATTTGACAGGAAAAAAAAAAAATCACCACCCTTTACTGAAACATTCAATTAAACAATTTTGTTTCCACTTAGAAAGGTCACTCATCAAACTCTTTTTGTCAAAGCAGTCATTTTCTTTCCCTTGTATCTAATTAATTTAAACTTGACATATATAATTCTTGAGTGACAGCCCTTAACACATTTTGAAACTATGGATTATAATGGACAATCATACTGCCTCTCTAAGAATTCTGCTACATAAAGAAGATTATTTGCAACAATCTAGGGTGTAAATTTATAGCACAGTCATCACTTCTTATTAACTTCACCTGCAAACACTCAGTGCTCTGTACCCGTGGGGTATTACGCCATGCTTTACAAGTGGAGTAAACGGTCTCATGAGAAAAGCACTTACGGCAGGTAGCAGAAATTTTCAGATGGACTGGCAGTCAGTATTGAGAGCACTGTAAATTTATGCTCTAATTTATATTCATTAATTTTCACTAACTTGTCTGCATAAGCAAACCTTAATATTTCAAATCAAAGAAATATGCAAAATATGGTGACCGTTGTTTTCACTTCATTGATTACATTATGTATGTACACTGAGGCTGATTTTCCTTCCTGCACAATCAAAACAGAACATACTTCAGATTTTCCCTATAAGTGTGATATTCTTCTTTCTTACAAATGCACAAGCCTTTCAACCTGCTTTTTCAGATAAAACCTTACTGCAACACACCAGGGAACAGACGAAGAGAGGGTATAAATGGTAGGCACAGAGGAGCCAGTCCAAAATAGGAGGTAAAGTTTACCAAAATGTGACTTCCAAAAATCTAATTTTTATTCCCAAATACTTCTGAGTGAGTCCCAAACCTTAAGTGAAAGCACTTGTTTCACCTGAGAGTCACAAAATCTTAACTGAGTGCCAAATCTTAACTGAAACCACCTGAGCTGAAGAAACCTGTCCTGTGGGCATGAGGCCTTCAACAGAGGGAAACAACATTACTTTGAATATGTAATCCAAGAGGTGTCCTTGGGGACACCAAGCCTGAAAATATAAACTGGAATAGGAGGTACAGACTTCAGCAGGCAGTATTCCAACCTAGACAGTAGGTCTCTGGGGTGGGAGGCAGATGAGACAACCTCAGCAGCTAAAAAGCATTAGGATCACTGATGCAATTCAATGAATAAGAAAGAGAACAATGTCATAAATACATGAAAAAGAAAATTAATATCATACAATGATAAGAAATGTATGCAGCTGCTGAGTAGGATGTAGATGCTAAGTAAGATCACAAGTAAATGTAATAAGAAAGAGTAGATATTAAAAACCAAATGGGAATAAACCTATTAGAAAAGAAATTCTTGCATAAATTCAGAGATGGCATTTTAACAGAAGTTTGAAGTCTCTCCAAATAAGTCCTCTATATGAACAGATTTAGTGGAAGAGGTTTCCGGTCCAGACCCCACTTTCATTGTGTTAGTTGCTATTATAAAAATTACTTTATTTTGTACAAGACTACTCCGTATGATCTTATTTTATCTTGATCTAGCTAAGGTTAAAATGCTGTCTATTCACTGCTTTGGAACTAGGTTATGTCTTCTGACCTTAAGCTGCAGAAAAGCCCACCTCATCTTTTTCTCACACCCACATTTCTCTAATGGTTATCATATATTATTTCTTACATTACCTTATGATAAGTACTACTCTCAGTTCTATTCAGAGCTGGAATCATATGATCAAGTCTGTCTTTTTTCCAGACTTGCTGAAAGCACAGAGTATGGGTACAGAGAAAGGTTTATCTGTCATCCAGAGGTCTGTTGATTTGTTTTGAAGTTTATGGATAAATTAATATGTGGCCTGCTTTGTTTCTTGAGAACAGATCATCCTTTTTCTGTTTAGTAACTGTTCACGTGATCTGAAGTTGTCAGTGAGTCTGTATTTTGGTTTTGTGTTTTGCAACTTAACATCAGACCTAAACTAAAGCATAGCCAAATGTTCACCTGCAGGTGTTTGAAGAGATGTTAACCAAGTATATCAGCACGGAGATGAATAAATGGAGAATACTGGTTTCTAAGTGTAGTTTGAGAAGATAAGGTATGTTCATATAAGTAATAAAATATAACTGATTTTCTGTGTAATAAAGTGAACGTTTTGTAAAGAAATCTAGGTGTATAATAATAACAATAATACTTATAATTTATAGTGTTCTGTATTTGTACGTAGCTCATCAAACACTGGACCTCACAACACATTTGTGATGAAGGTATATATTTTTCCATTTTTAAACAGGGAGAATGAAACACAATATTCAGAAGCATGTCATCAGTTTAAAAATAAATAATCAACTGAAGCACTTTTATCTTCTAGTACTGTGTGTATCCCCAGTGTCATGAAGGTAAAGTAATATTTTTTCTTTCTTAAAAGGAAAAATTACTTTTTCCTTTATATAACGTATCAGGGAAGAAGAAAATTATAAAACATTCTAAAATGTTACTCCAAAGTTACAAAATTAATTGATGAACTTGTTGAAAGACATGTTACTTTTAGCAGCCTTTTTAGTGAAGTGCAGTACATGTTATGCATTGAAGATTTTAGGTTTCTTCTAGATGAACCAGGGTATTGTAACATTTTCAGATGAATGCAATGAGAATAATATATTATAGTTCATATATGATGTGTTTAAATGGCTAAGAAAACACAGCAACTTTGTATTTTCATTTGTAATTTTTACTCGTGTTAGTGTTTCCCATCCTAAGGCAATGGTCCATTTGCAGATCACCAAGCCAATTCATTCACCTGTGGGCCTGTTCCTGCCTCTTCTCAAACGCAGCTGGATGCCCAGCAGCCTACTAGCTGTAGGCAGGCACAGCACAGCTGATCTGCTGACACTGCAAAGCTAGCAGTGCAGGGACGCAACAGATCTACTGCACGCGTTCAAACCAACAGCAATGTATGCATAGTCCTGACAGAAAGGTCAAACCATGGGGAGAGGTTCAGCAACATGACAGCCTGAAAGACTGGGAACTAGCAGGACATACAATCAGGCACATAATACTGACTTCAGCTGCCTTTTTTTTACAAAAATCTTACAACTGTAATTGTTGGGTTGATTCTTCTTCTGGTTTATCTCACTGGACTCTGCACACTAGGTAGCAGCTGAGCTATTCTCCTTGTCTTGGAGTATCAAGTGACATATTTCTATATATTTTATTTTAAATTAAAATAATATCTCTGTCTTGCTACATTTTGCCAACATTAGCTCCTCTATCCAATTCCAGATAAAGCCAGTAAAAAGGCAGCCACTGCACTCTTGCAGGTAGAGCTCAAGAGAATTTACATGTATTTCCCATTACTGTCAGCTTCTGTTACGTACAGAAGAAACAGTAATCTTGGAGGCATAAAAAAGCAGAAATTGTAGCAGTAATATGTGCAATATGAGAGACACCCAGTAAAAGTAAGGGAGCTTTCTTATAATTCTTATTCCTTGTTTAAGGAAGTATTTATGTACTGGTATAAAGTGCAGTCAGTATTCCTTGCAGATGAATTCTCTAACAATCTTTTAAAACATCCTAGTATTTTTTATTTTAGGATTGGGAAGCTGATGAGCTACGTTGTTCCTGAGTTTATAAATAAGAGGTTATATATTAGTAAAAAAACCCCAAAACTTTCTTCCTCTTTAAATAACTATTATTCACAATACTCAGGCTTGGTTGTGCCATTTGAAACACTAATTAACTGTTAAATGCAGTAGCAGAAAATACATTGCATTGAGAGAAACAATGTTAATATAAATCATAACAATTAATGACAATACAGCAAGTTTTTTTTTCTCTGTTATGCTGAAGTCCATGTATGATAAAGTTGATATAAATATTTAGTAGAAATACCTTTTGTAGCAGTCACAGATACACTGTTCCTTTTAGGAGGATTATAGATGTTGAATAAAATGTATGTATTTACTTGTATAGAGTATGATAAATATGGAACTTTGCTTAAAAAAACCAACCAAACAGTAACAAAACAAACAAAAAAAAACAATCCCCCAAAAGCTATTGATAAAGAAGGTGTCAAGAATCTGGATTTCTGAATCTGGCCTACTGACTGAGCGTGGTGATCTTTCATCTGTATCTGGTCATTTCCATACCACAACTAGGATCAATATTTTCTGTAACAATTTCCATTATCTGCCTGTATGTGCTTCTTTGGGGAGAGGGTTAGAAGAACCTTCTTATAGATGTTCTACTGTATGGCTAAGTTATTTATAAATTGATTTCTTTTTAATACTTTAAATGAGATGTGGCTAATATTGTCCTTCTAATTCTTTCAGATTCTTGGAATACTTGGCTAAAGAATTAAATTTCTTTCATCAAGAATATTCTGACATTTTATTTTATAAAACAGCATTGAATTTTTACCAAATGTTGCATGAAAATTTCTTTAAAATACTGATTTAAAACACGTTCTCCTTAGATATTTGTTTCAATACTGTTAAAATCATAAGCAAAATACTCAAATAAGCAAAATGCTGAAATCAGAAAAATGAAAAGTTCTGTTGTGATGTTTGTTTCAAATGTTAGCTTTTCTTCATAGAGTGTTTCCAAGTCTTTGATCCTCTTCTTTTTAGATGTGTGAGTGAGCTGATCTCTTGTCATCCAGAATGGTTTTCTTCATTTTCTCCTTTCTCTTTTCTCTCTTTTCTCCACAGTAATTTCCTTGGCTGTGGCACAAGCCATGTGAACCTGGGATTGCCCTTCTACATCTGCCTCAAGACTTTCCTGAGTTATTCTCAGGCTAGGATACTAAGTATGCAAGAGAGTGAACTTATCCATCAAGAATCATTTCCATGGGCTGCCCCAATGACAACTGAAATTCCCTGATGATACAGTATCAATCAACTCAGCTTTGCACAGTATCCAGTCACTTCTCCAATTCCAAACCAGGTTTTATTTTATCCCCCAAATCTGTATGAAAACTCTTACCTTGAGGGCACTGCAGCTTCAGTCCTGGATTTCACCAGTGAGTGCTACCAGTGCCAGGGAATTACTTTTGAGATACCTTTTTTATGTGAAAGCAGTTGCAGCTGAAATAGAAACAATGAAAGAGGTCACTGCCCAGCATGCTGGTATTCCACAACAACCTCCTCTCAAATGCAGCAAGATATACATTGAAGTCTCTGTTCAGTCTATATTGCTGAGCTCTATCGGACCAAAAGGGGTAGAAGCAAGATTCTCCACAAACTGTGGACATTGCAGAAACTCCTCCAGGAAGATCTCCAGGCCATTTATTTCACATATAGATGATCACTGGTTGACTACATATTTTAGACATCTGTCTGTTATAATTACTGGTAGGAAATCTTTTTGTCTTTTCTGACTGTTTCTTAACATCTTTAGATCTGTATGTCCTGGTTTCAGCTGGGATAGTTAGTTTTCTTCTTAGTAGCTGGTGCAGTGCTTTGTTTTGGATTTGGTGTGAGAACAATGTTGATAGCACACTGATGGGTTTGGTTGTTGCCGGGTAAGGTTTATACTAAGTCAAGGACTTTCCAGTTTCTTGGGCCCTGCCAGTGAGAGGGCTGGAGGCGCATGGGAAACTGGGAGGGGACACAGCCAGGACAGGTGATCCAAACTAGCCAAAGGCATATTCCATACCATATGATGTCATGCTGAGTATATAAACTGGAGGAAGAAGAAAGAAGGTGGGGACATCCAGCATTATGGCATTTGTCTTCCTGAGTAACTGTTACATGTGATGGAGTCCTGCTTTCCTGGAGATGGCCGCACACCTGCCTGCCCATGGGAAGCGGTGAATGAATTCTTTGTTTTGCTTGGCTTGCATGTGCGACTTTTGCTTTTCCTATTAAATTGTTCTTATCTCAACCCTTGAATTTTACATTCCTTTCCGGTTCTCCTCCCTATCCCTCTGGGTGACGGGGAGTGAGCAAGTGTCTGTGTGGTGCTTGGTTGCCAGCCGAGGTTAAACCACAACACCGTATAGGCATCCAGGGATACTAACAGAAAAAAAAACCAAACCAACTAATTCCTTTTACTGTGTCATCCCCCCTCTACAAATTAGTTCCCATGTTACATTCTTCATAATGCACAAAATGATGCCTGCCATTTCCTCCCTATTTAATTCTCTATAGAAACACAAGAAGAAGATGGAGAGGAGGGGGGAAATGAACAGCTAGTTATAACTGGATCTATAGACCTCTTTCCTTCCTTCAGGAGTGTTAGCTGTCTGAAGTTTATCACAGTAGCCACTGATCAAATACCAGCAGACTCCTTAGGTAATAGTTAAGGATCAAACAGATAAGCTAATTCACATCCTTCTTATGGATATTGATGCCTAAGCCTGGCACTATTCTTCATCAAGATCCCTCCTAGAGATCTATAACCCTCACAGATCATACTCCCATTTGAGCTCAGTTTTCCTTTGAAATCTTTTCCTTAGCACAGGCACACCCAAGAAGACACTTTCTCCACAGCTGGCACATCCATATCCAGGCAATACATCGCTGCCACGCTGTTAGAATACGTCGCTGGGGCACTTTGAATCACCTTCCTCCACATGGCCCGTGTGCACAGGACATGCTCTGGATCTTTGCAGGCCTCATCATCATCTAGATCATTGTAGATGACTTACAGTATCGCTAGTTCTCTCAGGTACTGGATGCCTTCATCTGTGGTAGTCCACCTTCCTGGGAAGATCACAAGATCTTCCTCGAATGGATATCTCTCCTTCACACTTGAGAGGAGCCACCTCCAGAGACTGCAGATTGCTGTCACTTTTCCAATTCCTCTCTCAATTACCTGGTTTCTAGCAAGGGATGCCAGATGTTTGGTTTCCTTGTCTTCCAGTTGCTGACTGTCAGCACCATTATCCCAGCATCGGAGCAGCCGGGCAGCAATCTGCTCACCTGGCTGGCGGCTGTCATCTTTCTGCATGTCTCAAAGTTCTGATGAGGTCAGGGACCAAGTAGTTTCAGCTTCCTGTCTAAATTATCTCACTCTTTCCTCTAATTTCTTTGTCAAAGGACTGGTCTCTTGATCAAAACTTTCCTTTTCTTCCTCCTCCCTTTCTAATCAATATGGCCCCATTATTCTTCTTACCCACGGTTTCTTTTTCACTACCGGGGCAATTACTCTAGTTGTTGTGTCCGTCCCTATCTCAACCATGGTATCCTCAGATGCAGTTTGGGTGCCTGCCTCAGCCACAGTCCTCTGAGAGTGCTGAGCTGTGGCTTAAGCAGAGTCCAAGTCCCAGTACTGTGCTAGAAGCTGTTGGTTTTCGCTGGGGTAGGCAAGGCACCCTTCTATATCAGGTGGCACGTCAGTGTGCCAGGGTTGCTTGTCTGTTCAGGTGTAAAGTCCCAGGCTATGGGGAGGTGATAACTGTCCTAGGAATCTGCCCAAATCCTTCCACACACCCTGCCACCCCGGGACTTGCCACTTCAGGGCCACATTTCAGTATTGCCTCACCTAAAAGTTGTCTCCTCTTACATCAGGGCAAGACCAAATTCCATAAAACCCATAATATGCCAACAGTGTTAACAGTATTAAGAAGCTCACATAAGGGTGAAGAAGGACCTCAGAGGCCTGCATAATAAAACCATCCACATCAATCCTGAGCAGGGAGAGGGAGATGTATTCCCTCATCTTCTCCACAAGATAGCTCTCCCAGTACAGCAAAGCCATCAATCCAGAGTAAAGCACATAGTCATTGTTTGTACTAGAACATTCCCAAGTTCCTTCATCCTCCCCACAAAATAGCTCCAAGAGCACAGCAGGGCCATCAATGCCATGCTCACTTTAATTGTTCAAACTTTCCTTTCTTGATATGAAAACTAATAAACTTTTCACACTCACTAAAACTGCATTTCAAAGGAAAAAACTGTACACGCAGAAAGACCCATATTTGAGCCCAACATACTGATTCCCCATGTGTGTAATTTGTGCTTTCCACAAATACAGTCCTTATTCCCTGTTTCAGAAATTACCAGCAGGACAGTGATTTCAATGGAAGTTGTGATGTTAAAATTCTACACGTTGAGAAAACACATGGGCTTTCAAACTGTGTTTCTGAATTGCACTTCTACGAGACACCGAGAATCACTTCTCCTCTAGTTAAATGAACCAGGAGGTTCTTAGGTCCTTCTGAGACTGTGATCTCATGATATTTTGTATTTCTGAGTCACAATCTATTTCTTGAAATCACTTGCTGCTATTACTAAATCACTTTAGGTTTTGCTCTAAAATGATGTCACTATCAAGAATAAAATATAGGCTGGTTTGGTTTTTTTAATTTACAAGAAACAAATGTCAATGAACATTGATCTTGTCTTCTCTTTCTACCATGTTTTATTAAGGATAATAACCTAAACAAGACCAAAAGAAATAAATATGTCATTAGTATTGCATTTTTATTTTTTTTAAAGTAACCCTATGAAGAGAGTAAATTTTAACAGTGGTTAAAAAGTATCTTTCTCCTGTGCAAAGCTAATCTCAGTTTGTTTTTAAATTGCTATAGTAAAAATGCAACCAATAATACATGGTTTCCACAAAAGACCTCAAAATCTATCCATAAGTAATTTGGTTTAATTTATGAAAATCACAGTCAGATTCCAGACTGAATTATGGTCATTATGTGTTCCTTCATTTTTTATGCAATAACAGAGATCACCTTCTAAAAGTAAAGAGAAAAAAACACCCACTTGCTAATGAAAATAATTGTACATGGGTTACGGTAGGTCTCAGTCAAAGCCATGTGCAAGTCTACCACAGGAAGAAGGGGTCAGAAGGTGATCGCCCCCAGACACTGCTGTGGCCACACTGTTGTGTGTACACTCAGAATCACATGAGGTGATTGAGACTATAGCTCTGAAGTCTCTCTAAAATAAAAATGATAGCATTTCTTAGCCTCAACCCTGGTGTTACTTTCCTGTAAATCACGAAATTTATTATTTTAAGTATACACAGCTAAGAGTTACAGAGTTTTGCATCTGAATTCACCTAAACAATTATACGCATTAAAACGACAATTGTAAAAGTTCTTATTTCTCTTTATTAGAAGTGCTACACGAATAACATCTAATTAGTGTTAAGAAATTAAATCATAACTTTAACTTTTTTGCTTCTCTAATTTGAAAATCAATCCTACTAGTTTTTATATCTGTATGTCTAATAAATGAAGTATTACTTTATGTATATGACCTCCATTATACCTTCTGAGATAACAGCAGCCTTTTGTAAAATATGGGGACTGGCACAGAGATGACATGAACATCACTGTAACCAGGATTTTTCCCTTAAATTTGTAGATTTAAACTACCTACATTTGAAATATTATAATGAAGTAATTTATAAATTATTGTCTTGCAAATTATTTAACACTTGGAGAATTTAAGTAGAGATTAAATTTAATTGTTGCCAATGTCTATTCTAGAGACCATTATATCAATGGGGGTCAGTTTATTAGTTCCCATAGATTTTGTATCGGTCCCTAAACTACTCAAAGCAATCAGAAATTTTATCTTAATGGTTCCCTTAATACTTTGCTTATAACCAATCTTTATTTTAAACTTCACAAATGAGATTAAAACTTCATTTTAACTGAATAAATGCCACAGAACTAACTGAACCTTGACTATGAGTTTACTGCGTTTCCATGAAACACAGAGAGTAGTAAGGAAAAAATTCTTCATCATTACTTCAGCAGTCACTATGATAGAGTGACAAAATGAAGTCAATTGTTTTGCATCAGTAAATCACCTAACAAACAGAAATGTGCTGGGTATTCAATATATTGTCTTCCTACATCATGAGAATTACAGAAACACCTGCTTCAGTAATTTTATGCTGATTCACTTGGGAAACAGAAACACAGATTAAAGACTAACAGGCTGTCAAATATATTTTTCCTTTACTTTAACATTTGTTGTCTTTCATTCCGCTGGAAAACAGTATGTGAAATCAGTAAATGTGAATTTATTCTTCTAGCTAAACAATAACTAAATTTATTTCTTAGTTTGACATAATTAATTAATCAATTATTCTCAAGCAGAGGATTAGAATGACAAGACGTGGCCTCAAGCATACTTCAACCTTTTATTCTAAATCCTTGAAGTACCTGTACATAATATGGCTATTGACATGTTAGCTATAACTGGGGGAATAATGAAAATTTCAGAGGAATTAGTTACACCTTCCCATTCAGAGGCTGGCAAGAAAGAGTTAATTAGTACATTCTCTCTCAAGATAGGAATTTGTAAGAATGTATGAATTTACGCAGAATTAACTGAATTGTGGTATGCTACATGCAAGATCTGCTTTATTGAAATTGAGTTAATTTTGGCATTAACACTGAAAGAAGGATTAATTCTTAAAAGGATTTTGAATTGACAGCTGCAGTCCTACATATTTTCCATCAAAACTCATTTTTTGATGGAAAGCAGTCAGGAAGACTGCCTTCTATAGAGAGGTTACATTTTTAATTAAAAAAAGGCTAGTTTTATAAAATCTGAAAACCTAAAAACAGGCTTTTGGTTATGTACTACAAGAGGTCAAAGCTGTCCAGAGAGCCTTGGCTACAGAACTGAGTGAGTCTGAAACGCAGGCACAATGGTTTCCATGGGGCACTGCGTTAACCAGTCATATGTCATATGTTTCTGCAGCGCAAAGTAGATTTGAGACCCAATCTCAAATGTGTCCTCTATATTATCCTGGAAACATAACCAGAAGTGCTTCCAGTTGTTATTTTCAGATAGGAAACTGAGGCAGAGAGGAATTGATTTCTCAGGCATCATAGAAGGCTGTGCAGACCTAGAAACTGAATCTTGCCTAATTCAGCAACAGTTCTAACATCATAGTATCAGTTATATTGCATTAGAAATTGTGAGTGTTCTGTAATACCATCCTTAAGGACATTTTTACATGGAGGAAGAATTTTCCAGGTTCTTGTATTATGTGCCAAATTTCAGCACTAATGTGCTTTATAAAGCTTGACAGATTCTTCTTCCTGCCTATTTTCCTTTACCATCAAATACAGGTTAATGATTCTTGCCTGTCTTTGTGATGTTGTTTCAGAACTATGTTCTATTAATGCTAATAATTACTGATTGTTTATTTTAAAGTAATTAAGAATAGCTTTAAATTCATGGATTTCATAAGGAAAAAATCTTCTGGTTTCATGTTTGGGGTTTGTTGGTTTGATTTTTTTTTTTTTTTTTTTTTTTTTTTTTTGTGAATCCCTTGCTGTACCCATAAATGTCACATATTTTAATGACTTCTATTTATTTGCAATACGTCACATAGCTTGGCAAATGCTAGCAGAATCTAGTTCAGGAACTCTTAAAAGTTTATGGGTTTGGATAATTGTGATATATAATATTAGCCCCAAAAGAACTATAAGAAAGAAAAAAAGAATCTTCCTTAGCTCTGAGAGGGGCAGGGAGGTATCGATCAACTGGTAACCAGTGTGATGCAGAACACTGTTATCCAAGGATGCAGTGAATTACGTATTATTGGTAAGGATAGGAAAATACATACAAGGTATTCTTTAAACAGTTATTTCAGAGGCAGATGGTTCCCAGGGTTAACTAGGGGAATGATTTAGTTACCTCTTAAAGGGATATGGAAAGAAAGTGTTTGTTTAGCCTAGACAAATGAGAGTTGACAGACATTATTGAGGTAAAAGTTAAAGAATAACATAAGTACACAATTAGATAGATCCTATAATAATATACAGAAAGATACACTGAAAATTAATAAATTTAATTTAATTTCTAACCTCTATGATGTAAAATTCATGATACATATTTATGCTTTGTGGCACAGGACTTGTTCCACTTTCTAAGATCATCTAGTTTTATTTGGCAAATGTCCTATCATTGCAAGAACTGGGGATATTGGCAACATCCTTAGCAATTTGCCTCTCTTTCCTACAGTGCATGAGAGTTATAAATTTTGATCTTTTATTACATGTCACAGGTTCATTGCAAAAGGCGAATTCAGTCTGTATTCTGCAGACCCTTCTAATCGAGACTTCTATCACATGCTGTTACAGAATTTTGGATGGTATGGTACTACTGAGTTCTGTCTTCCTGGTTATGGAAAATTAACCTAATAACTTTCTTGACAGATTTCCAAACTTCTTCTAGATTGTACTTGTCTGTAAGTGTGTTACCCTGGAAACAAAATCACAATGTTTTCTCCCATCTGACATTTGGTGCTGATAATAGTAAACAAAAAAACGTAATGTCTCTCAGTGCATTTAATTTTTTTTATTATTATTTATTTAAAAAGGTTAAAATGGGAACAAATACAACCAACTGAATTACTGTAATTACTCAGCTGAGTTACTAGCAATTTTGTTTTGTCTTCTTTTAGCTGGATCACTGTTTTGTAGTGACAAAGTTAAAATTGCCTTTCCTCACAAAGACAACAAAATTAGCTTTTTCTCTTCCAACCAAGTAATGAAGTCTTACATAAATGTATTTCAAATGTTTAATTATTTCTGAAATGCATAATGGGAGAAGTTAGTGAAAACAGCATTTTGGGAATGGAAGGTCATGATCGTAGAATACAAGGTACTTGATAGAACCCTTGCAGCCTCCCACAGGCTAAGCTGTTTTGCATGGCACTACTGTTGTCTTCAGAGGCAGATGATCCATCACCTCCTCAGCAGGAGGTACGGGAAATAAGAAACTATAGGAGAGGAAAAGAACAGTAATAACAATAATAACAGGAATAACAACAGCCAAAAAAAAATAATAGTGAGTATTTGTGAGTCAAGGATAATATGTTCTATCTCAGTCTTGCTGAGTTTGCAAGCCTTGCAAGGCTGTATTTTTACACATGCTGAGATTCAAACCATTCAGCAGACAAAGGATAAGGGAAGAGTACCTCATACGACTTTCTACAAAACCGTTTCACAGACCCTAGTGGCAAATTGAATTATATGCTGATTTTAAAAAGAACTAAACAATAAAACCCCACCCAAAGCAGAAACAAAAACTTAGAAAACCAGTATTAATGCTACAGACATGAAAATGAATATTTTTTTTATCTCTCTGATGCTTTCTATTCCCAGTTTCCTCAAGATGTTATGATCTCACCAGTACACTTCTGCAGAAGGAACAGACCTCCATTCTATTTTGTCTCTGAATTTGGCAGGTCATGATTAGCTCTGAAGAATCCACCCTACTTTTATCTTCTATGTTAATATCTCATAAAGCAGTAGCACAGCAACCTGACAAGAGTTACAAATTCCCATCTGCCTTAGAATGTATGAAAGTGGAATTCAGGTCAAAGTAGGAAGAAGACGAAGAGTGAATTCTGTCTTACCTGAGTGGTTTCAAGGATACTTCCAGGAAATATGTTGCTTAGTGTTTCTCAGTTCATTTGCTTCTGTTCTGTGACTGCTTCATAGACAATAAAAGAGCCCTAAGGAAGGAGCCTTAAAATTACTGTTTGGAGTTATATGTTCTTTGCTTGGCTGATGAAATTGTTCAGCAGATTATCCAGAGTGCTATGATGTTTTGAAGTCCACAGAAATTTCAGCAATTACCAGCAGTTTTACCCTTGCTGAACTGCTCCTTCCAGTGAAGTGATAATGAACTGAAGTTCACAGATTGTTGTTCCAAGATTTACAGCTTGGGCCAGAGACATGCAATATTGAGAAATGATACTTTGCAGATGTGCAGTCATGTGATGGTTTTCTTTGGTATTTGAGATGTTTAATTTCATACTAATTACAAACCAAAGGCAAAAGCAAAACCAAAAGCACTCTCAATCAGTAACTATGTAGAAAATGATTTGCCTTTAATATTAAGATTTGTTTGTGTATGTGTCATAGGATTGGAAGAAACTTCATACATCCTCTAGCCCATCCTCCAGACCAACACATACATAAATTATTTCAGGTAAACTGGCTGAAAAAACTTTTGGTGATGAAGATTCCAAAATGTCAAGGAAACCTGACACAGAGCTTACCCAAAGTTGTTACAAAGCATTTGTGTGAGGAACTCTTGGATTGTTATAATCCAGTATCATTTTACTATACTGACATCAGAGAAAAATATCCTGGAACCATTTTGCTGCTAACTTTGAATGAGAACAAATTACAAGAGTATTTATTCATCAGATGCTGTTACAGCTTCACCCAAACATAAAAGTTACAGATAATTTAAACTCTTAAGAAAAATTTCATCCTATCCTTAAAATGGCTTTGGCATAGCTGAGGAAACAATCCTGTTACGATCCTACACGAAGACATATTGAAACTGGGAGAAACACCGGCGATTCACAAAGTCTTGGAGCACAACCCAGTAAGCAGTGGGTGCAAAACACAGGATAGGAGCACATTAACTGCAAAAATGACCCAAAGAACCTCATGTTCTCATGACATTGTTTGACAAACAGCAATAAAGAACAGTCTCTGACTTCCATAAAGAAAAATAAATGCACCTTTCTGGTTACTGCAGACTACTCTGTAGTTCTGTAGAATTTTTACTTCTCTTTGGAACTGCAAGTCAAGAGGTCATTAAAAAATCAAAAAGTTAAAAGACATTTTGTTTTTCATTGGGCATTTCAAAAGAAATATTCAGTAACAGCAAGTCACAGTTGGCTGCTTTGGCTGCTTTTGTGATGTGTGATTTCAGACACATCACTTCCAACATCTGGCATCCACAATGAAAAGGAATGGCTGAAAGACCAAAAGAAATTACTGAGAAAAAATGATTAATGAAAGGACTCTGTGTATGAGACATGCTAGTGACATATGTACAGGTTAAGCCCATTCCAGAAGACTAGGTGAACTGCTGGAAGAATATTGCCACCATCCTTAAGCATTCCTGTTGAAATGACAACTAGCCAGACGTAACCTCCAGCTCTCTTTTTTACCTGTCTGAATAATGCCTGACAATGCTCCATATTCAATCTCTGAGAAAATCCTAATAAAACTGAATGAGAGAAATATGAGAGAACAGATGTTGCTACTGAGCCTTTTCTGTACAGACAGCCTACATACTTGACACCAGCAAAAGTTTACTTGTACAAAAGAAACAAGAAGTTATTTGATTTAGCTCTGAGGCTAGATGAATTTCAATGTACAGTCTTAGACCAACATTGCTTCAAGAATCAACTTCATAATTGTAACTAATTTTTTGAGACAAGGGTCCCAAAGACCCAAAGTAAAAGCTTCATAAATGTAATAGATCAGATAGATAACTCATCAAAATAAAAGACAAATAGCCTGGATAAGTAGAAGAGTTGCTAAATTGTCCAGGATGATTATATATCTTGGTTTTAATTCACAATGGAGAAGTACTTTACAGTAAGCAGCTGGAAGATATGAAGATATAAGAGAAAGCATAACAAGTTAGCACTTGGAATAATACTTAATTTTTGTCCTTACTGGCAGTAAAGTTCCATTGTCAGCACTGAAGAAAGTGACTTTTCTATGATTATGTGTCATTATTCTGAGAAGCAAAATAAATCAGCTTATACTAGGTGTCATTCTGCAGCAGATGGGCTGATTTAGGTACCTACACTGCCTACCCTTACACTTACATGAGGTGTAGCTGTGCTCCACTGTAGACAGTGGAAATCCACTTGAAATAACATACAAGTAATTGTCTTTAAAATAACTCCAGGCATTTCCAAGAGCTTAAAATGAAATTATATCCTTAGTCAAATTACTTCTGACGTTAACATATCTTCAGAAGTCAAAATTTCTATTACCCATATCCATTCTCTACAAATGCACTTATTTTGACCATTTCTGCGGCTGAGACTTTTGTACTTTCTTTTCTAAAGAAAGAGTTCTATCAAAGCCTATTAAAGTGTCAAAGGTTGAGAAATGAGAAATACTGGTACACTCATCAAAATGTTTTTAGATGGGACACGTTGCATTATAGTTTAAAAAGAGATTAATTGAAAGGGATTATTTATAGTGACTGTTTTCAGATAGCCTGACTATAATTTAACTTGCTTGCATAGGGTGTTTTTGGGGTGGGTTGATGGGAAGCTGGTTAATAAGCACAGCTGTCTTGGTAGTAACATGCAGTTGCTTTTAAAAATACATTATATTTGGTACCATCACTATTGACAGTGATTAGGAAAAGAATCTAATGCATCTATGATTAAAATAAAATTGATAAGACATTTTTATGTAATGCATGTGGACATTATTTTTAGCTTAGTGGTTTACAGAATTGTGTCAGTGTTTGCTGATATTACAAAGTAGAAAGTAGCTCTGAACATTCAATGATGGAATAGTTCTCTGTTAGAGAACTGCCTATCTGCTTTCCTTTACAGGGCATACTCAAAAACCACTTATATATACTATATTTGTATCTCTATGATAATATTTGCGATAAGGGATTCTTAAAAAATTTTCTTCAGGAATTTAATTTGTGAGTGATAAGTACAGAATATGAAGTGTCAGATCAGCCTTCACCTTTCTTGCAGATAAAGGATTTACTGCTATGAAAATTTTGGTGACATTGACCGCTGAATTTATACAGAAAGAGTTTGCATACTCTTGGGCTTCATCAGCACCTGTTGTCCAAAGCTATATAGGGCTTTGGCACTACAGGGAAATTGAAGGGGGGTTTAATTTTTATTTATTTATTTATTTATTTTTTAAAATCAACAGCATGCTAAGCCAGAAAGCTCAGATACTCACAGAGGTAACCAATATTCTTCAAGTAGGAATAGTCATTTATTCATGTTTTCTTTTTAATTATGAACTGTCATGGGTTTGTTATTTCTAACTGTTGTGCTTTGCCCAGCTTTATAAAACGTCCAGAATGCCTTGCTCCCTCCTGCAACTCTGTAAAGTCAAAAGAGTTCTTATGAATCCAAATAAAACCAATGTTAGATAATATATCAAAACAAAATTTGCAGGAGGTAATTGCTTAGATTCAATACATTATTGTTTGCTTAGCTGCCTTAATCCTATGAAAACTGGTTGTTAAGAAAAAAAGTTCTTTTTAAACATAATGCTGTTTTTTTCAGATACTATGTCCTAGCATGCCAGGAACAATTGCAGTGCAGTCATACGCCTTGTATTGTGATCATACACAAAACTTGATTAATTTATGCTACTTTTTGCTGGACTGAAGTCTTTTTCCAACTGAAATCAATAAAAAAACTGGTTTTGGCTTCCAGGAGAGCCAAGAGTTTGTCCTTGGATGTAGTACAAGGAATAGAAGAGGCTGTCTTTCCTCTGAACTATTGTTATACTCCATCACGGAGTTAAGCAGCCCAGACCTGTTTCAGAAACCATATTTCACATTAGGTATCTGTGCAAGATCTTACCTATTAAATAGCCTCTGTCAGGTTCATGATGGGGTGTTGCCACTATGGGCAGATTAAACGAGAACCTGGGCAGTTGCATTCTTGTATCTCACACAATTCAGAAGTACTGTGCACAACCTGGTCTGAGCTGCTGCCTTGTGCCTGTTTGCAAGCATTGCTGACCACCACCACCAACTGAAATTGCCCTCATTTCAGTCAACTGCCAATGGATGCAGCCTATTTCACAAATACATAGGCAAGAAAGATTTTGCTTTGTAGAGGAATAATAGTAACTTGACTGTAATTAAAGTATAATTTCAGAGCTACTGACTGCATGAGGTAAATGTTGGCCCTTCAGAACCAAGCTTCTATTTCTAGATCTAACTTTTAAAAATCAGATATTATTTATCTTTTTATTAAATCCAGACTGTCAGATATTAGAAAAGAATTGTGTAACACAAATATTATCCTGTCAAAGCATATAATGGAGCCTGTAACACTCATGCTGTTTTGCTCTTCCCTGCATTTTTAAGGTCCCTAATGATACCCCTTGGGAATAGAAACTACAGGTCCTTTATTTATCACAGAAAGAAACCATTTGGCAACTCTGATTTTATCTGCATCTGTGGAGAAGATCTGTAGCAATCTTTCAGGAAGCAATGCACAATCTCCAATTTCATTAAAAGTACAGGTCACTTTTTGTTTTCTCAAGCAAATCTCAGTATCTACATTACAAAAAAAGAAAGAAAAGGAGATAGAAACAAACACTAATGTTGATGCACAACTCCTTATCCCATGGATTTTCAGAAACACTCTGCAAAGTTATCTTGAAGGAGAATACATAGTAATAGTTCAGTGCTAGTCTCTGTTATGCCATCTGTGGTTCACACAGCA
The DNA here is from genome assembly GCA_035590275.1 of Ibycter americanus. Classification (NCBI taxonomy): domain Eukaryota; kingdom Metazoa; phylum Chordata; class Aves; order Falconiformes; family Falconidae; genus Ibycter; species Ibycter americanus. Next base: position 4,885,069 of record JAVJGI010000040.1, read on the forward strand.
GTCAAAATATGAGTCAGTGAATGGTGAATAAAACTGATTGTCCCTCTTACCTGTGAGTTACCTTTGTGGGTTCCATCACTTTATGGGAACAACCCAAGAAAATATGTTCTGAAGTAGACACATAGAATTTATTTTATAATCAAAAGAGCGAGTAAGGAGTCAGCTGAAGTTAACAAAGTAATATCGGATCATAATTTTTTAGGAAAACGAAACTATACTTTCCGCAAGAAAAAAAATAGAATGTAAGTGAAAGTGTTAGCAGTAGCTATAATGCTTTCTTTGAACAATAAAAGAATCTGAAAAAATAAAATCTGTCCAGATTTGTTGTCCTGAGGTCACCATGACAGTATAATTTGCCACTGGATTTAAAGTTTATGTTCGCTTAGAGGGATTCAGGGCTGCTATGTGATCATGCTTAATGTTGGTGAATAATGGACAGTTCCATTCAGTAACATACAAATTATGTTTATATACAGTCATGCATATGAATGTTTTTTCCTGAGGATGAGAAAATCTCTAAGCATTGACTTAACAAAACCAAATTAGACAGAACAGAGAAGGGAAACCAAGTTCTGTAATAGAAACAACCAACAATTTGACAAGATTGTAACAGAATCCAGCCAAACTGAGTGCTAAAATTAAAAATTAAAAGAGATAGAGAATAAAAAACAGGTGTCACCACCCGTACATATCAAGGATGACGCACAGAGTTCACAAAGCTGCTAAGGACCCCTATGATGACAGGTTGTTTACTATTCTAAGTGTATTTCTGGAATTACCTTATGACTATGGAAATCTTGGGAAAGCCATTGCACTAGAAGAAGATGGTGTGTTACAAAAGTAGACTAAAATAAAAGAGTATTCAAGTAACATGTGTATTCTAAGTATTTCTGTACCATGATTTCAATAAATCAATGATAATGTTCTACCAAAAAAATGAAAATTCACTATGAAGTCAGTCAATATTTACAAAAAATAAGCAATTTGATTCACAAGGCCTGAATAATTAACTCACAAGTGTACAACAAGGTAATAAAAGAGATCTCAAAGCCTGCATACACTATTTTTAAAAATTAAATTACACAAAAAGACTTAGAAAGTAGCCCAAGGTAGCCTTAAAAAAGGTGAGATAAAAAGTTTAATGGTTCAGTGGGCTGTCTAGCTGTAACAGACTTGGGATTTTGAGTCGCATGAAGTTCTGATTGAGATATAATTAGCCTGGAGAAAAGGAGGCTCAGGGGAGACGTTATTGTTCTCTACAACTACCTGAAAGGAGGTTGTAGCAAGGTGGGTGTCAGTATCTTCTCTCAAGTAACAAGTGATAGGACAAGAGGAAATTGGCTCAGGTTGCACTAGAGGAGGTTTAGATTGGCTGTTAAGAAAAATTTCTTCACCAAAAGGGTTGTTGAGCCTCAGAACATCTGCCCAGGGAAGTGGTTGAGGCACCATCCCTGGAGGTATTTAAAAGATGTGTAGGTGTGGCACTTAGGGATGTGGTTTAGTGGTGGACTTGGCAGTGCCAGGTTAACAGTTTGACTCGGTGATCTTAAAAGTCTTTTTCAATCTAAATGACGCAATGATTCTATGTGGTTGACAAGGGCAGTAATATAACTTTTGTTATTCAAAACTTCCATCAAAAAATAAATTCTGTAAAAATAAATTGCTGAGATAGATGGAAAAAACCCAATGGATCAGGAAACAGGGAGACATCCATATTTGGGTTAACTTGAGTCAAACCTTTATCATCAAACACAAAGTATTCATTTAGCAAAGAACCACACAGGCCACAGTAACAGAAGTGATGAGTGCTCACGGACGAGCTTTGGGATGAGGAGTTACCTAGATGCTTTGTCCCAGAAATTTTTCTCAAAATTGTTGCTCCAGCATCCAAGTAGCTGTTATGTGTGGCTTATTATCTGATGAGGAAGAAAACAGAATTAACAGCGGTGTTGAATGTGTAAACAATGGATAACTTTCTTTGCCTTCTAAGTCATTGACTAATTTAGACAAAGACTAAGCCTTTGACTTCTAAGAAATTTTCATAGATTAGCCCCCCTGCCACACCGCAAAAAAAATCATAGATTAATGATTATTTAATTTCTTAACATTGCAGGAAAATTAATATTAACACCTAAATGGCAATCTCAAAGTCACTCAAAAATCTTGCATATAAACTTACTTTTTCTGCAGATTTTCTATAGAAATTCACTATAGAATTTTCCCTGTAGACATATTCCTGTATGGGGAAGAATTCAGTTCACGAGAAGCTGCAACAAAAAGTCAACAAGGCAGTGATGCCCACTCACCTGTATTACTCACTAGTCCTCAGATATCAGATTTGCTGTGCTTCCTACTGCTGTGTGAGCTTTGGGCACAGGAAAAGTATACATCAAAATAATAACGGCCTAATGATCGATGTAGTCCCCATGTGATGTCTTGACCATTATACGATAAAGCTTCCTGACTGCATTTTTTATTCAGAAGTTCAGGAGCACAACTTCTTCTCTCTAGAAGAGCCAGTCTCCAACATATTGGGAAAAAAAGTCACTTGGAAAATTTGTTTTGGATTTATGCAATCTAAATTCCTTGAAATATATCATACTTGTCCGGCATCTATTTCAGAAAAAGACATGTATTTGTGAAAAAGTTGGAGAGTTCTTATGGGGATTAAAAAGTTCTGAAAGGATACTGCACTATGAATTTATAAATAATTCAATACAATCTATAAATGAATGCAAGTGAAGAAAAAAAACCAAAACCCAAACAAAATGAGCCACAACAAAAACTAGCAATGACTAGTTCATTCAATATGTATCTAAGGCACAAAAAAAAAAAAAAAAAGTGTGTTAATACAAATTTAGTGAAGGAAAGATATATGATGGAACATGATTTTGAACAAATTCTGTGTTGAAACTAGACAAATATCTGAATTATTCTTTTCTGGAATTTTTCATCCAGGTAGAAAAATATTACTCTAAAATCCTCAAATTAATCCCAATGGAAACACATAATTTATCTGATGTGTATTCCCAAGGAAGCCATCCCTATCACATTACAACTTTGTGAAAATCGATCAGGAAGTGAAAGTAGACCAGGAAAAACAAAGAACTGGAAACATGCCTTTTAAAATGGTTGCAATTACAAGCTGCAAAAAAAGTATCCAAAATCCCTCTTTGCAGATATATTCTAGCTAAAACTATTCTTGTGAATACAGTGAGGGTAAATTGAATTTCCATTTTGAATCTGGACAGTAAATTCTTCAGTAGCTTAATATTTTAGGAACAATGCCTTGGTTTAGGTACGGCATTGAAAGGAAGAAGTTTGAAGTGTTAACTGTTGCAAGGGATGCTTTATGAGTATATTCACCTTGCATTTTGGGCTGGATATGGCCTTTAATTCCTGTCCTAAACTGAAGCGTTGCTGCACAGCTGATAAACATGGATGGATGATATTATCCTTGTGTGCAGAATATAAATCAATTTGTAAAGCTTTTCAAGATGCTTATGGGTGAAATATGTCATAGAAAATTATCTCAGTATTGTGTGAGCATCAGTCTTTCTTTCTATGTTATTCCCATAAGCTATCCATAATAGCACCATCTTATGATCAGACAATGACAGTATGTATTAGACTGAAGCATCAGGATGATTTTTACCTCAGAAAAGGGTGAGATAAAATCTCTTTTCAAGAGTATTGATTGATTTCAAGTGGTAGTTTGTATTAATGGCAAAATAAGAGCATGCTGTTTTGGGTTATGATGAAAAAAATTGAAAAAGAAACCCCAACATAGTAAATAGGTATAGGAAGAAAATACAAAATAAGAAATTGTACTATGTTGGATAGAATATTTTAGATGCCCATTTAAATAATCATCATACCAACAGATATCAATAGGACTGCAGGCAGGAGATGGAAGGGTGTGCTGGTTTAACCCTGGCCGGCAACCAAGCACCACGCAGCCACCCGCTCACTCCCCCTCACCCAGAGGGATGGGGAGGAGGATCGGAAAAGA
>JAVJGI010000040.1:4898125-4912861 GCA_035590275.1 Ibycter americanus
CTTTCCTGGGGATGGCCGAACACCTGCCTGCCCATGGGAAGTAGTGAACAAATTTCTTCTTTTGCTTTGCTTGCGCGTGCAGCTTTTTGTTTTACCTATTAAATTGTTCTTATCTCGACCCTTGATTTTTACATTCTTTTTCCGATCCTCCTCCCCATCTTTAAGGGTGAGGGGAGTGAGCGGGTGGCTGCGTGGTACTTGGTTGCCGGCCGGGGTTAAACCAGCACAATTGGAAAGAACAAGTGGAGGATGAAATGCAGTTTAATGCTTTGTGCTGGGTTTAGCTGGGGTAGAGTTAATTTTCTTCATAGTAACTTGTATGGGGCTATATTTTGGACTTGTGCTGAAAACAGTGGTGATAGTACAGGGAAGTTTTAGTTCCTGCAGAGCAGCGCCTACACAGAGTCAAGGCCTTTTCTGCTTCTTACACCACCCCACCAGCGAGTAGGTTGGAGGTACACAAAAAGTTTGGAGGGGACACAGCTGGGACAGCTGACCCCAGTTAACCAAAGGGATATTCCATACCACATGATGTCATGCCCAGCAATAAAACTAGAGGGGCAGTTGGCGGGGGGCTGCTGCTTGGGGACTGGCTGGGCAACAGTTAGTTGGTGGTGAGCAATTGTTTTCATTTGCATCATCTGTCTTTTCTTGGATTTTATTTTTCTCTCTTTTTGATTTTTGGGGTTTTTTTTCCTTACAAATTATTACTATTATTGTTATTATGGTTTTATCTCAACCCAGTTTTCTCACTTTTACACTTCTGATTATCTCTTCCATCCCACTGGGGGTGGGGGATGGGGGAGTGAGTGAGTGGTTGTGTGGTGCTTAGTTGCCAGATGGGGTTAAACCATGACACTTCATTAGAAGCAATCAAAAGGAATACATTTGCGTAATTAAAAATAATAATTTAGTTATAAGAATCTGAAATTCAGTTATTTGTTTTGACTCCTATTGCTAACAAAACCAACTGTTGTTCCACATAAATTTTAAATTTTGGGTAAACCACCTTTTTCTTCTGAAAAGTCTTTGGTCAGATATCTCTAGATTGGTTTTATTCCTAAAATGAAACATATAATTTTGCTGTCTTTTTACATTTGTGAATGATCCCTCATCCAGTTTTTTTCACCTATTCTGACATCTTGATCAGTGTGAGGGAGAGAATTAATCAGAATTAAACTTTTCTAGGGATCATAATTTGCAAGGACTCTGAATGTTTTGTGTAGTAGTTGCTTCTTGTAAAGTGCAACATCTTCATTAGATACTATACTACAGTTTAGATTTATTAAAAAAAATATCATTAAGACATATTTCTACCAGCCCACTGCTAAGGATAATAAAGACTTGAGTTCCTTCACCTTTAACAAAAACAAACAAGTGACATGCACTGTACTCAAGGGAAAAGACACCACCATCGTGCCTGGTAATAAAGAAAAGAAAATGCTTCTGGGCACTGTACCTCTAGCACAGTTTCAAACCTCATCATTTCTTATGCTCTGTTGGAAGTATTCTTCCTGTTTTCATAATAGTGAATCACTTCTGTCAAAATATAAATGATGGTAGTAAAAGACAGTTCTGTTTTCTAAAGGATAATGAGTTGGTGAAGGTTACACAGTTGTCACATCTGATTGCAGCAACCCAATCAGTCTTTTTTAAGTGTGTATAATTGCCACGTGTTCAGAGAGACCCTTGAATTTCAGGTCCTCTTCTCATTTTCTTGTTGCTTGCCAGCTGGCTATCACTGACCATTCCCAATTCAGGCATCTTTCCACCAGCTGGACACGCTTTCAGCCACCTCCTGAAGCTTGGAGGTGCTTTGTTGCCCCTGTCCTTGCAAATGCTTAAACCTATGGTGCTCAGTAACTTGGATTTCCCAGTATGCTCTCCATTGCTCTCTATTGGAAAAAGAGGTACCAACAAGGTTGTAAAGGCCCTTCCTCTAACACTTAGCTATGAAAAGAAGTTTAATAAGTGTGTCAGCATATGACTGACTTATTCACGAAAAGCTGTCCTCTGATACATAATGACGCTTCTGAAATACAGTTTGCTCCCTGGGAAAACACAGGCAACATCATCAACTACCTACCTAATAAACAATGTGTTCATACACTGTAAATGCAGTTTCTCCAGCCCCTCTGGGTTCATACAAGTTTAAATACACAAACTCTTTAATAACACATAGGCTCAAGGTGTTACAGCTGCAGGTGAATTCCTAATTTAAGAGAGGTTCAGATAACTGACAAGGACATGGAAGACTACAAGACACCATGAGAAACTGCTGGACATGACAGAAAACAGTGTGAAATGCTGACTATAGAGTTATTGGATGGTGCCGTGAGGGATGGCTGGGTGTTGCAGGGCGTTAAGGGCTAGCTGTGGGAGAAGTGACCAAACCTCACAGATGGTTGGAGGGGAGCACTAAGAAAAATTTTGGGAGCAAAGTCTTGCAAGGCCAGTTCCATATAGGGCTGAGATTACCTAGGCAACAGTATTATAAATACTGTTTGTAACAAAACTGGGAATGATGGAAAAAAGAGTAAATAGAGCAGGTTGCTTAGCTAGGTGGAGGCTGGGGTAGGGAAAGAGAGGTACGAGGGTGGTGAAAATTAAGGTCAGGATGTAAGAAAAAGAATAACAAGGTATGCAAGTCATGTGCTGGTCCTGTCTGGGGGTACCTGTTGGCAGCCTCGGGCACAACTGCCACTGGAGCAGGACAAAGAAAAATACCTGTTTTTCTGACCACACCACAAGTGCCAGACCTGCTTCCATGGTCACGGGGGCCACAGAGGATAGAGCAAGTGCTTTCTCAGGTGAGCAAGGGCAACATATGGATTGACAACTCAAGCATCCTGGTATCACCGTTACCTGTGACCAGTTCAGGTCTGGCGGCATCAGCAACAGCCTACCATTTCATAACATGAAACAGCAATCCTTGCATAAATGTATCAATGATATTAAAGCATAAAACTTTCTACTAGCTCTTGACAGAGAACAAATGAAGGAGGAAACAAAATGTATTTTAAAATAGCAATGGATACAAACTAGTTGGTTCATCAAATACAGTCTGCTGACATGAGCAAACTCCATCACAAAAGTCAGATGCTGAGATGAATAATGTGGGTCAGGACACTACTAATTCATATGTCAGTGCTACTAATGGAGTAACGTCAAAGCTCCACAAATATTTCAGGAAAGGGTAGTTTGAAACTGCTGTTACACGGAACAGTCCAGTGCTCTTCCTGAGCCCATCAGACCAGAATTAGGGAGACAGGACTTTTTTCCTTCATGTGTGTAATTCTGGCATAAAATAGCTTAAAATGCTCCCAGAACTACTGCATGCTTCTGCATGATTTCTAGAGCATAGACCAGGCAAAGGCTAAAGCAGAAGTTTCACATCACCAGATACATGATATTTTGGGTAAGGTGTTACCATTATGTTACTCCATTATGAAAACGACTGGAGATTTGGGGGAATTGTGGTTTGTTGCTCAAACTTGGAATCTCCTCTCATTTAATTTATAGCCCCTCAAACTATTCCAATCTCAAAAAAGATATAAAAGCCCAGATCTATACATTTTAACACTTATACATGTAATGAAATATGTACACAGATCTTTTTTTTGGAGGAAGCTCCCTACTTGCTAGGTGGATTTTAGTCCAAGTATAACGAAAAGAATTACAGTATTTGAAGGTGTAATGTGTGTATTTGTGCCCTTCCCCAGTAGCTTGCCAACATTATATGTGTTTAAACTATCAAATATTTACCTCAAACTTTTTTTTACATCTCCTTTAGGAAAACTGTTAGGATCAGTTGTAATTTTTCAGCATTACAGGCATAAAAGTTGGGCCATATTGTCTTCCTCTTTTGAATGGATTATACAGGTCCATTAATTTTATAGTTCTGTCTTTGAAAGGTCTGGTTTTATTTCTGTTATCTACTTTTTTCCAACTTACAAACAACACAAGAAGATAGAACTGATAAAAATTGCCTATGGGCAGTGTATCCATAAAGATATGCCAAGACATTTACAGAAATAGTTTCTGACTGATGACCCTGAAAGAAAACTTGATGAAGTTATAAGGCATTCAAGTCCACATCCTATGCTGTATTTGTTAAAGAGTTAGAGAGCCTCATATTGATCCATTTGCTCACTGTTGCACTGCTCTTTAAGTATGCACTGTGATAAGAGCCAAATGCCATTTAATAGAGCAAATCATACGTGTGCGTGTGTCTATGTAACCATACTCATGCACACAAAGCAATAGGGAGATTAACTGTAGGAATCTTTGCTGAAGAATACTTTTTTTCCTGCAACTTCATGATTTTAAAGCAGTATTAGTGAGTGTCACTAAACAGAGCTCACTATACAAATCTTCAGGTGTCAGTAACCATGACAAAATAGCATGTGAAACTCAAATACTTTTCCGCTTCTGATGCCATAGCGTAGTGTAGGAGCTGCTGGGAGAATAAGGAAAACAAAAGAGGACCAGAGACATTAAATAGTTAAAAAAGTAGAATCACAGAATCATTTTGGTTGGAAAAGACCTTTTAGATCAAGTTCAAACTGTTAACCTAGCACGGCCAAGTCTACCACTAAACCAAGTCCCTAGGTGCCGTATCTACACATCTTTTAAATACCTCCAGGGATGGTGCCTCAACCACTTCCCTGGGCAGATGTTCTGAGGCTCAACAACCCTTTTGGTGAAGAAATTTTTCTTAACAGCCAATCTAAACCTCCTCTAGTGCAACTTGAGCCAATTTCCTCTTGTCCTATTGCTTGTTATTTGGGAGAAGATACCGACACCCACCTTGCTACAATCTCCTTTCAGGTAGTTGCAGAGAGTGATAATGTCTCCCCTGAGCCTCCTTTTGTCCAGGATAAACAATCCCAGTTCCCTCAGCCACTCCTCGTAAGACTTGTTCTGTAGACCCTTAACCAGGAAAAGAGAGGATAATTGCTCCAGGTTTGCCAGCTGGAGAGGCAGAGAACAAAGGTAGCCAACAGTTTGTCATGAGCAGACAGCAAAACAAAAAAATGTCCAAAAGAAGGTGAAAGAGAAGGTAGTAGCAGGGTAAAAGCTGCTGCTGCAAAGCCTGACAAGCCTTGTGGTTCACATTTGTTGTTGAAGTTCTGCTCTGTAAGAAAATGTATTTTCACATCACTGAAAAGTACTGCAATTTATAAGCTAACCTTGCTGCATAAGCCAGTCCTGTGACAGCCTAATAGACATCACTGTCAGGGGAATTATTTAGTCTAGTAAAATATGGTGTATCTAGGAATGATGAAACTTAAGATTGGGACATACCATATGCTATTATGCCATTTAACATCCTAAATAATCTCCATCTTCCAGTGTTTCTTCACATATTAGTGGACTTTTGTCAGCCACCCAATGTATGCGTATTTAACTATTCTAATCTTTCCCCCTAAATGTTTCTTCCACCTCCCTAATTGTTTTTTACCCTTTTCTCTGAAATCTCATCAGTATTTTTCTGGCAACGAGGTGCTCTACATTTAATGCAGCATTCCAAATACATTCGCATTGCAGCTGTACAAAAAATAACATTCTCTGTGGCAAGATATCTGTGAGAATTTAACCCCAAACTGTATTAGCTATTTTTGCATACTCAGTCTTAGCTTACTGCAGCTGTGACCATGACACTTCTTTATTCATTATTGCTTCCTAGATTTCTGAGGTGTTAATCCTGCAAAGGCTCACATGGTGATCAACATGGAGTATGGAAGTGTTGCACCCTGTTACTACACGCAGAGAACCGCTGTAGGATAAGCAAGATACAAAGGTAGTGGCTTACTGAAGCTGGAATTTTGTTTCTTTGTCCCATTTTGGAACTATTAAGGAAAAACATAGCAAGTTGTTTTGTTTTCCTAGCCATCTCCAGCTGTTACTGGGTCATCAGGCATTTGTTGCCACAGTGCATATCTGACCACCACTAGCATCCTACAGTTGCTGTACCTGTTATCAGGAACCTTGACCCCCTCTGCTGTAGCTTCCTTTGCAAACACCTCTCCCAAAATTCCTTTAGCCTATCAGGGAACTCAACATCCTACCAGAAAGCACCAGTAAAACACTAATTTGTTTCTTCCCCCAGCCTTTCCATTGTTTGCTATAGGTACCAATTCCATAACAGTTCATTCCAGAGCATCAGATAAAATATAAAACTTCTCCTTTGTGGGAGGATTGTACACCACAGGGAATGCTTACAAATCAGTGCCAATATTTTTCAGTAGCCATCAGTACTTTTGGTTACTGAGGGTTCACAATTTTTTGTTTTCTGTGAGCAATAAAGAGTTGGTAGCTGCCTGCAATATCCTCTGCTCCAGTATTCTACTGTCTTTCAGTCAGCTCTTGCTGGGTAGATGCCCTAAAACTGTTTCCCAATGATTAACTCCTTCAAAAACTTAGTAAGGCGTACGATTATGCATTCACCCTACCTGCACTCTACTTTTTCCCTTTGGTAATGAAATGCAGCTTCTGAAAGCATATAGACCCAAGCAGCAGTCCTCATGGATCATTCATAGGTATTGTTCTTCATACTGTCTCTTTTTGTGTGAACCTACTAATACACTACTGAGATTCTGCACTGAATGTGCAGAGAAAGCTGGGTACGTACCACTGAACCAAAAGTGTAGCATTCACAGATGAGTTTCTACAACACATACATGTGATTCTGAAGAAAGAGACAAGCCAGAATATTCAAGTTGTATAGAAATACACTGAATTCTCTTCCCATTACACTATTGAAACCTTAAATACATACTTCTGGTCAACATTAATGTGAGCAAATAGCCAGACCAGATTGTCTAAATATGTATACTTTCTTCCTTTAATTATCCTTAAATTGACACTCAGAAAGAGAATACACTTCGTATGCATAAACACCCAAATCCTTTCTGAGTCTCTGCTTGCTGAATCCTTTCCTGGTCCTGGAAGATGTTCCTACTCCGTAGCCAAAGCATCACAAAAATCGGTTTCTTATAAGAACTTCCCCTGCTCTCACCTGCAAATAAGTAAATTCTTCCACATTTAAAGAATTTAAATGAATACTCAAGGTATTGATGTCTTGTTCTGAGAAAAAACTAGTCTAGGAAAAAATTTTCATAGGCTTAGCTTTGTCCCTGTGATCTCCTTGCCAGTTTCCAACAGCATTTTCATATTCTACTTTACAATCTGAGTAACCTGATGAATGAACATGTGCTATCATTGCTCACTAATGCTATAAAAGGACTTCTCTCACTGTGGACATCGTGAATTTAACAGTGAAGAGGATGAATGAATTAGATATAAGAAGACTTTAGCTGATCCTCCCCATTCCATTATTCTCTGCTTCTGCATTTCTCTCTATCCCACTTTGGTACTGGAAATTGCACAGATCTGACTGCTGTGAAGTCTCTTAACTTTTCTCTAAAGCTCTAAAACCAGAAAGAAATTGCTGAAGGATATGTGTATTTTCTCTGTCCTTTATAAACCTCCATTTAATTATATCACTGTTCCCCTAAGATTCAATTAACACCATTAGCACAAATCTGCTTCTGCGGGGAATCCAAGGCAAATATCCCAGTATTGCATTCACACCATTTTTCAAGTCTGATTCTGACCACGCAATCTTCTCTTTGCAAAAACAGTATAACATTAGTTAAAGGATTGTTCTGTTCTCAATAAAATCACTGTCCTTTCATTTTGCTTTAATAATAAATTAGGTCTGGCCATGGTTGAGGAGGCAGTCAATTGTCAGATGCTAAATACTTATCCCAAGGACATCACAAGTGTGAAATTGAAGCTGGCTGGGCATGTTGCTCACACAAAGTCTGGTTCTGTAGTTGCTCAGCTCTTTTGGCTAACATTCCCATCCCTGTTGATTTATATACTCAGTGAATATATCTACCCCCATCTTTCAATTGGACTCCAAGTGCATCCCAGCCTACTTGGGTGACAAGCTGGAAGTATCTGAAACTTTAATTTGTTGGAAGCCTTCCTGCCTTTCCAGCCACAAAATAATTAATTCACAGGTTTGTATTCTCCCTTGTTTCCAGCTTTACTGCAAATAAAAAATTAATCTAGAGGCATCCCTCCTGCAAGCAGATTTTAATCAAGAAGTGATTTGTGGCTGCATGTAAGCAGTGTCAGGTAGGGAAGGAATTCACAGTATTCATACTGTTCCACAAACGGGAGCACGACATAAACATCAGCTTCATGTGCTGACCCACAGCAGGCAAGCACTGCTGCACACAGCTGTTCTTTTGTGGATTGTCTGCACTTCAAATGTGCTCCCCAGTTGTCATATACTCTGATTCGAGGATGGTTCAGTCCTTGCTGGGACCCTTCTGGGTAAGAAGGGTGAAAGCTGGAGAACAAGGCATGTCTTAGCAGGCTTCCCCACTGTTTTTTTGGTGGGTTTCTTTTTTTTTTTTTTGTTAATTCAAAGAGATACTTGGAAGGTGGAGGCATACCTTAGAAGTGCTCATAGCCTCTCAAATCATTTTTGCTCCTATTTGACTCTCCACTCCATCTCCAGCCCACAAGGCGAAATTCTTTTAGGTCATGCAATTTCTTTTTCATGATAGATCACAATTAAACTCCTATACTATCTTGCTTCCAAGATGTCAAAGGTTACAGTGTGAGGTGGAGGTCTACATAGGAGCATGCCATCCTCATGTTCTGGTAAAATTCTAACCCTCCTTGGATTTTGTGGGAGTTTTGCCATTCATTTCAATAGCGTATGATTTCTTCTTAAAACTTCCTCCCTTGCACTAACTAATTCACTTTCTCAAGCAGTTATTTTGATTTCTTCTAGTGTGTTATATTTTAAGAAGCTGGGGAAGAGGGGAGATGCATCAGGAACATGTCTGAGAAAACAAAGATTTACTTGTGATTCATTTCATGGTGAATGAAATTATACTTTCTTACCTCATCTTCCTTAATCCTATTTCCAGGTAGCAACCTAGGCCATACAGTAGAAAGCTTATTAATGCAGGATCACATTTACATCTTTTTAATATTCTCATACTTTTATTTTTAGGTTTCATCTGTGCTTTATAGAATTTACGTCATCAAAGAACTTCAACATAAGCTTAATCTTAAACCTGTGCTTAACTATTTCATTATTCCACACAACATATGAGCTGATGGTTAACACTTGCTGGAGTCAATGAGAGCTTAGAATATGTATAAGCATTTTGCTGAACTGCAGCTTACGTCACAAAAATTGGATTTAGGGAAATTTTACATAAAATATGTTTGTTGATATTTTTCAGTTTTTGTTTAGGATCCAAGTTAATCTTCTGCATTAAAGTGCAGAAGTACATTGCACAGCACTTTAGCCTTTACAGTTCCTCCCAAGTTAGAACCCTCTGCAAATTAATGTGCTATTCTTTCTCCCTTCCAAGTATGCTGGTTTAAAAGTAAACTGGAAGGAGAAATGAACCCAACTCAAAAGAGTTTAGAAGTCAGAACTACAATTTAATAAAAAAGATTACAATAGATACACTGATACACAGGAAAATTGGTTTTAGCCCACAAAACCCAGTTGTACAACTTAGCCCCCTGGGGCACAAACAGAATGGTGTTCGCCAGTCCCTGTGCTGAGCACCACGTGGTCCCCCTGAGTCCCAAGCAAAAAGAAAAAAGAAAACCTGTTTTCCTTCCAAAAGGTTGGTGGTCGCAATCTGGTCGAGAGTGGTAGTTGCAGTCCTGTTGAGGTTCTGGTCCCCCTCTCGATCTTGAAAAGCCGAGCCGCGTCGAGCCAACGAGTGAGTGAGTGAACAAGCACCCCCATGTCCTCAAACCCCAAGCATATACACATACTCGAGTTCAGATGGGAACGCCCAGCACCTCCCCCACGGTGAGGGGCCTCACAACGGGCAAACTCACTCAGCGAGTCACAGGACACCCCGGTCCACTTGCTGGCCCATCAGCAGACACGCCGCCCTCATGTCTGCCCTCTCAGGCACCCAGCTCATAGCCTGAGGTGTTAGGTGTGTCCTGGGCAGCTGCTGCAAACAATGCATCAGTAACAGTTCACGATGAATGGCAGAGAGGGTATAGAATACACGGTTCCAGTTACACCCACACAGTGATAAACTGGTCCCAGCCACTATAACTAGGACACCAAGTCATTAGCAGAGGAACAGAATATAACCTGACCTCCTTCTTTAGCAGTAAAACAGCAGTCATTTCCTCCTAAGTCACTATTTTGCAGCTCATCACTTCCTTTGTTTACTATCTTCTACTAGTGGTTATTCCACATGATAACATTCATATTCAAGCCAATTTAAATTAATTTTGAGCTTTTACAGAATGCAGTATCAAATGTTTTCCTTAATTAATTGGAAATGCATATCATATTATGCTTTTCTTTCATTCACTGATTTTATAATTCTATCAAAGAAGCAATCAAGTTTATTGGGCAAATCTTTATTAAATCATTTTGCTGCTTAGCTCTAAAAATATGAAAATGAATCCCAAAGCTCTTTCTTGTAAACATTTTTCCTTATCCAGAGTGGAATCAGTAGATGTTACATCACAAGTGAAAGTCGCAAGAGAAAAAAAATCAATCTCAGATCTACAGGGTTCTGATACTATATTATAAGAAATTATTTACTGAAACAAGCAAACAATCAGAAAGAATGTGGAAGACCTAAGGATTAAAGCTTTATTCTTTGATTCTGGAGATGCTGTTCTGCTAAAAACTTCTCAGCTGATCCCTGGTAAACCAGTCATGTTTCTGCACCCTACCTCTTCCTCTATAATGTTTACATTTACAGTCCTTAAAAGTACTTCTCCACCTCATGAGGGTGTAATGAGAAAATATAACTTTTCTCTAGCAAGCAATGCCCCCATATTTCTAAAAGTAAATATTCTTTTCAAGTCAAAAATATCTTGTGTATACTACTATCACAAATATTTAGACAGGGTAGTATGTGACATCAGAATTGAAACGGATGCATGTATAGATAGCATCAATCTAGACTTTGGTTAGATTTCAAATAAAGTGCCAAAAACAATTAAACTGCAGCAACCTGAGTTTGCTACTGCCTATACAAGACTGATGGAGATGCTTGAAATTAATCTGGCTGACAGAATTCTCTTCACTGCTATCCCAGTGCTGTCAGTAGCCAAGCTATAGGCATGACCACCGGGGGTGCAATTATATCCATGGATATTGAGCAATCGATATACTTTGAAAATGTAGCAGACAGTTGCTGGGGAAGAACACAAACATATTGGCACAATACCACAACCTCCTGCAGCTGCTATGTAGTTGCAGCATGGAAGTGTCCACATCAAGGAAAGCCAAAGAAAGTAGAATACAGTGCCTGAACTGATAGCAAAAGCCTAACTTAACTCACCTTCTGGAAGGTTCAGAATAGGGAATTCAGAGCGTTAGCCTTTCACCTCTTGATCCTCAAGGGGGCAGGGCGGGGGGGGAGGGGAGAAAACTCTCAAAAAATATTTTTTTTAAATAAACTTCTATACAAGTTTTAAAATCTTACTACTTGTAACCTGATGTCTGTTTTAAAGGGAGATTTTAATCCTTAGAAGAGGCGCAGTGGAGTAGAGACAGCAATAGGAACATTAACAAAATTAAAATAGAATTTTTGAGTTTTATAGTGGTATTAGTTTATTACTGAATCAATAATAATAGTATTTTCAAATTAATTATTTTTGTATGAAGCCGAGGTCATTAACAAGAAGATAAAAATCAAGCAAACAAAAATGCTTCTCACTTCTCACTCTTCTGTATGTCTTAACAGTGACATAATCTAAGCTCAACTAAAGACAATGGAGGGATTTTCTCTACTCTGTTTCTGGTCTTGCATATGGAGGCATCTTTTTATTGAATTCAGCTCTGTATTCTGCATATTCCTAGCTTCACTTTGTCATCATACTACTGCTAATGTCTTTCATCATCTCTGAACTATATAATCTCATAATTCCTCTTCTATCATTTGGCTTTATAGCTAACCATGTGGGTTTACCTTAACTGATAAGATAACCAGTGCTCCATTCAAGCAAAATAACTGTTCCAAATGAAACAAAGACAACAGTGTTTTAAACACTGTTGTGGCATCATTGCAAATCTTTCTTTCAAGTAACTGTTTGCCTTTTGGACTGGAACTTGGTTCACATACTGCAAGAAGACTACTTATTGCACTAATGAATTCCCATTGTAACAACAGAAAGGAGCTTTTAATTTAATCATATTTAACTGGCCTATGGCACAGCAGGATTTAAGTATTTATTCAGCAGTAACTTGAGCCTCATGAAGTCTTTGTAGGTAACAAGATACAATAATAACAGTAAGATAAAAGGTGGAATAAGACCATTGAACACAGGTGGCCTCATGGACAGTGATTAGATTCAAGAGCCATCAAGTAAAAGGTCTGCCTACCTTCAGGCTGTCTAATATTTCTTTCAAATGAAACTGACAATTCTAAGAGGGGCGAAAAAGAACCATTTATCTACACTAAAGTTATAGCAATGCTTTGTTAAATCCTGGATGAGCAGTGACTCTTCAGGACTTAACTCCTGAAATAACACTCAAAATTTTAGGATGGGTTTAAGGACTTTGGGGATTGAATCTGTTTTTCTATAGGTTGAACTTGACGAATATATAACCCACATATTCTTTTTGAGTTTTCCAGTTTGTTGGTTGTTGAGGTTTGTTTGGCAGAGAGAGGCTGTCCTTATTTTAATTGACTTTACTCTCTTCCCAGAGAATTTTAAAAAATTGTCTTTATTCATGTTCATCTTTGACCATTAAGATCCGTATTGTCCTGAATAGCACTGCAGATGTGGGAAGGAGTTTGACAAAACTTCTAATCCAGAACACCTAAGCTAAGACAGGACAGAGTATAAGCAGGTGTTTATGAGAGGTTTTGTGGGTTTTTTAATGTATTATTGAAATATTTGAGGGAGATGCCAAAATGGGGTGCTAGCTTTTCCTGGTACTATGTTATCCTTTAGAATAGAAACATTTTTCCAATATCAAATCTAGATTCTTGCAAGAAAATATATTTCCCGTCATCACATTCCCAACTGAGAGAAAATTCACAAGACTCATTATCTGCCCCTCTGACTTTCTCAAGGGAAAAAAAAAAAAAGACTACTAACCTGATCCTATACTGAGTAAATTCAGGAACAAAATTTTCTTTAATATATAATGTTTTCTAAATTGTATACTTCTCACTTGTTTTAGCTTTCTGAAAGCCTTGCTCCTCAACTGCATACAGAACCTCAAATAAGATTTCAAAACTCCTTGATCTGTGGATTAGAATAAATAGCCTGTTTTTCACATATAACTCATACATTAACACATACTGGATGAAATTTGTCTTTTTTTATATATCATTACTGTTGTCTTATATCTACTTTGTGATTCAGTTCAACCCTCAAATCTTCTTCCTGTGTGCTTCTTAGATTGTTGTCTTGCATTTATGCATTGAATTCCTTTTTCTTAGTTCAGCATCTTTGCACCTTTCATCATGGAAGAAATGAAGGAATCTGCTATGAATTCCCCTACAGTCCTCCACCATATGCACAGCAGTTCCCACACTGGTGTTTCCAGTACATTGTGTATGTTTTCCATTACTGAGACTTTAATGAACTTATTACCACCAAGCTACGGAGAGACCCCAGGGAATACCATCTATTCCCAGACCCTTCAGTTCTCATACAGAACCAGAAACAATTATACTCTGATTTTTTCAGTTAGCTGTAATTTCTTGTGTATCAGTGTTTCCTAGACTTCTTACAGATGAAACCTGCTTTCATGGCTATTTATTGCCTGGTGATCTTTCCTGTAGCATCTAGGAATGGGGAAAAGCTAACTCACTTTAATCTTTGCCAGGAGTTCAGGTCTTCCAGAGCTGAGAAGCAAAAAGAGACAGCAAGAATTGGCCATTGGCACATTGAAAAACTGAACTGCTGTCAACAAGTAGTCAGTATAAGTCATATTTTGTTATTTTTGTTTTGGTTTACCCTCTATTTTTTTGATAATAATTTCATTTTAATAATTTAACATTTACGGTAATTTTTACAACCGTTTGTGATTCTCCTAGAGATTGAGAACTGCAGTTTAATGAAAACTTATTTCCTGCATTTCCCTGTTTGTGTACAATAGCACTTTAACAGAATAGCAAAAGCCTTTCCAACTCACGTATATTGAGTCCTGTTTATTGCCTCTCCACCACCCGGTAGGCAAACTGTCTGCCCAAGGAAGGAACTGGGATTATTTTTTCTCTCCTCTTTTATCATTCCCTAGGTATTTATACATTGATTGTTTAGGAATATAGTACAGAGTATCTTCTGAGATGTTGCAGTTAATCTGACAGGTCTATGTTTACCTCTTCCTTTTTGTGAGCCTGCAACCACACTGAGTCAAGTAAGATCCAGGTTTAATTTCCAGCCCTGGAAATTGAAGGCACAAATTACTATGAACAAAATGTTTCTAGTGGACTAGGCTTTCACTGTAATGTGAAAGTCCTAACGCTGCTATGAAATAGCTTGTGAAGATTAAACCAGGTTTACAGTACAAAAAACCCCAATATATAACTGTCTAAACATTAACCCAGTGCCAGTGCCCAGGTGCTGGTGGCAGCAGTGCGGAGAGCTGTGGCTGCCTGTCAGGCGGTGCCGGGGCTGCCCCGTGCCGGGCCCAGCCGGTTCCAGCCGGTTCCAGCGGCCCCAGCGCAGGGCACAGCTGAGCCCCGCAGC
>JAVJGI010000040.1:4937054-4949669 GCA_035590275.1 Ibycter americanus
GATCCTCCTAGAATCTATGCTAAGGCACATGGAGGACAGGGAGGTGATTTGAGAGAGCCAAGGAGACTTCACCAAGGGCAAGTCTTGCCTGACCAACCTACTGGCCTATGTTGGAGTGACTGTCCACTATGATCAGTGGACAGGGGAAGAGCTATGGATGTCATCTATGTTGGACTTCTGTAAGGCCTTTGACATGGTTCACCACAACATCCTTCTCTCTAGATTGGAGAGAGATGGATTTGATGGAAGGACTGCTCATTGGATAAGGAATTGGCTGGATGAACTGCATCCAGACAGTAGCAGCCAACCCTTCAATGTCCAGGTGGAGATCAGTGATGAGTGGTGTCCCTCAGGGGTCTGTGTTGGGACCAGTACTGTTTAAATATCTTCATTGATGATCATAGATAGTGGGATCAAGTGCACCCTCAGGAAATTTGCAGATGACACCAAGGTCAGTGGTACAGCTGACACACTTGAGAGATGGGATGCCATTCAGTGGGACCTGGACAAGCTTGAGAACTGAGCCCATGTGAACATCATGAGGTTCAAAAAGGCCAAGTGCAAGGTCCTGCACCTGGGTTGGGACAACCCCTGGTATCAATACAGGTTGGGGAATGAAGGGATTGAGAGCAGTCCTGTGGAGAAGGACTTGGGGGTAATGGTGGATGAAAAATCAGACATGAGCCAGCAATGTGTGCTCACAGCCCAGAAAGCCAACTGAATCCTGGGCTGCATCAAAAGAAGCATGGCCAGCAGGTCTGGGGAGGTGATTCTCCCCCTCTACTCTGCTCTGGTGATACCCCACCTGGAGTTCTCAGCACAGGAATGACATGGACCTGTTGGAGCTGGTCCAGAGGAGGGCCACAAAAATGGTCGGAAGGATGGAACACCTCTCCTATGAAGAAAGGCTGAGAGAGTTGAAGTTGTTCAGCCTGGAAAAGAGAAGGCTCCAGGGACACTTTATTGCAGCCTTTCAATACTTAAAGGGGGCTTATGAGAAAAGGTGGAGACAGACTTTTTAGTAGGGCCTGTTGTGACAGAACAAGGGGTAATGGTTTTAAACTAAAAGATGATAGATTCAGGCTAGATGTAAGGAAGAAAGTTTTTGCGATGAGAGTGGTGAAACACTGGAACAGCTTGCCCAGAGAGGTGGTAGATGCTCCATCCCTGGAAACATTCAAGGTCAGGCAGGACAGGGCTCTGAGCAACCTGATCTAGTTGAAGATGCCCCTGTTTATTTTATTGCAGGGGGGTTAGACTAGATAACCTTTAAAGGTCCCTTCCAACCCAAACCATTCTATGATACTATTATTCTAATCTACTTTTTTCATTTTCTCGTATGCTAACCGAAAATGGCATCCTCTTTGCTTATAGAGACATGACTTGTTTAATAAGAGTTCTATACTGACATCTTTACTGATTTAAATCTGTCTTTGCTTGTCTATTTTGAAATTATTTGAGAAGATAAAGTAAGAGCAACAAAATGTCCTTCAATTTGAAATTGTTAAGGCACATATTTTATGTTCATACAGTAAAATTTGCATTCAAAAGCAGGTCTAGAAAGTGCATGCTGTGACTGGGTATACACCAGTCTACAAGGGACTAACATATGGTTTCTGCGATGCACATGTTCTACAAATATTTACTCTATCTAAAGCCATGAAATAAACCTCAGACTAAGGCTCAGTGAAACAGCTCTGATTTTGCACTCAATGTGGTGAAATTTCACTCTCTTTGAAGTACTGGAGCAATGCAAGAGGATTATTAGGAATTTGTGGATAAGTGAGGGAGAGAGGGATTGGGTTCATTTTTTAAGCAAATCCTTATTTTCTCAGGATAATTTAATACAAATTATAATACTTTAATTCATATCTACTTTAAAGAGAAATATATCTATAAATGACAAGTAAAATTGGAAATAAATTACATCTGAAAAGAGAGCTCCCCACTGCATTTTCCCCATATCTAGCTAAAAAGGACTCATTTGTGGTGCTACAAATACAATAAACAACACAATAAACACTGAGAAATCTAAGCACATCCTTACTCTCCCATGCTTTGTTTTTAACATCCTGTTTTGCTTCAGGATTGGCATTAATCAATAGCTGAGCATAAAGTATGTTTTCCAGGTTTGGAATTTTTTTGAACTTCAAATTGTTCCATAAGGGTAAAAAGTCAAAATCTAGACAATCTAGAAGAAAATAATACCTCAGATCATTCAAACAACTTTTTGATCTTCCAAACATTTCACTTCAGTATTAATTGTTTTCACTCTACAATAATTAGCTAAAAATTCTCAAGGCACTGTGCTCAGCTAAAATAATTTCTTAGTTCGAAATGTAAAAATATAATGGTCTGATTATTTCTCTAAGACAAAGCAAAACATGAGTTTTGTCAATTGATCCTTTTCTGTTTTCAGTTTTCACGAATCAATGTTGTCCAGAGAAAAAGCTCACATAAAAATTCTTAACTGCTCCTGGTAGGAAACTCAGTGGCTGTAACACTGCAAAACTGCGTTGAATTCAGTAAAGCAAAACCTTCCACTGAGACTGAGGCTTTCTTCCCATTGTTTCCTTCTGCAATAGAATGATGGTCACACAGTCAAAGTTTGTGCATTATATCATAAAATGTCATCTTTCCATCTATTTTGAATTATTTATATTTTCTTTTCTAAGGGAAAGCAATCACATTTTCCTTTTCATTTGCTTTTATGCTTAAGAGTTCTGCTAATGTTCTAGCTGTTTCTTTTCATCCTGCCAGAAATAACAACATAAATTTCACCCGTGAAGTCCAGTAATTGAAAAAACCCTAAATTACTGAAAAAATCTTCAAATAATAGCTGGAATGATTAAAAAAACCCAGCAGCCCTTCCTTAAAAGAAAAAAAAAAAAAAAAAAAAAGGAAAAAATCCATCTGTACTTCAAAATGCCTCAGCATTCCTTGAGGCTACAAATCTTCAGTGGTGAAGTGGCATCTGGATTTCTGTGGCTAACCATACATGCAGTCACATATATTACAATAGGGATACTGAATTGCTAAACCCCAGTAGATTTCTTAAGACACTCTTTTTTTCCCCCAACTTCTGTCATGTTCAGAGGCTGAACTAGAAAATGAAGGTGACTGGAAACCACACCATACACCCTGCACAAGAGAGAGGAGCAAGAAACAGAGTTGCAGGCACTAGTCCGATGCCAACTGTTTGAGTCACAGGCCTGAGTGCCGGCCTCTCCTCCCTCAGAAATCATCCCAAACATTAACTGGAGGAGGAAACAGAACTCAGGGCTCTGAGGTGAGCAGTCTCTCACTAGGCAGTTTAGTCTCTCTGGCTCATTCAATTAATATTTGGAAAATTTTATATAACAGAAAGACATTTTCAGAAAGAGGCGAAAGAAATCCTTTCCAGAACTGCTACTACACTTTGCTTAAGGCATGCTATCTGAAGATGGAAGGTCAGGGTTCACGTCTGTCACATTATGTGATAAACAGCTCATCTGCACACCAACAGAGGAGCACAGGGAGACAACAGCAGTGGGGGAAGCCCAAACGACACCCTGTCCTGGCTTGTCCCAGGCCCTTCCCAGGAGCCAGCAGCCCATCAAAGGTCCATCTCCACACCACCAGAGGAGTACGGAGGCACAAATGCAGGCAGGCACCCAAATTAAGAACTCAAAGAGTATGGGACACCATTCCAGGCCTATCCCAGGGAAGTTAGGGGAGGGCCTCATCCCACTGTATGGAAACCCATCACCATGAGTCAATCATGGAGCAGACTGCCAGCGGAGGGGTGGTTGCTGCCTAGGGGTGCAGGACACATTATGGGATGCAGGGGAAGTGCATTTGGGGATTACACAGTGTATTATGGGGTGTTTATAGGAGGAACCAAAGGTGAGGAAAAGAGGGAACAAGGTGATTTGGGGATGAACAAGTATGGGAAAATAGAGGGGTGAAAGGGGCCAGTCACATGTGAACAGCTGGCAGGTCAGTAAAGTCGACTAGCCATGCCCCGCACCTGATCAATGCAGTCTGTGCCACCCTCTTATAAAACTGCTCTTTTCCTGGGCGAGGGACTCCAGCTGTGTGCATGGGGGTGTTTGGGGCTGTGCGTGCCAGCAACTGGCCAGGGGCCAAGAGGCCTGTGCATCTGTGGTGCCAGTGCTGGGAGTGAGTGTGGGTGTTTGCACATGCATGTGACTGCTGACAAATATCCAGCTGGATCAGCTGGTGAGTAGGTAAAGGGGTGGCTTGGGAGGCCACTGGTGAACACTAAGTTTATCATGAGCCAGCAATGTGCTTTTGCAACAATGACGGCAAACAGCATTCTGGGTTGCATTAGGCAAAGTATTGGCAGCAGGTTGAGGGAGAGGATCCTTCCCCTCTACGCAATACTGGTGAGGCCACATCTGTAGTATCGTGTACAGTTCAGCGCTCCCCAGTACAAGAGAGACATGGACATACTGGAGATAGTACAGTGAAGAGCCACAAAGGTGAGGAAGGGACTGGAGCATCTCTTCTATGAGGAAAGGCTTAGAGAGCTGGGAATGCTCAGCTGGAGAGGGCCCATGGGAAACTTACCAATGTATATAAGTATGTAAAGAGGATGGAGCCAGGAGCAAAGAGGATGGAGCCAGGATCTTTTAAGTGGTTCCCAGTACCAGGACCAGAGGTAATAGGCACAAACTAAAACACAGAAGTTGACATCTGAGCATCACAAAACACGTTTTCACTGTGAGGGTGACTGAGTGCTGACACAGATTGCTAGTAGAGGCTGTGGAGTCTCCATCCTTGGAGATATTCAAAAGTCATCCAGACATGGTCCCGGGCAACTGGCTGTAGGTGGCCCTGCTCAAGCGTGAGTGTTGAACCAGATAACTTCCAGAGGTCCCTTCCAGCCTCAACCATTCTATGATTCTGAGATTCTATATGGGGGGCCAAGTGAGTCTCTAAGGGCAAGAGAACAGTAGGAGCTGGATACTGGGGGACTTGAGTAGTTGCAGTCCCCCATTCCTCCCTGGAGAGACAGTGTGGTCTGGGAGTCTCTAGGTGTAAGACATCTGTGTGTGTGTGCGCGTGTGTGTGCACCTCTCTCTCTAGGGTTGAGGCAGTTGATCCAGGAACAGCTACTGGGGAAATCTGTTTTGCGTGTGTCTGTATGTGCCTGTGAGGGGGACTGTGGCCCCAAGGACTTGTATATCCAGGTGTTAGCAACTGGGGAGATTGGGATTCAGAGGTAGCTCACGGGAAGGCTGTCTAAGCCCAGCTACTGGAGGGATCCCCATTGAACATATGTATATACGCATATATGTGTTTTTCCCACTAATGGACCTTCATCCTGATCAGTCAGAGAGGTGAACAGGATGAGGCCACTGGTGCTGTTTGTATTTGTGTGAGTGCTGGGTGTGTTTGTCTATAATGACCAAAATGGACAGCCATGTGTGTATGCGTTTGTACAGGTGAGTTTGTACATTACCATTGGGAATACATCCTCAGCCTTGCTACTGGTTGGATCAGCACACAGGAGGCTGTTGCAGCATCACCTGAAAAGGGCTACTGGATTCAGCACCCTCTAACAAAATCAACAGAGAAGAAATTTTCATTTTGATTATCAGTAGAATACTGAAGCCACTTCAGCATCTAATAACTAAGACCCACTTACTAGTGAGAATATCTTGTCCATACCAGGGAATATAATGAAGATTTTTATATTTTGAAACTATACAATCCTACCAGATTATTAAAAAAAATCACAGTTGCATTTTTTTTTGTTTGTTTTTTAATTAAGTGTATCGGTTTTGAGAATTGTTTCGGAAAAAGAAACTGCGCAGTCTTTAACACGGACACACACACACACACAGAGACACACAGACACACTCTCTCTCTCTCTCCCTCCCTCTCTCCCTCCCTCTCTCCCTCTCCCTCTCTCTCTCTCTTCCCCAGCTTGCCCTTGCATTCAAAAAGAACATATCATTTCACTAGAATATGAACAAAATGTCACTCAAGAAAGGTAGATAGTTGGTAGTTAGCATCATCTATGGGAAACATGCATAAATTTACTGCACTTTCTCTCTTGTGGCTATACATATTCAACAATGAAAAAATCAGAAGTCACACATTAGAATAGCTGAACTGGCCATTTCCCTTCATTATCAACACAAAAAAATCTATCTGAAAACTGAGGGTTTTTGTGCCATTATATTTATTTGTTTTTCAAATAAATGCAGTCTTATCAATTAGATATCCAAGTTTTGGTGTTTTTTTCCCAAACTGAACATGAGTACTTTTTCCCACCAGGTCTAGAGTCCACTAGTTTCTTAATTAAATTAGAAATTCCTGGTGTTCTCACTTCCTCTCAAAGCAGCAGTTGGCACTAGCTTTGACAGTGAATACAGGGAGTACTGTTTAAAGATATATGTAGTCACAAACAGATTAATGCAGGCAGGTGCAAGCTTAGTCTCCCTATTGCAATGCTGAAACCAAGAGGAAAGGGAAGATGATAATAAGACACATAAAACAGGTAAATCTGAGCCAGCTGGAGTCCAGGTGCAGTATAGTAGGTAAACATGTGCTGCAATCAAACTAATAAGCTGCTCCCAGACTCTGCTTATTAACTTATTCACAGCACTGATTCAGCATGATTATGCTTCTTCCAGATCCAAACTAGCAAGTTTGCATTGTATTGTATGGGCATTTAGCAATTTTGATCTTTACTTGGATTAAGCATCTTTGCATTGTGTTCCACTGATTGATGTAGACATACAATAACCTTGCAGTCTGAAAAGGCCTCTTTTTGTTGTTGTTGTTAGCAAATGAGAACTGAGGGTAGGAAATGGCAGTGGACAGAAGAGAAGACCTTGTCTGCTCTTGATGGACATAGTTGTCTGATTATTTTCTCTCACCACTATTACTATTCAATTGAATTTTTGATAGTTACTCTCAATTTACCCTACTTTGAGAGTGGCTTGGCTCCTGAAGATGCCATTGCACTTTCCTCAGCAGCAGGGGCTTTCTGTGATGTACTAAACCTAAATTTTCTCTCTCCTTTCTTTCTGGCAGCATGCTGTGCCCATCAGCTAAGAGCTTCCATTCCAGAGGAGGCTGCATTTCATTAGTGATGTACTGTGCAGATATATAGTTCAAATCTGGTCTGAGGATAAAAATATTAATAATTGGATCAGTAGTGTTTTAGATTCTTTATTGCCTGAATTTTGATGCTGTTATCATCTCTCTGTGCAGTATGAAGATATGCACGAATCTCTGGCATAATACACTTTCTGTCCTGAGCAAGCAACAAAACCCTACAGAGCTTTGAGAGACCATTTAATTTTTTTAAACAAGTTTTTAGCTTACTTCATTGCCCTACTCTCAGGGAGTTTCATAGCCATAGAAGCTGCCAGCCTCTCCTCACGACTTAATAGGAAGTCTTTGCCAGCACACAGATCAATGTGGATGAGATAATGATTACTGCTGTCACTCTACTCATTTTTAAATGTGAAATCTGGACTGCCTTTTGTTTGGTGCACTGTATGCAAGAAATCCAATTTTTGATATGATCAAGGACACATTGATGGATAGTACTTGATATGACATTAAATTAAGTGCTTCTTAAAGGCACCTTTAAAGAAAACTATTACTGTACTAATGATGTGCAAGTGATTGAACTTGTTCACTTCCCATCTCTGTGATGTCATCCTGATGAACAAGGAGACACTGGCATGTCGCTGGTAGTTAATGGAAGCAGATTTTGGCCTGGCATGCATCTGTCCTTCTACGTTTAGCAAAGTTCCCTGTATTCAATTTTTTAATAATAACTAAGGTTTTAAAAGAAAGACTTAATAGTATAAAATATTTCTATATAATATAATTCATTCTATACATACTGACACTCTTGGCACTTTAGTTTTCAGCAAAGCCATTAATATTAACCTGCCTCGGTCACTTCCCAAACCTTTCTAGTGGTAGGCTTCTTTAATATAGCTTTAAATAAATAAATACTCTTCTTAAGAGGGAACTACAGCCTGAAAGGAGAGATAATTTCCTTTCTAAGCCTTGCCACTGACTTTCTGAGTGACCATGAGCAAATTAATTAATTCACTATGTCTCAAGCCCTGCCTTTAAAATAGAAATTGCATTTCCTTTGTTTATCCCCTCTGTTTAATTTCATAGCTCTGTGAAGAAAGTACTATCTATTGCTATATTTTTTGAGAGTATTCAGAACAATAAGATGCTTATCTCTCACATTTCAGCTAAATCCTAAAGATGATATTTTCAATGAAATATACGTAGTCAACATGTGCACCAAGAAATTCTTCTGCTTCTTTCTTTGACTACTGTCTTTCAGAAAAAATCAGTAAACTATAATTCATGTTTACCTTCTCCCAGCACTACAGAGCGTTTGTGGAGCTTGGGATGAACAACATATCTGGCTTCAACCACACCCTCATCCTCCACTCACACCAGTCTCTGTTCCTTTCTTTCATTCTTTGTCTTACTGAAACATGGTAACACATTGTCAACTGCGAAGTGCTGGAGCAGCCTTGGAAGAGCAGGAAAATGTTCTCCTGAGATAGTAAGGTAATGATACTTTGGACCAGGGTAGGAAAAAAGGTTTTCTTTACCCATTATTATTCCTACATCTGAGGGAAATGCTCTCCTTTCTTTTCCACTTGCAGCAGCTTGCTTTACCCCTGCTAGACAGTGGCACAACTGCTCAACTGAAAGGAAAATTCCATTTTGGGATAGGTGGCCCTTTGCTTTTGTCTTATTCCTCTCTTCCCACTCCAAGACTGATGACCTGGTTAGGTTCCACTAACAACTCAGAGGACAACAGTAGTGTGGGATGGTTTCTTTCCTGGAGCGCTGACATAAGAAACCGCTAACTATAACCTTACATTCTCAGTTTTGTCTGGGTTCCTGCCCAAAAGGTATGTCAAGAAATCACAATTTCTAGGGTTTAACAGAGTTGTGCTACAAATTTATCTTGTTCCATCTATTTTCTGATCACAGTTCTAGTATGGGAGGAAAAGGAAGCAGAAATTTTGGAATTACATAGTATGGTTTGTAAACAGAATACCACAGATTAAATAAAACATCTTATTTAATCTACCCTCTTGACTAAGGTAAATGTGCAAATCCCAACCTGTAGTTTTATCTCCCCTAATGATATCAAGCCAATGCTTGGCAGTTAATCTCCCACGTTATTTTGTGTTTTTTTATTCCTCAGCAGTTTTCCTTCTCTCTCCTAGAAGTTTGACCATGATGTGACTGCAAATATATTTTAAAATAAAATTAATAGCCCACTTACGCTTTTTTGTTGATCCAACATGTTGCTCTGACATCGGAGCTTGTGCACTGCTTAGCATTTAATTCTATTGATTTTAAGTTTGGGCTCATGGAAGTATAGGAAAAATGCTGCTTATATGGCAAACCTTCAGAACTTTTTCCTTATTCCTTCTGACTCTTGGAAGAGAAGCTGTTAATGTTTCTGTGTTTCACATGAAGTTTTTTGGGAGTTAGATTATTTTCTGCCATTCACACTTCAAGAAGAGTCAGTGTCTATTGTCATGAACAAGCAAACCACTAATGATTTGTAGGAATAAAATCTTTGAATGCATGACTGGCCTTTATTTTGTGCTGGTCCAAAATGTCCCTTACTTTTTTACAGGACACACACTATTGTGAAGTATGATGGGACTAACCCTTTGTGTGATGTGACGCAATGGGTTCATACTTACAGAAGCATGTGTGTGGGTGTGGGTGTGTGGGTGGGTGTTTCCCTGTTTGTGGATATGGTTTCATGAGAAAAGTTGAGCCAATATAACTACTCCTAAGAAGGGGCTCCGCTGCTCCCGTATCTCACCTTTCTCCTAGGAACATACCCATCATTCGCACCTTGCATTGGTTCTGGTAATAAACTCATGAGGAAAAGAAAATATCACTTTTGTTGGCTTACTGAACCGAATTGGGCTAGAAGGGTCTAATGAGCACTAGAGCAGGAGTGAGGGAGGATGCAGGACTCAGCTCAGGGGATGGGGGGAAAAAAGGACCCTCTGCTGTTGACAATAGGAAGCAATGGATTATGCATGAAAAGGTACCTCCATCTGGAAGCCTCATTAAAAAAAAGGACCTGGGGTGGCAGACAGTACGAATCTAACCAATTAACCTAGTATAATGAGGTCATTATCTAACATGGATTGATTAAAAACAAAACCAACCCCTGGAATTTAACACTACTAACTTGTAGTTTGTTGATTTAAATCAAGATGATGACTCCTTTTTTATAAAAACATTGGTGAATTTTTTCCTACTTACTTCAAAACGCTAAAAGATAGGTTTATAATCACCTTTTCTATCTGACATATGACAGCATGGCTATAGACTAATACTGGCTAGGTAAGGTTTGTGTCCTCTCCTCCCTAACTTTTTTTTTTTTTTTTTCCTCCCTTAGATTCGCTGCACTGATAAAAATCTCCTGTAGTGAAATTCAGCCTAATACAAAACACCAGAACAAGCCCTGTGCAGCTCCTGCTTATGCTTTCTTCTGAAGAATAGATTTAAAAAAACAGCAAGGGAGGAACAAAAAGACATGTCCATTGTTCCAAAACCTCAGCTTTCATATTTTAAAATGAGCAAAAAATCTCTGTTACATCCATTAGATAAAAAAAAAAAACCAAAGCCTTACACCTTTAAGTCAAAATATCTATTTTTCAGATTATACCATTGTACAAAAAAAAAAAAAAAAAAAAAAATCCTGTAATTTCTGGAATGTGAATTTCCCCCCTTTATTTCATTTATCTCTTAATTTTCTCACCCTGCCCACCCCCACATATATTTGTGTGTGTATAAGGAGGACAGAGGTCAGCAATCAACTAGATAAGCCACAGAGCGCTTCCATACTATGTAGGATTTTAAGCAAAATGATGACATTGTTGTAAAGCATTTTTATTTTCCTAATAAGGATAGGGAGGAAACTTTCAGCAGCTTTGGTGCTTATTTATTCTGTGGTGACATACTGTCCGTGCTGCAATTAAGCCAAGTGAAAAAGAGTACTGTCACAAGGTTCTCATCACAGTCCATACCTCAGTATAAGCTCAATACCACAATAGATGGTCCTGTCTCCCTAGATCTGCCAGATTAACTGTGGGTTTGGTCACTTTTACACTGGTTCAACCAAAACAGTCAGGGCTGGAAAAACTTACTGTTCTACCATCAGACCATGATGTGTCAGCCTTGCCTAAGCTGCATCTCTCCCCAGCAGAACCATTATCATCTATACTAAACCAAAAAGTAACCTCAAATCATCACTTTTCTATGGCTGGCCAAATCTGTAACATTTGTTCTTCAGAATTCTAGCTAATGCATGTTCCATAATAATCAGATCCTTCTTCTTTTGGACACTTCCAGTCAACAGAAATTTTAATTCCAGATATGTGGAAAGATTTTTTTCCCCCTAATTATGTTTCTCAATATGCACTCATCTTAACTATACAGCTAGAAAAAAACCCTTAAAATGTATGTGTCCTGTCTCCCCCTCCACCCTTTTTCTTTAGAGGTGCAGGGAATGTAGCAGAATCGTTTCTTGCCACATTGCTGAGAAAGATTAAAATTGTAACCAGAGTAATTTGAAAGCTGTATTTATGTCAGACCTCCCAGCTTGTTCTTCCCCTATAGATACGGATTTGGAACATATACTTAGAATATATCTATTTATCTCTTTTACGTTCAGTTACTATTTGTAAAGAGTTGTGACATCTCAAAGAAGGCAATAAATAGAAATGTATTAAGATATATGGCTCATTGGTATGGGTCCAAAGCTGACATTAAATCAAAGGCTAAAATAAAACTTCACATACTATTTTCCCCACCGGTGTATATACTGATTTCTCAGTATGTTGTCTGTGTTTTACGTTTTGAAAGGGAACTGAGTTTTTGCTGCAATTGTAAGCAATTGCTAGGTACTTGCCATTCATGTACTCTGTGATGTATGCAGCAAACTGCCATAGACTGTAAATGGGCTCCTTGCCTTTTTCTTGACCTGTTGAACTCTCTTGATGATAT
This sequence comes from Ibycter americanus, assembly GCA_035590275.1. Taxonomy (NCBI): domain Eukaryota; kingdom Metazoa; phylum Chordata; class Aves; order Falconiformes; family Falconidae; genus Ibycter; species Ibycter americanus. The sequence continues at coordinate 4,949,106 of JAVJGI010000040.1, forward strand.
AGACACCTTCTACTTTATTGCAAAAAAATCATAAGACAGAGGAAAGTTTCAGATAAAAGTAGAAAGTATAGATACAATTGAATCATTTCCAAAGAAAAAAAAAGGAGCCTGACAAGACCACCTAGAGCTGATATTTGTACTGCCTGATGTTGCTCCTGGACAACATGATTTAGTGTCCTGCATGCTTGAAACTATTTGGCAGTGTTTTGGTTCTTGAAGCACCACTATAGTCATTCTGAAGTCAAGTACTATTTCACGTAAATGGAGCATCTGTATGACAAGAAAACCCCCAGATCTTTAGCATCTGTGCCTTTATGCTTAGCCAAAAAACAAACCTTGAATTTTCTGATGTCATGATCAGACGCTTGCTGCAAGTTAAGCAAATTGGCCAAGGGAAGCTGTGATCATAAAATGCAGCTCTCTGGTGGCTGTGGCAAAGAAGCAATCTGATAAAATATACTTCCATTCTTCATAGTTGAGAGTGACATGTCGGGAGAAAACCTGCTACCAGATGACGGAGTGGGATATGGACCGGAGTAACGACTGAATCCCAATATGAGTATG
>JAVJGI010000040.1:4949769-4972497 GCA_035590275.1 Ibycter americanus
TTTGTTCCGCATACCACGCCCATCATAGGCCTCCCCCTAAATCAAAAGCCTGGATTGCTCAGAGGTACCAACCCATGTCCTTTCTCAACCAACCAGGTCTCCACAGTGACAGAGTAGTCCAGTTTGCAAAAATATTTCTTCAGAGACTATCTGCCCAGACCCATGGTTCTGTCCAGTGATGCCTGAACTAACTCTGCACCAGAAAAGCTATGTCAGAATGGCTCTTTACTTGCACTGATAAGCTGTTCTGAGAAAAAAAGCTGTATTAACAACTGCTTCTTGGGTCTCAAACTATCATATTTAGAGATGTGCCCGTAAACATATCAGGCTGGGAAGTGGATATTCTTGGTTATTGTTGTCAAAGCTGACATCCCAGTAATCAGAAATTGTTGTCCCATAACAGTCACAGCTGGAGGGGAAAAAAAAAAAAAGTATTGCTGATACATGCCTTGGATATTAGTGATTGCCTTTTATCTATCTATCTTTTTTTTTTCCCAAAAGTTGAGTCTGAAAGACAATACAATGATGGAAGCTATTAGCATGTTGGCAGTACTACAAAATATACAAATCTACCTCATAAAAACTTGCAAAAGTAGCAGCAGAATATAGTGCTGAAAGTATAGGAATATCCTAGGATGCTCAGCTGTATTTCCCAAACAGTAATGTAATCCTCAGTCAGGCACTTTTCTGCCCATGGAGAACTCACAAGGTATGCCACTGGTTTACCATAAGCTCCATATAAACTGTGTCAGCAGTTACATTAAGAATTATTCACTCTAAGGTGGTCATGGAGATGCTATGATGGAGATGTCATGCTGATATTTTTCTTAATATTATGAGGTTTTTCTGACAGTACCTGAAATCATTTAAAGACAGACATTATACGGAAATAAATCTATAAACCTGACATATAAAATAACAGTATTCTTGAAGGCTCTAGCTTAACTGAAACATTTGCTATTGTCATTCATGAATCTGGTCTAAAAGTACGCTTAGGCTAGATGCAATAGAACATTTCTTGTTTCACTTTAACATACTTCCAAATCTTTTTTATATATACTCCTTGCACCTCAGATACCAAATGTTAAAATGTAAAAGTAAGACTACTTACAACAAATGATAATCACAGTTATATTTACTCAGTCTTTGATTAAAAGCAAAAACATAAAACAATCACTGTAGTTCTTTCTATAGTACATTCCATGAGATTTCAAGGTTGAGCAGATTGATCTTGCTCTAACACAAATCTTATTTGCCTTCTGAGTGGAAACCTTCTGGTACAAAATCTCTGATGAGAAATAAACAATATGGAACATGTAGGTGACATTTTACAAGGTCATTTTTCCAGCCCGTTACTATAACTTAAAAGGTAATTCCTTCACTGTTGCCTATTCATTGCTGTTTGGCTATTTCAAATGTTCTCACACGTGAAATTAAATCTTACTTGCCCTTTATTTGGAAAGAAAAATTGAAGGAAAAATTATACCTATATACTGGAACTGTCAGAGCTGAGTCTCATATTACACACACTCAGATAAGGCTGGAGTAAATCCACAGTAGTCTATACAGTGATATTTGTATAAGCAATGTGTTGTCAATGAAATAAAAACTGGAAATATATTTTCCACCAGCGTATGCTAGATATTTATCAAAACTTATTCAAAAAATGAAAAATAAATTGTTATTAATACTATTTTGAAGTTTCACTTTTGGGCAAGAGCTACATCTTGACAAGAAAATATGCATCTTAGCATTTGATAATGCTTCCAGTGATCCGTACATCGAAGAACACATCCTAGCTGAAAAAGGAACACACCTTTCTCTTCATAGTTAATGACTATCAGATATGAGAAGTCAGTTAAATAAAAGCATCATATAAAATAAGCATTTTTTGGACATCTCATCAGCCTGATGTTGATTCTTAGGTGGTACCTAAGTCACAGCAGCTAAAGAAAGGGAAGAAAGCAGTTTGCACAACATATAACCCTGCTGAGGATATACCATCCTGCAACAGACTCACTACATACTTTTATGTCCTGTGGAATACACACTTTGAATAAGCAGGACAGTGGTCACTAGTTATTTCTCCTTAGTTTCCTTCTGAAGATTTAGTTGTACCTTGACAACTGCAAATACCTGGTTTGCTGATAATAAATGCACAGAGGAAGCACTAAACATAGTGGATTAGTGTGTATTTACAAACAGAAGAACAATATGGCCTTGTTTTTAGCACCATCAATTGGAAGTTACCCTTGGGAGTGCATTTAATGGTCACTAATGCCGTAAGCATATTGCATATCCCAGTCTCTTAAGGATTTGGCTTTTCCCCATTTTTCACCTGCTGAGAAAGAGACAAGTTTTCTGTTTAATTTCAATAGCCATGGCTTAATCTGCTGTCTAATTGAATGCCATTGCTAACAAATACTTTCAATTGTATTGACAGAAACAGCCTTCAGATAACAGCAACATATATAGATCAGATTCAGTGAAGCCTACTTGTTCAAATCTTAGTTTATACAGCCTATTGAAAAATGTCAGAGAAAACCCATTTTCTCCCACTGCTTACCCATGATCTCTCTCTGCTCTCCATTTTCTTCCATGCTTTGGATAACATGCTTATTCTATTTGCTTTTCTGAGTTTCCTCTTTATTATTATTTCTTTTTAAATAAACCTATTAAATGAAGCTAACACTTGAAAAAGTATTAGACAATTATATGTAACCACACAGTCTTAATAACACATACATAAAGGATGTAAACAGAAGTGTGCTTATACATCAGCTGCATGAACCAGGTCTAGAAAAGATATCCCCAACTATGGTAAAAAGAGTTTGAGAAAGCATATGAAAATGCTAATCATGATCTCCCAAACTGTACCAACATAAAGCAAGTCTTTCTGGAAGTTACCCAAGAAACACTAAAGTTTTAGATTTCTGCTGTTATAGCTAATATCTCTATTTTTTATCTCATACTTTTAATGCTTAAGAGAACGTAATGGGGAACCAGCAAATCTATTTTGCTTGTCCAGTTGATAAACTTAACCATATATTCATGTCCATGCATCAGCCTCATTAATACAGATGTGCAGTTCACTACAAAAGGGGAAGAGAAGGAGAAAGAATTTTCTTTGTTCCAGAGACATTTCAGTGTCATGAAACATGCAGAAATCTAATGATTACATTTTGGCCCTAATGACATTTTTATCAATGATAAAACTCATAGTCTTTCCCCCTACCCTCTAAAAAATATGGGAAAGCTGGTATGAAGATGAAGCTCTGGGATGATGAGTGAGTATCACACTTGCCTAATTCAGCAAGATTGGGAACAAACCTGAAAATATCCACTTCAATCAAGAATAAAAGCAAGCCATTTCTGACTGCTTTTGAAAATCCTAGATCAAAATAGCATGGGAAAGTTGGGGAATGTATTAATAAGGATGTTCATTTCTCAGTACTGAATGTCCTTGGAAAAAGTACCAGATACCCAAGGTTTGTTTAAAATGCAAATTATTTGACCCCAATGATCTTAACAAGGCAACCTCTGTATCTTTATTTCCCCTAAAATTCACAGATCTAAATTTTAAACTGCTCAAATATATCCAGTTCAATGGAATCAGTAAAGTAAAACGCAAACAAATAAGACTGTGATCATGCATGGCGAACAAATCAGGTAAAAAAACCACAGCACCATTTTTTACCAGTAACTAATCAGGAAAGAGCCTTTACAGCCAAAAAAGTAATAGCTAAATAAAGAAATATAGAGTATCTCAAGTAGTCTGTCAGGGGCAGGAACCTCCCCTCTCCCAGCAACCAAGTATCTTTTGTTGTGATTAAATTTAGCTTATCTTACAGATATGCCAGAACTGACAAGACAAGGGAGAGGGGAGTTTGTGCTTTAAATTAAAGCTTATTCCCCAGTGTGCAAAACAGCCTGTATAGTCTATTAAAGTCTCTTAGAATATTTTTTCCTACTACGAAGTAAATCTGGACTACCACTAGTAAATGTCACAGTTGCATTTACTATTCTTGTCAAGAGACACACTACTGAGTGGTGAAGAGATGTGTAGTAACTATTTTTTTTTTTAATAACAAGTCATTTGCGGACAAAATTAAGGGTGCTTTTTAAAGATAATTTATAGTAACAAGAAATCAGTAATTCAAAGACTAAAAAAGGAACCTTGGTACAGATACAGATCGAGGTGGACAGACAGATACAAATGAGTTTATAGTTTATTAGAATAAAGGTACAAAGAATATGGAAGATGTAAGAGGAAGTAATTTCTGTTTCTTCTCCTATTGTAATCCACATCAAAGACAATACCACAATTATAATATGTAGTTTGGTGCTTGTGGTACATGTTTTATTTATTATTCAGGATGAATGGTGATGAAAGCACAGGAATTATACTATGTGATTCTCTTCAGCAAAGATTTTAAAGCTAGTCACAACAAAATAAAATGAAACAGAGTAATTGAAGACTTAATATGATTAGATTTTAAGATCAATAAATGATCTATTTTAACATAGAAGGAAAGAGCCAATCCAGAAAGTGCAAAAATTCCTACCATCAGTATTTCTGAATTTCTCCAATTTCAAATCTATTTTTTATAGATTTAAGATTGAGGCCCATCTGGCAAGACACAAGCATAAAATGGCAGAAGCTCTAATATGAGGGTAAATCCCACTAAGACAGATAGATGGAACAGTTCGTTAACAAAGTTCACCTCTTTTTTTACACAAGAAAAAACCGCCACCACCTGGTGTCCCTCTTTATCAAGTCTTTGACATCAAGACTTTACTGTGGGCATTTAAAACCTAAGGAGCTTTTCACTCCTACATGAAACTTGTCCAGAGTTTCATACTGGCAGCATAGTCTGTGGATACTGCCAGGGACTGATTCTTATCATTTCTCCTCACCGATTCACCTCCTCTTTCTAAGCCATCATGGGCTGGTTTACTGAGTTCAAAGGAAGATGAGGTATTTTGCACTTTCTTCAGGGATTGTGGAAGACCCATAACTGAGGCTACCAAGGATTCTTCCTAATGACCCCAGGATTAGACACCACATGGCGTCTGCATGACTCGTGGAGCCAAGGATACCAACCACAGAGTAGCAAAGGTACACAGCACTTGCTGAAATAGTTTGATGCTGCCGCTCCTAGCATAAAATAGAAAATTTCCAAGCATTTGAGAAAGTGTAGGGGAAAAAAAAAAAAAGCCAAAAGCTGCTAATATCTCAAGTCTTTAATGGAATAATTTGAAGAATAAAGGAAAGGAGTTTACATTGTATGGTGTTTGATAGCAATAATACAACTCAGATTCTGCATTTCTTAGAAACATTTAATGAAAATACTTTCAGTTGGCAGGTTCAATTAGACTTTGATAATATTAAGGCTGAAAGCATCACATTCCATTAAATTCTATGCAGATAGTTGTGTTCTCCAAGCACTTACCCAAAGGTTTGTGAAGTGTAGTCCTAAGGCCTTGCTGCCAGCTTTTTCTTTGTTTTCTTGTGACTGATTTGGGTTTCTATTTCTTTTATTTTCTACAGACCAGGAAGCAGGCCTTTAGAGATGTGCCTTGCCTCTGTGACTTGTGTACATCATAGCTATGGACAGACGTAACTGAAAACTTGTTTGGAAATTTAAAATGTATCTGTAAAACAAAAATGTGCTAATACCAATAACAGTATTTTATTCACAAACTTACGTGATTACACAGAAGCAGGAAGTAAACAGAATTGCTTCCCAATGAAAAAACCATTACTTTGATCCTCACTGTGTGTGTGTTTGTAGTTATTTTCATCTTCCTTTCCCTCTCACTTTCTCTTCCATAACAAAATAAAAAGAAAACTTAGACTCATCTGTATGTCCTAGTCAGATGCTTTGACAGTGAATGTGCTTCAAAAGATGATTGGAGTACCCTCGTCTTTGAAATATAGTCAATTGTCGATTCAAATACATACAAATAGTTCTTCATAAAGCACCAGTACCATGGTTAATACTTCCTTCGGTGACTTTCTTCTGGATTGCTCACTATTTCTGCTTTTATTAAAACATGAGCATAAAGACTAATGAGCCATTGACACTTGAATAATAGAGCCTGGTGAGATAAATTCAATGCCATCTTTAGACCTATTGTTTCCTGTTGCACTGTTGTCTAAAGCAGCCTGAGACCAGCTTTGGAGCAGCCATAGAGCTTTGCTGCTTTTGAACTGAGCAGAGTCACATTCTTCGTCCCAGCTGAGGTTTTGAAAATTCAAATTTCCACTTAGTAGCCAGTCATGCTACTCTTCCTATACTTTGATGTTCAAAAGAAAAAAACCCCACAACCCTACAATTAATTAAATCAGTCCCTAAACTATTTGGTTTAAAATAATGGACTTGTAGGTCTGCAGTTCTATACTCGGAGATTCAGAACACATATATGTTACTAGTGTAAGGAAAATTCAGATGGTACAAACGCTTTGTAGTGTGAAGGAAGAGATGAAGTCTCCAAAATATGATGAAACCCACTATTGTACTAAAAGAAGGAAGCTTTTATGAAGAAAATCAACATAATTTTGTGAAGTGGTTTATGTATGCTTTTTCCTATGCAGAAATATGATATCAAAAGTGAAAGCTTCCAATTTTTAAGGCATAATAAAATATTAAATAAGTTGCTCATCTCAGGTAATTAGCTCAATGTGTCTTCTGCTTTGTTTTGATTTCTTTTTTCTTTTTCTTTTTTTTTTCTTGTCTGTTATTTTAATTTAATTTAATTTAATTTAATTTAATTTTATTTTATTTTATTTTATTTTATTTTATCTTCTTTTATCTTTTCTTTTCTTTTTTTCCAGTCCTTTAATATTAAGAAAGTTTTAATCAGCTACTCTTGAATTTTTACCAGTTGCTTCACTTACTTAGTATAGGCCAGGGTAATGCACATATCTAAAAATCACAGCAAATCAATGGAAGGAAAGTCCTGAATTCATTCTGCTTTAAATTCTTTGCTTACATAATGTTCCAAAATTTTCATGTTTTGATATGATATGATATTATCTTACAAATACCTGAAAAGGTAAAATCCATATAGAAATTTAGATTTTGCTGTTTATTTCAGATGCTGAATGAGCCATAAGGAGCTCATGATTGTGGTGTGAGATCAGTTCCAAGGCTTTCTGGTGAATGCATGGATTTTTTCAAGGAACCAGTTACTCAGTATAAATAAGTGGAACAAAAAAAAAAAGATATCATAATTGAAATATTTTCCAATTTCATTCTACTGTGGTTCTGGGTCTCTGTCCTAGTTAGATTAACCCAGGTATTCACAGAGCACAACCACCAGCTGTGCCATATCAAAGTTCTTTGCAAACCTCCCTTAATTGCTTTTGTAAATGTGACATCTCTCTGCAGAGTACCTTGTTACCTAAAGCAAATGTATTTTGATCAGAGTCATCCCTCACTCATTGCAAATTTCATGAGCTTATGGTTGTTGAACATAAATGTGAAAATATTTTTGTCCTGAGTTCTTGATGAGTGTTGTTGAGAAATACGGAAATATGCCCTTTGTTCATTTAACCAGCTGGAAGGCTGATGATTGCTTACAGAAGTATTTCAATATCATCATTGTGCTTTGAACCTCTGAAAGGTAACTAATCCATTAAAGGCCTGTAAAATAGCAATTAAGGCACACTAGCATTTGTGAAGTGCTCTCTCTCTTCCTTACCCCTGGCGTTTCAGTTCAAGAAGGGCACAACATCTTTTCAGTTTCAGTTCACGTCGCAGTATCTAGGAGATATTTATCCATTTGGAATGTCTGATACATCAAAAAGTCATCTTTTTGGTCAACAAACCACAATTATTCATAAACCAAGACAATTCTGTCTTGATTATTTTTATGCTTTTGATTGGTTTTTATTTACCTGCTTCTTCACTTATGAAAGTAGCAGTGAATGAATCTCATACCGCCTAGTGAAACACAGCTGGGAGACTGTGTTCTCAATCAAATATTTTAGAATAGATTTGCGTAACACTTATGGCAAAGCTCCCAGAAGTTCACAGCATCTGTCCTGGCCTGTGGCAGTAGTTAGCATCTATGGCAGTCATCTACTTCTCTCAGACACTGATGGAAGGATGAAAGGACCTGTCACAGGAAGAGGGGCTTGAATGATCCTTTGTGTATTTTGATATTGAGACAGTGAGATATGTCATTGTTCATTGAAGTGTCACTGCTCATTGAAATTTCACTGCTCATTCAGTTCATTTGGGTTCTTCTCCAATGTGATAAAAGTTCCATTTAAAGTCAAACTAGATCTTGAAATGGTGTCTCCTGATACCTGCCCCCCCTCCACCGAAACCTTTATACAAGATATTATTTATTCTGAGCACAGATGTTTTATATTTTACTATATAGCCTCTCTGAACAATGTAAGCTAGACTACTGCAGAACAATAGTAATCTTTTGATATTTCACCAGATTCAACATTTGTCATCTCTCAGTTCCTATAAGCACAAGGGGTCAAAATTATACACTAATATTCGAAATTCTTAATTACTAACCTGCTTGTGATGCTCATCAGCATCAGTGAAATTACAGTTAGAATAGGAACCATTGGGCTAGGGAGTTCACTTTGATGGAAGCAACAACGATGGCTGATAATTATCAGTGATTCTGTCTGTGACCTAGAATTGCCACTTGAAAATATGATAGGAAATAGAATTTGAAAGATGAAAAAATTAAATACCATCCTAAATAGAGTTAGGGGAAATTTGGTAATTTCTATAAATGCAAAAACTAAAAACATTTTGCTGAGTCCACTGTAAAGACAGTTTCAAAATGATATATTTTCATGTTTCCTTTTTTGCTATTATCTACACTTAAAAATGAAAATGTTTAAGTGAGAATTTGCAAACATCTCAAGGTATTTTTGTAGGAACTACTCAAATGGAAAAATTCATCACAACCAACTCATTAATACGTATTATTTTTGTTCCAGTGAGACTGAAGATTTTAATTGTTTTTACTTCATTTTTGTCATATCATACCTTACTAAATAAATTATTTGAAAGTGCTAGCTGTACTTTCTTCTGTTTTAATATCCTGAAACGTAGATGCTTGAACTTAAGGCATGATGTAAAATTCTGAAAAACAAAAATTATATTTTATTATCATATGTATCCCTATGTCCTGCTACAACTGGAAAAACACATTGACTACCATTGTCATACCAAATATATATTTCTCAAGATATATTTCTATTGTCTAGCCCACTGAATATTTCTGTGTGAAACTTACACCAATTTTTGGTTTTGTCCTTATACATATACATTTGCATTTTATATTTAGTACATTTTTACATATATTGTATTATAACATTCTACCTATGTACAGTGAGTTGTAATTCCATATTTTTAGATGATTGATGTTAAAGATCTTCTGAAGTAACTTCAGTTTCTTAACTCATCCATGTAATATTTTTACGTTTCTTCCAGGAAATTTGATGAGACAACATTTTTACAACTGCTACTTTTCCAGTAATAGGGCTTATAAATTTTCAGATACATATCTTGCTTTATATGCTTTTTAACAGTAGTTTGAAATGCAAACATTCCATTATATAGATATAAGAGTTTAGTACAGGCATCTTTCTCTTCTTTACCTGTGCTATTTGCTTATTTTGATTTTTACTGCAGGTTATGTTTCAGTTCAATTATTATTTTTTCCTGACTGCCTCATGGCTTATACAGGTATCACATTTTATTGGAATGCCTTTCAAATTATTGGCATGGAAGACTTATGGGATTTGCTGATAAATGTCTGTCCTTTCTGGAGTCTCTTGCACTTCCCTCTTTATTGAAATTCTGGCTGTGCCTCCAGACCATATGTTCTGAGACTCTTCTTGATTTTTTTTTGTTTGTTTGCTTTTTGGTTTTTTTGTTGAAAACAAATCTCATTACTCTTTTCATTTATTCCTATTTTCCATTTTATCTGGAATCTCACTTCACTGACAAATTGTCACAGACCTGAAAGGCAAACAAATTAGTACCTGTGTAATATTTTAAGAAACCTGTAGTGATATCCAGGGGAAAAACCGCAGCCCCCCTCAGTAGTTTTACTTATCTACTTTAAATTGTTTCAGTTCAGGTGTCATTTTTACGTATCTTGAAGAACCTTTTAATATAAATTACACAACACTTGAACAGTTCCTTTTCTTCACCTCAGTATAAAATTCAATGAAATGCTCGAGGATGATATTCAGTGTCAGCAATATTTTATGATGGGTAATAGTTTTATATCTCAGGCTTGGATCTTCTGTTTAAAGAAAAGTGAAATATGAGTAGTGAAAGACTGTGATGAAATGGTAACTTTATACTCTGTAACAGCAATATTCTACCCACAGCACACATAGCTCAATTTATGGCACAAAGGAAGAAATGGTTTTGGGTCATAAATGACTATGGGGGTTCTGTAGCACCTTTAGCACCACATCAGCTGCTGGCTCAATGCAATCACCAGAAGTCAGTAAGTTTGCTTTCGTGAGTATATTTTTCTTAAAATACAATTAAGATGAGAATTTTCCTAATGTTTGAAGCTGTGATTGAAGGTAGGACAGCGAAAAGGTATTTAAGTTCCTTGGTGCACGGACAGAATTTTGCAGATGATGACTTAAGTGACCCAAAAAGTCACTAATCCTTTGGACAGAGGCAATACAGAGAAGGAACAAAGAGTAGAACTATTGCAATGCTTTGGCTAATGAGAAGCATCTGAGGGACCTTCATACCCTTATGTACCTAAAAGTTCTTCAGGCACCTCCATTCTCTCAGCAAAGACTTCCTGGCAGATTCACCCCACAGGCACCTTGCTGCATACTGATTACAAGGAATATAAAAACATATGTCACTGTAACTGCGTAAGGATACAGTTGGTCCCTGAAATGCAAGAGCAGAGAAAGAGGCTTGCCATGCAGAGTTTCTGTAAGCTGCCTTGCTAGCAGACAGCAGTATGAGAAAGAAAATGATATTACACAGTAAGGAGGGGTCACTCTACTCACGCTGAGCTGAGGTACCAATAATTCTGCCTTTTTGTACCATAACTTACATAAATACAAGTAAACTTATATTCACATTGATTTCAATAGTATTATATATGGAACAGTCTAACACAAAAATAAGTCCCCCTAAAAAACCCAAATCCAAACAAATCAAGCATGAATTTAGCATTATGTAAGATGCATAGTTATAGATGAAAAAAAAGATAAAAATGTGTACTTCTATAACTCCTTTAAAGCCTGAGAGTTTCAGCAATAGATAATGTGATATAAAATCTCATGCCACTTATTTATAGCCTTTTTTCTAAAGTTTGCATTATAGTATATGCTTACAATGTATTTTATTTAATATATATATTCAGTGAGATAAAATGGGCACATACTTTGATATACTGGGGGAGCCTTGTTCTTATGTATATTTTCTGTTCTTTCTTTTTTTCATACAGGTATCATTTATTTTTCCAAAGTGACAGCAGAACCAGAGCAAGTTTTGATTCATGATTTGAAATCAGTTCTTGAACCTAAAACTACTTAAATATCTATTTTTTATAAAAAAACCTGAAATTGTAGATTTTATATTACAAAGGAAAATATACTTTCAAAAACTGAAGCCAAGGGAGTCATACATACTTCCATTTCTATTGTATTATTATTATTATTATTATTATTTATTTTTTTATTTAATAGCAGTTTCATTGTTCTATGTTGAAGAAACCTAACAGATGCTTGGATGGATGTGAAGTAATTTTATGACAAAAAATTTGTAAGATGAGACACTAGTAATTGTGATTTCTAACTACTGTATGTTAAATTAACAGGCAAAGGGATCAAAGGGTTTAAAGTGAAATACCTGCATTAAGGCACATTCACTACAAACTCCTTCCCACCCTCTCTTCTGTCCCACCCTTCACACCTAGGCAAAAGGCTTGTGATTGCATCAGTATCTCTGCATAGACACACACGGACAGGTATGGACACATAGAAATACATACACACACACATATTTTCCTGCCTCTCGTGGTTCTGAGAATAAATTAGAGAATGTGAACTGAGCACCACTGTTACATTAAAGTGAGTCTCAGTTTACAAGCAGCCTAAAACATCAGTTACAAATATGAATTATTCCATTAATGTAAATGAGATACTAACTCCTGAAGGATTGATCCCTGATTAAATCGTAGCTACCCTTGGATGATTTTGTGGGACTCCAGGGTCTGTCTCAAGTTTTCTTCTCTAGATACACAGTACAATAAAAATACTTATTTGAATTATTTATTTCTTTAAAACTAAACAGTTTGTGTTGAGCACATTTTGGAACAGTACCACAGGGTAGGCATTTTGCTGTAGCACTACAGGTTTGCAGGCATACAAGTGACATTGCCTTTACATTAACTTTCAACAGTCCCTGACAGAACTGTTTTTTAATCTTCCCGATTTCTGACAGAGAAAGTGATCTGGATGGAATCCAGCTAGTTTAGACTTAATCTGGACAAAATGGTATGATGAAGACTTGCAGACAGAGGAACACAAGAACAAGTGGCTGAGTTTTCACTTATGCCTGTTCTGAAGACATGTAAACTGTAGCTATTCAGATGAGTGCAAGAGAAGAAGCAGATTTATCTGTTCTGACTGCTGATTAATCTGTTAGCAATCTTAAACTATGTATACATTAGCAAATACAATGGATCAGTATATCTGTAGAGAGAAATAGCTGATACAAAATACGTGAGTCGTGTGCTATGCATATTTCAAGGCTTGTTAGTTTAACTATTTTAATTTTTTTTTCATGCTTTGGACTACTCTTAGCCTGGTCCCATGGACTAAATGCCCGTTTGAGCTGGGAGTACATTTGGCAGAGTCCTGGAGTTCATTTTTCAGCCTAGTTTCATCCTGAAGGAATTCTGTTCATATACTGTGAAACTATGGCACCATGGCACAGCAAATGGAAAGAAATGGGATATTCACTTCACTAGAGCTCTTCCAAACCTAGCTGAAACCCTAATTCATGCACATGCTGACAGCCTGACAAGGCTTGGCAGAATTGCTCTATCCTTGTGCTGTGCCAGTGGCAATCTTTGGTTGGACATCAGGGTATTGTCACTCTGTATCTTTTGACATGGTAGTGCCTCTCTCTGCAATCTGCATTATAGATTATTTGCATGGAGATAAACTTGGTCAGCTGGAAGCTCCAGGTCATTTGTTCGGTCAATAAATATAATTTAACACAGGAACATTCACACCAGTTGTTTATGGTACCTTCCACTTAGGGTCTGTCTCCAGCTGAAAGTCATATACCTCATTCTTCTATAAATACTTAAGTCCTACGTTAATAACATTTAATTCACAACTTTTGCCTACAGGTAGATTTCAGCCTTAAGTCCTATTGTTCATTTTGACCCAGGATAATTCAAACTGACTGAACAAAACTCTTTGTCCAAAATTCAATAAATATGAACAAATGAGAAACAGCAATATCAACAACAGCTTTGTCAGATGTGATAATAAATTATTTTGCAAATAATTATTTCACATATAATTACTCAATTATAGGGATGGAAAGATCAGAGTATTTGAAATTAATAATACAAAAACCTTTAGAGAGATTTTTCATTAGAAGTATTTATATAAGCAATATGATACTAGAAGTTAATAATAAACATCTGATCTAGCAATGAAATCATATCACCATCTTGGCTAAAATTTTCTAAGGAGCTCAACTTTCTTTTTTCAAATTTTTTCTTTTTTTTTCCTAAGAAGCCTTACCTTTCATATTATTTGTTTACTCTTTATTACATGCAAATACATGATGTTCATGACAAGTCCCAGCTTCACAGGAAGAAACTGTATTCAGTTTGCCTACAAAAATGTGATCCATTAGTATTACTAGTAAATTAAATCTTCTTAATCTTAAAAAAAAAAAAAAAGGAAAAAGACGACAACTCAAAGCTGACTGAGGATAAAATAAGATGAATTATCTTTCCTAATACTCAGTGGAAGAGTTTCTTAGAATTTGTAAGACTCCTGGACAGCATTTCAGAAAATACAATACTTGATAATTATTATAATTACTATGACAAGGTGAACTAATATTCTAATTCAGCTTTCCTTAGAAAAACATTTTTCAACAGTAAAAAATGCTGATATTGCTAATTAGATCACTTGTTTTACAAGGTGTTGCTGAAAGTTGGGTACACACATTTGGTATATTGTTAATAACATGCTTGTAACACCAGTAATCTTATTAATAGTATCAGAGCCGTATTGATCCACAATGAAATTGTGCAGCCATTACTGTATGATCCAGAGATGAATGGAAAAGCACCTCCTAACCCTGGAAACTATATTCCCAAAGAAAAGAAGTGTGGAGAGGAGGATGGTGGATACTAAGATATATGAATAACTGAAAGCAACAAAATAAATGTTTTTCTTAAAAACAGTCATTGTGATAATGCATAACATCTGAAATTGCATAGCTGCAGAAGAGATCAACATCTCCATCCATTGGTGAAGTTTGATGATAGTAAATCAGTAAGAACCTGGCAGATACTTGTTCTGGCACCTCTGATACCTTCCTGTTTATTAACAGTTTTACTTTTAAATTAAGTGATTTTGTTTAAATCTTTCTATCATGGGGCTGAAATTAGAAAAATCTACCTGGAAGTGAGTTTTATCTTTGATCATTCTTGCAAATTCTGCAATCCAAAATTTCTTTTGCTGTTATAGTAGCTAGCTCACTTTCCTCGTATCTTCTCAACCATAATCAAGAAAAGTTAAATGATTCGAAAAGACAAGACAAAAATACAAAGGCTTGTGAGACCTAAGTTTGGTCCAAGAGGAACAGATACATTTTTGCAAGCAGGTAGCAGAAGAGACATATCAACACCAATCCCAGGGCACAATGTCCACTATGAAAGGAAAGTCTGCTTGGGATATTTTTTAAAAGAGATTCCCTACGTACCTAGATCACTGACTGAAAATATTATTTTCTGCAGGATGCACTACCTTCCCCAAGACAAACCTCACAACAAATATTCAGAAAAGATTTTTTTTTTTGATCAAAACTTAACTGAAAATAAATACTGCAAAAGTTAAAAGCCAAGATATAAAACAGCCATCTATACATGTATATATTTGCATAAGCTATTAACATATTTTATGCCAGTAGTGAATGAATCAAGATCATTATGAAAGCAGGTCCTTATTAGAACTCTCACCTTTAAATCCAAATGAAGACCTTGCCTGATTGTACATGAGTTGCAGTGGATTGTAATTCTTCTCTTCCTAATTAAACTGATTTTCTAATTTCATTTAACATGCAAAGGTTTTCATGCATCCTCTGCACGTTTAATACTGATCTCCTAACATAAAAAAAGAGCCACAGAAGAAATGAGGGGGAAAAAGACTGTAGAACAGAGTGAGAATGCTATCATTTCAAGCACATTTCCAGCAAAAATTATATAAAACCAAGCAGTCCCTGAATATCATTGAATAATGCAAAAATATTTTAAGACACTGCAACTCCTTAATTTAATAAAATCAAGACTGATATATTAATATTAAACGAACAAACAAAGAAGAACAACTCCCTTCTCAACACTCAGTATTTAGGAAAGATTCGTTCTTTCTCAGCAAAAATACACAGCACTCACTGTTCTTTACTTGAAAGACATTAGGGTCAACATCTCATTTTTATAAGATGTCTTACTGAGCCTCGTTATTTTTTACAACATCCCAATATGCTATTCACATACAAGTGTCTTATGAACTGTTTCACTTGTATTGGTTGCCAGGAAACTTATCTTGTCTGAGTATGGGGAAAATAGGAATAAAAGGACATTGCAACTGGGAAGTGACACTGTAACTGGAAAGCAATACTGCAGGCTACATAAAGTATCATTATGTCTGTCATGGGCAAAGACTGCAAGAAAGTCAAAATAACACAGGATAAAAAATAGCATGTGGACTTTTCAGAGGAAGCTTATGATTCCCAAATGGGCTTCTCCCAGGTTTTGAGCTAACTAGTTCAGGCATGTCTATGTATGCTGTAATCAAAGCCGACATGTAAAAATAGATATATCTTCAACGTGCAAAGTTAGGAAACAATAATCTCTAGATCATCTCATGCAGCCATTATTGAAGAGAAATGTTTAAACAAAGATCAATGAAACAACTACTCTTACAAAACACTCTTTGTGAGCTAGGCTTGCCAAAATGTAATGCCTTGAAGATCACTCTGATGCACAAAAGAATTTCTGTGCTCCCAGGAAGACACTGAAAGCCTCTTCAGGGTGGAATAAGAGCAAATTTGCAAAGTGAAACACTTGATGCTAAGGACCTGACATCTACATCGTATGTGTTTTGCAGAGTTTTAGTACCTGTCTGATCTTATGGACTGAACATAAATTAAGCATGAAGTGCACCCTTACATCTTCTAGTTTTAGTTTAATCTTGAAGCAAACAAATTCACAAGCTCTAAGATTATTCTGTGAAACTAAGTGAAACACAGCATATGGGAGTGACTGGGCAATTTGTTTCAGTTCTGCTGTGAAATAAAACACACCCAAGAATCGCTCTGAATTTTTGTTTATAAGAAAAAACAAATTACTCCCAAAGCAAAATAAGGAGATGCAACAAGACGAATTCAAGAATTTATATATAGGAACCGGCACTTTTCCAAAAAGCATAAGGAGGTGTGATCGATCAACAAACCCCTGCAGTGGAAGATGTCTCAGAAGTGATGGGCAAGAGCAATGTGCTTGGAAGATCACGGAAGAATGCAGGGAATGACTCACTGTTGCAAAGAAAGCTGAACTTACCTCAATACCAAGGGGAGCCTTTGTTTTAGATAAATGACTGCATCAGTGGATCAACCGTTTGTATTTGTAGTGTGTCACTGGTTGTTTAAATGGCCTTCCCAGAGCTAATTAATAGAGTACTTACTGAGCTGGCCAGACCAGCATGGGAAAGTGTAAAAGTGGCTTAGCCCAACATAGGGCATAAAAATTGAATTACAAGCAACATGAATTCTGAATAGAGCAATGGACCTGAGCTGGCTATTATTCCTTCCTAGTGACTGGGGATGCCCAGTGTCATGATGGTGAGTGTATAGAGAGACCGGTAATAGGAATGATACTTGAATTGCGATTCAACTGTATGTTGCAATTGCTATGTCATGCTTGTATTGTGATTTCAGTCCATTGGTTGTATCACTCTGTTAAATCAAAATCTGCTGTAATGGTAAGCAAATTTGGTATTACAGGTTCAAACCTCTTTATGCAGGGGAGGGTTTCTCTGAAAGAGCCTGGACAGAGAGTATTGGACACTGACATCAGGACATAAAGCTTACAAGGTGTTATTTCTTTTCCTCAGTTTGGTACGAATTTGGATTCTATCAGGATATCTTCAGTAAGCCTAAGGCAGAGGTAGCCATTTCTATTCTCATTTGAACGTGCTATGAATTTCTCTTGCAGCATTACCCTCAATTTGATCATTTGCATATCTGAAATAACTGCAGCTTGGATTTAAATTTAAAAGGTACTTTTAAAGAGTACAATTATACACACATATTGCTGCTCTACTATATTATCATCATCAATGAAAGGGTTCATTTACATCAACAGCGTGAAAGTCAAACAGGCACTCATAGGAACACTATAATGAATAAAAAGAAAACCACCTCAGCTGCTAATAGGTGTAAAGCTTTGTCACAAGAATAGCCTCACTAAATCCAATAAATTTTCATTTTACTCATCCAAATGTCATCTGGATTAAAATTTTCAGTGGTTACAGTGGATAATAGCTAAAAGACGAGCTTGTGAATTCTGTCAACTTTTTTTTCCAGAATGTATTTGACTTTGAAAGATGTTAAACAAAAGGAATAAAGTAATTAATTACATGCTTCTGCTTCTACTCTGCTTAATTACATATATACATTAATCAACTCACTGTGTGTTTTCTGTTAAAAACTCTTCAAAAAGGCTGGCACCAGACTTACTGTGGAAATGTTCCTATCAGCTGTTATTGGGCATCATATTCACATTCTGACATAATTATATAGATATATAGATTTTATAAATTACTACACTGTGTCAGGACAATGGGCTATCTATTCCATTTGTCCTTATCCAGGGGAGGGCCGCAGGGAAAGAGCACTGGAACAGGGCAAGTGCAGCCTTGTCCTTGCACCAGTATATTTTTCACAGCTACAGGTCATCTGGGATTTCAGAACTAGAGACTGCATTTGGAATGCTGCATTCAACAGTCACTGATAACTTGTCTTATCCGTTTTGAAGTAATTTATACCCATAATTATAGGTTGTGTGAAAAAAATATCTCTTAAGCTTGCTAACTGATAACTTGACTGAGTGAACTACTTGTGATTAATCATTCTCTATTTATCATCTTAAGACCATTTATCTCTGTGGAGGCCTTATTCTATTGCCTCGTCATCTACTACTTTTTTAGGCTGATGAATTCTATTCCATTAGTCCCTCCTGATTCCACCCTGAAGTATTTTTGTTTCCTTTTGCTGTTCTGTTCTGCTGTGTCTGAGTATCTGTTCTGTATGCCAGTGTCCCAAGCCATTTTTTGTGGTGTGTGGTGAATCCGCATCTAAGAGATGGTGCACGGCAGAGCAATAGGCTAATGAACCATTATAAGGGCTTGCTCTCAGCAAATCTTCAGTTGTTTAGTATTAGTGTCATAATGTGGGAGACTGAACATAAATACAATTTATTAGAATTTATATATTAAGAACATCAAAGAGCAGGCAAACAAAACAGGACACTCACCAGGAAAGGCACTAGAAAATGTAATTTTCTATTTCTAGAAAATATTTCTAAAATGTGTAAAAACACAGCAAAATAAGTCTTAAAAACTGTCTGTCACTGACAGACAAGCTGTATGTCACCACAAGAAAGTCCTTCCACAATCTGTGGAACCATCAGTAATAGGTTTGATGAGTACATACAGAGTTTAAGATGTATGAATTTGTACTGTGGATCCTTGTATTTCACAGGTGCTAACTTTTTTTATAACTGCATATTAAACACAAAAAAGGTGCTCTCTGCTGTGAACAAGGCCCTATTATCATAATCTTTTCTGGTGCTCATTCATTACAACTTTATTGTTAATGGTTTTACTTTTTTAATAACATTTGTTGAATAAAAACCCTTTTCTAAAGGTTCTCCAATTCTTTTTCTCCTCCCAGTCATACATGTTCATGGAAGTAGGTACATCTTCCAGAGTTTCCCACAGAAATTGGATTTTTTTTAAATTTTATTTTCAAGTTTGTCACATTCATCCAAAGCCTTTATATTATTGTCTTCTGATGATATGCCGTATCATCTTTAATTAGGTCATTTGTATGAACTATGTTGATTTTTGACTGTATGGAAATAATAATAACAACAACAGTAATACTAATAGTAATAGTAATAAACCCTGAAGTTTTTACCTTTCAGTTTTCAGTTTTTACCTGAAGACCTTGAGAGTCTTCAGGTCTTGTTCTTCTACAGATTGACATTTTTAATACATTAATCAAGATTTCATATTTTTTCCTATTCCATACAACCTATTACTCAAAGCCACTAGATCTTCTTGAGAGACAAAGTAACTGGAATATCTAAAGTTATTGATTAACCTGAGTTTTATTTTATGGTTATCATTAAAATATTTCCATTTGGTATGCATTGCCATCTCCAACAGAGAATTTGAAGAGAGAAGGTAACTGTACACATTCACACTGCATCTTTGCTGACTAAAAATATCTCTTATGTTACTTGTGTTATTACAGGCAATTTGGCTTGTGGCATAGCCAGTAACCAGATGTAGTGGAAAAATCACTTGGAACACCACTCAGGCATAACTTGCCATAAACCATGGTATAAAACGCTTTAAAGATGTCAACCAAGTTCTAACACCTCTCGAATTAAATTATTGAGATTTATATGGGAGTTGTTATCTGAATCTGGTCACATAGTTGCTAACTCTTGTCCCATTTTCCTTTAAATTGACTCCTCTAAAGTGACTTCCGCCTGACCTTCCTTACCTGTAATACCAAAGAAATTGTTCAATCATTTGTAAACTACTGCCACGCAACGTTTTTTGATGCTGGTGTTGCATGGTCCAGTTTCCTAAGTATCTGAACACATTAAATGCAGGAAGTCCCATTTAAATAGTTGCCTTGAATTATCAGCATGTGTGTTGTATTTTTGTAGGTTTTTTCCCCTGAGTCTTTTAATTAAAAGTGCAATTTTAAATTTTAATGCTGGTGGTTCTGTTCATCTGAGCAGTCAATAACATGCAACAATTCATTATCTTTATTTAGAGGCTCATAGGACTCTTTCTAGTTGTTCATTATTTCCTTTCTATGATTTGCATCCCACCTTTTTGATTTAGTAACACCAATTTGCAGTTTAAAAATCTATCAGAACTTGAAACTTCGAACACATTTGCCTGTTAGACTCCTTTTCCTCTCTTATGATCCCTGACATACACAGTGGATCTTCTATTTTTTTCTTGTCTGCATGACTTTAGAATTTGTTTAGCTTTGATTTATCCACTGGTTTCTATTTTCTTCCATCAGTCATTTTCAACACTTTTACTGTTGATTCAGTTTTCTGCCTTGACTCCTTTTCTGTAACGTTCACAGCCACCTCTGTAAGGTTGCCTCAGTAACCTCAACAATGTTTGTTGCTTGGTCCTCATTCAATATTGGCAGTGTTTTAAACCTGTTGTTTTTCCTCATGTGCATTAGTTTACATGCAATAACATTGAATTTAATTTGCCATTTTACTATTCAGGCACACAGTAATAGAAGATCTTTCTGCAGCTCTTCAAAATCAGTATGTTTTGATTATTGGGGGTATTTGTTAACATTGGGAGCATCAACAAACTTGTCTTCTCAATATTCACTCCTTTCTCCTGATGATTTCTGAATATACTGCATAATACTAGCCCTAGCACAGACCTCGTTTTTGTGTCTACACTGTCAGGACAGACCAGTAAGAGTGGATCTGTAGAGCAAAACGGTTCATACTGAAGATGTGATACATCTCAGGTGGTTCTGTATTTCGGACTAGCTCTAGTCTAGCCTGAATGCCCTTGTGCCTGGAGTATATTAGATATGCTCCTGAAACATATTCTCCATTGTGGTTTCATCCAAAATAGTTGTGTGCACTCCAAGACCAGTCCACGACACAAATATAAGCACTCTGCAGATAATCCTGAGATATTTTTTAAAAGTGCAATCTTCCTCTGCATAAAAAAAGCACTCTTTGGGATGCTCCCCCATGTGAAGTGACAATTTAATGCTAACAATTTCCCTATCTTTTTTAACCAGTTTGCAGTATGTGAAGCTATTTGCTTTCTTATGCCATGAACAAGTCAGCTTCTATATGATCCTTTGGTGAAGGACACTATCAGTATCTTCTTGAAAATTCAGATGCATTACATCAGTGAGATCCTCTTGCCCTAGGGTACACTGAATCCTTCAAACAACTCTAGTGGATTTGTAAGGTATGATTTCTATCTTCATATTCCTCCTTGTTTTATATTTATCCATAAATTGGTAAATTCTTGCACTTTACTCTTGCTTCTTAAGATCTGATGTTCATCTTGAGTCATGCAAATGGAAGCTGCTGTCTTATTTGATTCCCTTCTTTCCTTTGGTACCAAAGCCAAAATTGTTAATGGGTTAAACATCCTAATTAATAGCTCTGTTCCCTATTTAAGTTCCCTAGAATTCTGGGATGAAATCATGTTATTTGTCTCTCAGAAGGCAAGAAATTGTTGTTAGCATAACATTTCTTCTCATACCGTAACCTAGCCTCAGACAAATAGGATAGGCATAGGTATGTGTGCTTCTGTTAGTCTCAGTGCTTCAACAGTTACTGGCTACTGCAGTTCAGATAGCTGAACCCACTCCTATGGATGGTACCCCTCTTTCTAGCTAAATTCTTCAACCGAGTGGAATGGAAACCATAATATTTTTTGGGTTTCAGTGGATTTTTTTGTGGTTTTCTTTCTTGTTTTATTTACAACCTAAGATCCATCTCTTCCCATAATTAATATGAAATCATAGAATCATAGAATCATAGAATCATTTAGGCTGGAAAAGACCCTTAAGATCATCAAGTCCAACCATTAACCCAGGACTGCCAAGTTCATCACTAAATCACGTCATTAAGCAGTGCATCTACGTGTTTTTTAAAAACTTCCAGGCATGGTGATTCCAGCACATCCCTGGGCAGCCTGTTCCAATGCTTGACAAGCCTTTCAGTGAAGAAATTTTTCCTAATATCCAATCTAAACTGCCCCGGCACAACTTGAGGCCATTTCCTCTTGTCTTATTGCTTGTTATCTGTGAGAAGTGGGAGACCTACCCCTACATGTCTACAACCTCCTTTCAGGTAGTTGCAGAGAGCAATAAGGTCACTCCTCATCCTCCTCTCCATGCTAATCAACCCCAGTTCCCTCAGCTGCTCCTCATAAGACTTGTGCTCTAGACCCTGCACCAGCTTCATTGCCCTTCTCTGGACACACTCCAGCACCTCCATGTCTTTCTTGTTGTGAAGTGCCCAAAACCGAACACAGTATTCAAGGTGTGCCCCTACCAGTGTCAAGTCCAAAGGGATGATCACTTCCCTTGTCCTGCTGGCCACACTATTTCTGATACAAGCCAGGATGCTGTTGGCATT
>JAVJGI010000040.1:4974699-4985987 GCA_035590275.1 Ibycter americanus
CTTAGAGAGGATTCCTGCAAGTAGCGCTGAGGCCGCTTCTCCTTCCATTATGCAGTTTTGCAGGTATACCAATCCCTGAGGATTCCTGCAAGTAGCCAGCAGTTTTGCAGGTATAACAATCCTTCAGGATTCCTGCAAGTAGCCAATCCCTGGGAGCTCGAGTGGCACCACCTCGGCCCGTGTCTGCCCTGCCTAAGCCCCGGGGCAGCACTTCTCCCAGCCGAATTTCCCAGTCCCCTCCTCTAGCTGCTTACCGCAGACTCAGAGATTGGTGTCAGTGGTGCAATCATCCTCTGGTACCAAATGACGGAGAGGGAGTCGGACCCGAGTAACGATTGAATCCCAATATGAGTATGGTTGTTATCCTTTATTATCAGTTCAATCACAGCTTATATAGCAGAGCCACGCAGTCACACAATATTTTCCCGGCTTAACAATTGGTTCTACCCGCTGTCCATACACTCCAAGCCTTAACATGATTGGTACACACGAGCTGTCCACGCGAAGGGGTGTCTCCGCTTTCCATTTCTGTTTTCCCCCGGAGGTAGCTCCTCTTGTCCACGTTGCAACATTCCTTGTTCCTCACACCATGCCCATCATAGGCCTTCCCCTAAGTCAAAGCCCTGGGTTGCTCAGAGGTACCAAACCATGTCCTTTCTCAGCTAACCAGGTCTCCACACAGAACCTAATTCAAAGCGTCTCCAGTGTATCCTGAGGAAGAATGGATTACAAATAATGAGTTTATTGTAATCCTCTATATTTAAATATTACAATATAAAGGCCACTTACACTCCAGAGGGCTAACAATCTTAAATACAGGCAAGAACATGCAAGATGCATGAGACTTTCTGGATTCTTACCATATTTTTAAAGTCTGAAGCACAATGAGAATTTCATTTGGACAAACTGTGTCCCATTTGATTACAGTAATATGTATTTCATGGACTAACTCTTACCTTGTTATGAAATATTTATCTGATGTCAGTACAGCTTATGCAGAATGAAAGTAAAAGTTGTATTTTTCAACCTTATTCATATGTCACAGAGTTGATTTTGTCTTTATTGCTGTTTGTTTCTCCATTATTCACTGACTGAAGAAAAATTGGTTGCAGCTCATATGGGAAGAGCCTGTTTATTCCACCTTGGCTCTAAGCCATTAACCTTCCTGTACTACAGTGCTGCAGCATATATTTACATGAGATTTCAGTACATTGCAGTCATCTTTATTTGTCCATACAAATAAATGTGACCATTATTTTCTACACATTGTTGACATGAATGAACCATACGTACAATATCACAATTTCTGTTTATGTGTAGAATACAGAATACTGGGTATTATTTATCTTTCATCTTCCCTCTGACCATATAGACTTCTTACGTCCAGCTTAACTTACAGCAGTTAGTTTTGGTTAGCCTCTATCTTATTGTTTTTATGAAACATCAATGAATTTACATCATCAGTGACAGAGTTACTGTTATCACCACCCTAAAGGCAAAACTGAGTTACCTACCATCCTTCCAATTGTAGAGTTCCTGTATTCATTTCTCCTATATTTTTTATTTTATTTTAAATCTTCCACTCTCTGCTGTTTAACTGCTTTATTGGTTCCTCATCCTCAGTGCCACCATATTCTTTTCTATTATATACATTTACTATATAATTATTTCTATGTGATGTCTACATCCCTCCTTCTGACAGCATCACTAATCTTTTCATTAACTTTTCCCACAATCTTTGTTTTCTCAGTAGTTTTTGCTTGCTCTCAAAGCTCAGATCTTCTGTTTAATGTAAAGCCAATAAAGGCAAATTAATTATTTACAGAACTCTATTTAGATTTTGCAGTTAAACCACAGAAATTGCTAAAGAAGTAATTCATTGGGGATACGAACAATCAGTATGTGAATTTCAGTTCACTTCTTGTATCGGCTTTTGGAATCAGAGGTCATCAATTCTGTTTTAATTTTATAGTTTTATGCTATCCTTCATGTCCTACAGTTATTGTTATTGTTCCTGGTTACTATTCTTCTCCAACACTGAGAATGTTCTCCCAGTTTTGATACAACTATCTGTATGACATTGGTACACTTTTGGTCCCTGCTCCAACTGGTATTTATACCTGATAATATTTAGCATATATATCAATATTTATATATATATATATATATACACACATTTCTGCATTATATCATATTAACTGGGACAAAAATAAAAGTCCTAAAATCAAAGTAGGCTTTAAGAACTTAGATGTCTTTTAACCTTTAAAATCAAGATTTTATTTTTTTAATGTAGTAGGATAATTCATATATAAATATTCCTGTCTGGAAGTTTTGGCAATACTCTTGACTTTAAAATTTCGAGCATGTCTTCTGGTATTTGTGATGTCCCATAATACAATAGAACCGAGTTTTGTAATTGAAAGAGGATGAGACTGTAATTATCAATAGAGCAGACTTCTGGTCTCCAAATGGAATACTACTGTTTCTATTAAAAAAGAACAAATGCATTCTGAACATTCTGTTGCTTAGGGATGAGAAAAAAGAGAGGAAAACCATTTTCTGCAAAGGAATGAAAGTATGCCAAACCAGATAGAAATGACAGGAAAGAGATGGGAAGATTCCTACTTGTAATTTGATGAACTCATGAAAGGCACACTGCATATGAGTGTAAGTAGAAACTGACATGTCAATTAAGGGGCTGGGGGGAAGAAGGGAGGGAGAGGGGGAGTCAGAGAAAGACATTATTTTTCAACCCCTGCTTCCTTGCATTAGATTTGTAAATGGAAAATGGAAAAAAAACCCCACTGTTTGTGCTGGAAAGATGGGTGTCTATGAGAAAAATTAACACAATATACAACTATTTGGTTATGAAATTTCTCTGTTCTCGGATCAGTTGCTTTTTATGGTAGACAAGAGGACAGATTGAAGATCACAAATTAATGAGTGTTATTAGCCAAAAATAGTTTTGAAAACACATATGAAGCTTACAGGAAGCAAAATAAAATATTGAGGGCACTTCTTCTTCTTTATATATAGAATCATAGAGTCATTTAGGTTGGAAAAGACCTTTAAGATCACTGAGTCCAATTGTAAATGTATATATATGCATCAAAGATACTGTTAAAATTCTTGTGCATAAAGGTTATATGCTATTTAGTCTGATTTTTTTAATAGCCAAATGTTCTATGCGACAGCCAAATTGTTATAAAATTCATGTACGATGATATGATGCAAAGACGTAGTGAATTTACAGTGCAGCACTTATCAGGTCTGTTCACTGTTACCCCACTATAAGGATGACTTAAATCACCATAATTCAAGAGCAAAGAGATGAAGAACATGCAAATTTACATCTACTGTGAGATACACAGTTGACTTGATATCTGAACTGGTTGGGCATTGGTATCCCTGTTAAACGCCTCTCTTTTCCCTTTTATTGCTGAGCATGGCATTGTAATGGTATGGAATATCTCTTTGTTTAGTTCAGGTCATGTTCCTGGTTCTCTCAACCTATAGTGCACCCTCCAGTCTGATCACTGGAGGGGCAGAGGGGGAAACAGAGAAGGCCTTGATTCTGTGCAAGCACTGTTTAGCAAAAGCTAGAACATTAGTATGTTATCAGCACTGGTTTGGTCAAAACTCTAAAACACAGCACCGTATGAGCTGCTATGAAGAAAATTAACTCTGTCCTACTCCAGGTGTATTGGATTTGCATGGCAAGGTTTTGGTAGCAGGGGACTATAAGGGTGGCTTCTGTTAGAAGCTGCTAGAAGTTTTCCCTATGTCTGATAGAGCCAATGCCAGCTGGCTCCAAGATGGACCTGCTAAGATGCACTGGCCAAGGCTGAGCCCATCAGCGATGGTGGTAGTGCCTCTGGGATAACATAGTTTAGAAGGGGAGGAGGGGGAACTATGCAATGGCAACAGCAACCAGAGAGGGGAGTGAGAATATGCGTGAGAGAAACAACTCTGCAGACACCAAGGTCAGTGCAGAAGGAGCGGGAGGAGGTGCTCCAGGCACTAGAGCAGAGATTCCCCTGCAGCCCATGGTGAAGACCATGATGAGGCAGGCTGTTGCCCTGCAGCTCATGGAGGCTAACGGTGGAGCAGATACCAACCTGCAGCCTGTGGAGAGAGGACCCCACACCGAAGCAGGTGGATGCCCAAAGAAGGCTGTGGCTGTGACTCCGTGGGAGTCCACACTGGAGCAGGCTCCTGGCAGGACCTGTGAACCCATGGAGAGAGAGAAGCCCAGGCTGGAGCAGGTTTGCTAGTCAGACTTGTGCCTCTGCAGGAGACCCACACTGGAGCAATCTGTTTCTGAACGACTGCACCCCATGGAAGGGACCCTTGCTGAAGCAGTTCATGAAGATCTGCAGCCCGTGAGAAGGACTCATGTCGGAGAAACTCACTGAGGACTGTCTCTTTTGGGAGGGACCCCATGCTGGAACCGCGGAAGAGTGTGAGGAACCCTGCACCTGCAGGTGAAGGAGTGACAGAGATGTGTGATGAACTGACCGCAACGCCCATTCCCCGTCCCCCTGTGCCACTGTAGGGGAGGAGGTAGAGAAAATTGGGAGTAAAGTTAAGCCTGGAAAGAAGGGAGGGGTGGGGGGAAGGTGTTCTAAAATTTAGGTTTTATTTCTCATTACCTTACTCTGATTTGATGGGTAAATTAAACTAATTTCTCTAAGTCAAGTCTGTTTTGCCCATGATGGTAATTAGTGAGTGATCTCTCCTTGTCGTTATCTCGACCCACAAGCCTTTTGTTCTATTTTCTATTCCCTGTTCAGTTGAGGAGGGGAGTAATAGGGCAGCTTTGGTGGGCACCTGGCATCCAGGCATATTACTTTAAATGTGTAAATAGAGATTTTTCAAAGCATACCACCCATCTAGAGAATTTCATAGTCTTGATTTCCACACCAGATACAGATAATAGGGCCGATCCCCCAGTAGAGATCTATGCTACTACCACTATTTTAGGAAACTTACTATTTTGATCAGAGTATTGTTGAGCCTACAGTACAATGAAGTTTACTAGAGCAGGCTGTATGTGGAGCTTCTGTCTAGAGTTTAGGTGTGTATATGGTATAGCTATGCATAGATTTTAGATGACAAGCAAAACTATACATACTCAGGGTATTGAACAAAATGTTAACTGTACAAAGTTAATGTTCAGATCTGTCAGACAGTTAAATTGTTTTGTAATAGATTTTTTGAATGCTTAAAAATTACTTCCTTTTTTTCTATATTCTTCTAAGGAACACAATAGAACTAGTAAAATCAAGGACCATGGAAAAAAAGCTGTATTTTGAGTAAGGACGGAATAGGGCATAGATGGAATGGTTTAGATGGAAGTTTAGATGGAATTTCTTGCCAAATCATAAAGTTTTTGCAACTGATTTTGTCTCCTTAAATCAGCACTGAAAGAATTGAAGACTGGGCCACTTACAGCACAGGAAAATCTTAAGGCAAAATTGCTTTGCTAATGGTCTATAATTTGAGCACAAACCTGTATTATGTCTACAGGATGCCTGAATGTGGAATCCCAATTGTCAGAGCTAATATGGACCTGTTAAAATCAAATTACACGCAATGAGATCCTATCTGGCACAAGGCTGAACATGGGAGGAATGTGTAGATGCAATCAGAGACATTTCCTCAAACTGCAGGAAACTAATTTCAGCATAAAACTCTTTTTAGGAACAGATGAATAAAGGAGGTAAAAAGCTGGCTTTTTAATGACTACTATTGGCTTCACCAGGGACAGGATTTTACATTGTCCATCATACTGAAAAATTCATAGCTATTATGTATGGAGAAAAAAAAAAACAACCAAAAAACAAACAAACCCCAACCAAACCCAAACCACAAAACAGAAGATGACAGTATCAAACAGTCTAAAAGTTATTTTTCCTGATCGCATTGTAAAATCAAATCCAGATGATATGTACATATTACGAATTCTGAGTTAGCAATTAAACTTTAACTTAAAAGCCCAACGTTTGCTACTATAAAATCAGAGTAAATCTTAAATCCAGAAAAGTTGCTTATCATTTCTTTTTCCACCAGCACATGAATAGACGTTTTCAGATGTTGGCTATTAGAGAAACTCTGTGGGAAAATTTTCTTATCTGAACTTTTAATTACCACAGAGAAATATTTAATGGTTCTGATTCAACTTTTAAAACAGGAAAAACACCCTCACAGTCATTACCATGGTTCACTTATGTAATAAAAACTAGATCCCCCATGTTACCATACTTTTTAGAGGGTTTCTGACTTAGGCATCGTGCCTGTGCAGGGCCTTTTTTCAAGTTAAAATACCAGATTTGTACTTTTCACAAAGTTGTCAAGGACTGAAGGAATATGAAAACTCATTTGACACTGATTTCAAGGGTATAATGACAATTTACAAGAGCAGAGAATGACATTAAAGACAAATCTGTAATGTCACTACTATTTGTCAATTAACATGTCAAATGCTAGTGTCTGAATGATTCCTCTGTGTGAATAGACTTCAGATTTCCAGGGTTAACAGTTTTGCTACTTACAAGAGTACTCAGTTTTCATGCAGAAATTTTTCAAGGAAAAAAAAGAAAATCTAAATTAAAAGTTTTCTACAAATATGGAACTCAATGTGACAGTTTTACATTGGGTTTTTTCTGTCTGTCAATATAACTGAGCAAATAAAAACCTATTACTGCTTCAAAGCCATTACATTTATCACGCCTCCAGTTTTCTTACCCTGCAGATTTCCCACATAATAGACTTCCAAGTTCTAGTGCCTGCAACAACTGCAGTATCTCGTTATTTTTAAAAGGTTCCTAATAGCAAGAGCTATTGAGGTGCTTGAGTATGAGATGTTATTGTTTGATAAATATCCTGAGAGCTTGCAATGACTGTCCTCACAGTGAACTCTTTTTGAGAATCCTATTTTTTAATTATCTGAAGAGTAAGAACAATAAATACATTTTATATCTGCCATATTTTTGCAACGTATGGCTGCTAAAGCCTTGATGACAGACATACTCCAAACACATTAAACTATTATTCCAAATTTGCTTGAAGATACAATTGCTTGAGCAGTGAATACATTCTACTGCTTTTCTTAAAAAATGCTCAGCTTACTTCTCTTTAGCAACAATGATTGTTTTAACTATCATAAAACTGTTCAAATCTTCTGAATTCCAGCAAAAGGTAGTATTAATGACACTTTTTGCACTACAGACTACAGGTAAACTGGAATCACCTTATATATGAATCAACATAATTGCTTGTTGGATATTCCAGAAATACAAAGTTTTATTTGATGTGTTTCTAGGATATAGGGAATCTTGATCTTTTAATTGTTCCCTGACGTGTTTAGTCGCAATTGTTGGTGCATTCTTATTATGCAGGATCTCCCCATGCAGTGGCCAACCTGCTTCTATCTACAGACCACCACACCTCACACTAATATATGACACACTGAAACAATACGTGTTCAGAAAGATGATAGAAACCTGGAAAAAAAACATCCGCAGTATCAAAACAGAAAAGGAAGTTACAACTTTGAGTGTTAAAGGGGAGCAGAGAGAGGCAGATAAGTTATGTCAAGAGACAGAAAGGTATCAAATAGTGACTAAATTATTTTTAGGGTGTCACCTAACATTTTCTGTTCACTGCTGATACTTCATGATTTTGCAGTTACAACGTGAAGAGATACTAATAAAGTGAGATTGCAGAGCATATTAGGAAATCTGAAAGAACAGAACGTGTATTCATTAGCTCTGTTAAAGGTAAGAGACATTTAGGAAGAAACTGAGTAATATTTGGAAGATATTTACATCTAAATCTTGGAGGAATTATTTAGAGTCATATGCAGGAGTGGGAAGCAGGAAAGAAGTCTGGGCAACCGAACTAGAAGAGGACTTAGAGAATTTACCAGTAAGTACTCTGACAGAACTACTCTGAACTGAAGAACAGTATTATGAAATTTGATAAAAGTCAATTATTTTTGAAGTTCAGACAAAAACCAGGCAAACCCACTAGAAATATGTAGGACTGATCCTGTTAGAAAGGTCCCCTTTATGTCAGTTTCTATGAATATTTTTCATAAGTTTGTAATGGTCCCAATACAAAGAAAAATAAGACATTTATACAGAGTATTTGCAGCAAAAGCACAGTTCAGTAAAAAGTGGAAAAGGAAGATTTTGCAATGATACTTCAGTTAGCAGAAATTAACTATAAATACATCTAACCTTTCAAATACACTGCCTTCAATTCAGTGCATCTCATGTCATTAAGTTGAAGATCATTAGGACATCTTTGGTACTCAACATGTCAGGGAGGCAATGTTGGCCAGCTGACAACAGTATACAGCTGGCTTGTCTCCCAACTCTAACCCCAGGCTTCAAAATGTTTATGAAAAGTAAGTCTCTTAAGCTTTCCGTGCTTCATTTTTACAGAAAGGGAATCAAACAAACAATTTGGATGTCCTTTGTAAAAAGCTTTGATGAAAACGTTTATAAGCATTTAACATTATAATTTCTTTTCCAGGCTACAAAGAAAATCAGAACCAACATCTTACCTTCTTGTCTGAGATTCTGCATCCAGACAGATGAAAGAAATTATTGCCTCCTGATCTAGCTCATAGGGAAAGGATAATTTCCCTTATGGCTGAAGTTTCACAATGGCAATGAACAGTTAGATAAATATCATACTCTGGACTGTGATAAAGTAACATTTTGATTGTGCTTTCTCAAATTAAACCTTTTTAGACTTCAAGTCAGATATTATGGAACTATAAAATTCACCTCTATTATTTATCTTTTCTATGTATTTTCAACAATGCACATTAGAACTCTTTGAGGAAGACAAAATAGTAACAAGCACTAAGCATAAATATAAGTTGAAGGTGGAGAAGGGAAGGGTTGTTTGTTGGCAGCATATTTAAATAAGCCATATTACATATTTATTGTTCCTGTAACTGACTTGCTTTTTATATACCTTGAAGGTGAGTTTATTGACGTGTCTCTTCTGCTTCGCATTTTGCCAGAGAATATTTGACTATTGTGATAAAAAATTCTTTCCTAAGATACTTACTTCCCTCTCTAGTAATTTTCTCTCATTTTTTATGTTGTGTGTCAGGTTTTCGCCTTCCTTGCACATTTATACAACCTCTGTTGTATATTTTCTCAGTATATTTTCTCAGTATATTTTCTCAGAGATCTTTTTTTTCCCAGGCCTCTATTGACATTTTCTTTAGACAACTTCACTGTAATTAATAGATAATTACTGCTCCGTAATGTAAATCATTATTCTTATTACTGCTTGGTCTGAACACCCAAAAGACTTCAAATCCTGGAAAATGACCCCTATCTACAGAAGTCACTGAGAAAAGCTCTGCATGTTGGGTGGCTCCGTTCCTCCAAAGCTAAGCAGCAGCTTAGCCTGGGTCTGAAGAACATAAGTACAAAAAGGGTCATTTTGGCATACAGCTGCTGCCAGAATCCTTTGCATAGACCTCACATTAGCAGACTTCCCCTAGTTCACACAGGAATCCCTGTGGTAAAGCAAAAAGTTAAATTAATCTCTAAAAAATATCTCATACCTGTATGATCACTCCTTATAATCTCTAAGCAGCCAAGATTCTAGACCTTGCTATATTCTGAATATCCAGGACTATCTGGGACTCCATTTAATTGACACTTGGGAGATACTGCAGACAACAGTGAATTTTTCTTTCCAGAACAATATTCTTATATATATTACATGTAACTGCAGCTAGTTATTTGTACTTTATAACATTTGCAAGGCCCTATCAGGAATTAGACTTCACGTGAGGGACACTTTACTTGCACACTCTAAAAGACAGTTTTAGGATAAATGTATTATATAAACAGAATTCAAACTGTTGAAAAAAGGCTGTGCTATTATTTCCATTTTACACATGCAAATCTGGAGCAAAAATAGTTCAGGAAACTCATTCTCAGAAGAACCTGCTTGTCCAGCTTGGGGCAGTGTTCTCTGGGTGTGCTTTAGTTTAGAAGAAACCTCACATACAGAAGCAAAATTATCAACTGGTACCGAGATATAAAATACTGAACTCAAGCTAGACATCTTATCCAAGTACATCATTCTTTAATGGCCAGAATATAGTAAAAACAAAGAGGCAGTAAACTGTCAATCACTCTTTTAAGCGGCTAAATGGTGTTTGGGAGCAGGGACAGGACACCTTGTCTGAGAATACTAGTTTATTTCTGTTAACTAACCCAGAGAAGCTGCCTCATTTCTTACTGCTGCATTTAGGGTGGGATTAGCTTCACACTCAGACAGATGAACACCATTGTCTGTATTCAGTTTAGGCAATACAGGCAAGAGTGCCAAGATCTATTCATTAATCTCAAAGTAGCCAACAACCTTGGCTCACCTAATAGCTGTCTGTAGTCTACTGACTGTATTGACTAGATCTCTATTGACTATATTAGGATCTTAGACACTAAGAAGATGACACCTACATGTGAGACAGCTAAATTTAAGAGTTAATCTGGAGCTGAATCTTATCCTTAACATGTGAGTATTTTTGAAGACTGCAGTCAAAGTAACTTGCTAAACTGAATACAGAAACACAAAAAGAATTAGTATTGAGGATTGGACCATCAAACCCCTACAGATATTTAGGCAAGACTGATAGAGAATACCTGCTTTTCACATTCTCTTTTCTCAACAATAATAAACATTTCACAGCATTTCATCAGAAATTTTAGAGACAGAAACACACCTTGCAACATACCAAATCTGGGAACAGGATCCAGATCTCCAGTTCAAGACCAGTTTCTTAATAAGAATAGCCATTCTTCCTCCCTGTGAGAAACAAGAACTTATTTTTTAGCTCAGTATACAACCAATGAAAAATCTGAAAGATACAGACACAAAATATTTTGTTTGAATTAGCTTATGAGGTCTACTACATGGAAAAAATCAGGTTTGGCCTGCAGTGACTAATAGATTTGTGCCTGTGCTAGAACTAAGGCATAGGAGTGACTCACTCCTTGCATTTGAAGAAAGCCAAGAGACAGAATGACTTTCTCAAATCAGCTCGTCACGTTCACAGTACAGTTATAACAGAAGACTGCTGACTCAGTTTCCCTTATTCTACTTATCTTCAGATAAGAGTTGGTCACTGTCCTGTCATTTTAAT
Organism: Ibycter americanus; assembly: GCA_035590275.1. Taxonomy (NCBI): domain Eukaryota; kingdom Metazoa; phylum Chordata; class Aves; order Falconiformes; family Falconidae; genus Ibycter; species Ibycter americanus. The sequence goes on from JAVJGI010000040.1 coordinate 4,985,885, forward strand.
ATATTTTACTGCTATTCCCTAGATGCAGAGGAACTGTAGGGGGTTAATTAACATTGATAATATACAGTTGTGGGCTTGCTTCTGGGGTGGTGGGTTGGCTGAT
>JAVJGI010000040.1:4986087-5001426 GCA_035590275.1 Ibycter americanus
AAGAAGCAGGGTGGACTGGCCTGAAGAGGATGAAGAAACAGCACAGACAGTAGATGAACTTTTGGAGGCTTGTGTGGAAAAGCCTTGCTACAGCCAGCTAGTTTCGTAGTGCTGCAACACCTAGATCCCTGTAGACTGTCATTTCTGTAAAAACTTGGTGCCAATCTTAATTTATTATGCTGGACTGGAAAATTTTTCCACCTTCAATTCCTTCCTTCTGTCTCAAGGGGAAGCTCTTGAAAGATTATTGGAAAAATATGCCACAGACTTTACAGCTCATAGAAACCTGTGCTAAGGAATGGCAAGGACTGCTGTGCAGCTGAGGTGAATGTGAAAGCTTTATGAAAAATTGCTTGCAAAACCTAACAATACTTTGTCACCTTCTGTAAAATGCAGAAATTAATAACAATTGAATGGACCAGATTGCAAAAAAATGTAGCTAAGAGCAATTAAATTATGTCTAAATTACAATATGTCTATGCTATACTACCATAATGTAAACCTTAGTAATGTTCCATGTGTTATTAAATCAATCATTAGAAGGTGGTGTATTCAACCTACATCTTATACCAATATACCAAATTTCCATTAGCCTTATACTGTCACCCTATACAGTATAACAGAACTCTCTTAAGTTCTATAGTTTCTATACTCTGCCACCATTAAAAGCCTCTCTCTCTCAATAAAGGAAAAGAGTAAATTTTCAGATCTTGAATGTTCAGATACACTGATCAGGAGCTTGAAAGACATGTAACAAGCCACTGTCTAAAATTAGACTTCTGCTGTAAAGTCTAGTAAAAGCAGCTATGAAGTAAGGTGTTGACAGGAACACTGACTAGTCTTTGCTTGAAAAGCAGAAAAAAGTAAGTTCCCCCATTTTCCCGTGGTCTTGTTTCACCTACAGAGGACATGATGGTTCTTTAGCTATGAAGCTGTATGGTTAACACTTTTAACTGTCAGTTACTTCTTTTCACTGTAAACTCTAATTTTCTCTTGGTTGTGTTTTCTCTCAGATTTACCTTACTTATGAACATTTTTTCCAGAAGCCCTTTCTTCTCTGCTACTTTTTAACTCTGTGACAAGTTTTCTACTCAGAAAATTACTCGCTTTCTTCAATTTTAAGTCAGGGTAAATGGTCTAATAAACAGTGCATTTAATATCATTAATCTGTTAGATTTTTTGATATTGGCAAATCACAAGGGGGGAAAAAAACCCCATTGGCTAATAACCATTGAACATGCAGTGGGTTGGGGTTTTTTTGATGTGTATGCTTTTTTAATGCAGCATTTGCTATCACTTGCTCAAGGTGATTTCCGTACTCTTTTGTACAGTTCCACTTGTGATTGTTTTTCAAATCATGGCATCCTGCTCTATCTCGTTGCCTGCTGTTTTCCTTCTTTACCCTGTAACTGGCAATAACGTGAGGTCTCAAACATATTTCATGCATGCTTTTTTGGTTCATTGAGATAGGGAGGTAGGGTGAAAGGAGCAATGTAACTGGTATGGGAAAGACAACCCTCGTATATATTATCAGTACACTGTCTGTTTTGTGCTTGCATTCTTTTCCTTTTAGTTCAAGATTCTGGAGATTACTTTTAATGCCTATATCTTCACTAGTTCTTTCTTACAGCCTAGAAAGAGCTAGTGAAAGAAATCCAGATGCACTGTTGGATTAATTTCAAAACTCCTCTTTCCCTTACTGATACCTGTTTTGTACCTTATAGCAAAAGAGGTCTGCTTTGCAATTCAGGTCTAGATGGAATTTAGTCAGTTTTGCAAGATCTGTTGGATTTACTTGACTTTGGAGTGGAAGGAAGATATTTTAGGGTTGTTTTGTTTTGGTTTTTTTAAATATAGAGGCAGAGGAAGGAAGTATCTTTCCTTTATTATTGGTAAGTCATCCGTGAAGAACAAATTTAGCAGAGGTGTCTGCAGCTGCATGATATTTAAAATATGGTCACAGAATATGAACCAGGCAAATCTTTAAAAAACGTAAATTACTATCCAAAGAGTTCTCCCTATGTTTGAGATGTAACTCAAATTTGAAGTCAGAGGAAAAAAAAAGTATTCATAGATTATTTTTTTCCTTTTACACAGATGTTTCCCCTTTAAATTGAATTTGATGACCTCAGAAAACTTTTATAGTCAGAACATGCAAGGGGTAGCTCTGAAACACCTCTTGATTTTATTGAAGAGTCACACTAAGATGGCAAATATGATGGTGCTGACATTGTCATAAAGTTATATCATACAAAGAAAAAAGTGATGCAAATACTAATTTTGCCTCCAAAACACTACCTTTTTCTTCCCACTCTGATCACAATGAAAACTCTGAAGTAAGCTAACTGGTGGTGGGAGGTGCTATAACTGCACTAGGGACGCAGGACTGGGCCCTCATACAGAAACCGTACTGTCTCTACCCAGGCACAGGATTAGTGACAACTAGTCACTCTGCTGGTATTGTAATCCATTTTTATCTAGATCAATATTAGCTCAGGTTTGTCTACCTGTATTTTGATTGTAATTTCTAATAAAGTATTGATGTACCTTGTCCATCTGGCAGAACGCTACTGTGGACTTTCTATCTATGGACATACCTATAAAGGGATAAGCACAACTGCTTGATTTTTCCAAAATCTGCGGGAAGAGCTGGATACACCCTCCCCCCTCCACACTCACACACACACATCACCAGCTTTCTGTTTCTGCTTCTTAAGCTAAATATTATTTGTCTAAATGGATGCAACACTCAAAACAAATTAAAAGCTGAATATGTTTATTTGTGGAGATTAAGAACTGCAAGAAATACTGAAGTACAGGATTTCTCATTTATTATTTCTTTTACTTGCTATATTTACTCAGTTCTAGGATTAATTTTGGGCCTGTGTAAAATGTATAGTAATCCTAGATATGGGCAGCATAGAATTTACTTATTTTTCTTTGTCATTACCAGAACAAGTACAGCATGGTAAGAAATAGCAAAGGAATTTCAAGTCCTCAAACATGGCTTTTTTTTCTTTTTTGATTGTTTATTTACTTTTAACATTAGTGTAATATAAACCAGAAAAAAAAAATTACTTCATTTGGAAAAGCGATCTCCTAGAAGATACAAGTTTCTATGCATCTTAGATTTTAAATATAACTTTTAAAGATGGATATGGGGGATTAGCCATGAGTTTAGCGATGTAATGGGTTCCTGGGAATCTCTTTTTTGAATGATTGCAGGTTTTCCTATATCTAAATGCTTTGTCATGAAGTCAGAAGACATTATTATCTATATGAATATATATATTCACCTACTACCAGGACTGAGAAAAAACATTACAGATAAAAATTACATTTTCAGGTAAATTAAAACTATAGGTTCAAAGAATATCACTGGAAGATTTCAGCTTTCATTTGACTATTGTTTCTGGAGTTTATTTGATATTATAGAATTACAGGAGGATTGAATAAGTCAGGCTGGAAGGGACTTCAGGAAGTCTTTTGCCCAACCTCCTGCTCGAAGCAAAGTCAGCTGTGGGATCACCAGGCTGCTCATGGCTTTTTCCACGTGTTCATATACTCATAACTTCCCTCTTCCTCCACAATGACTATGAGGACTGAAGACAAACAGTTGAAAATACAGTTGAAAATACAGGTTTGAAATAAAAGCTCTTAATTCTTTCAGTCCATAACCCACATTTCAATTAAAACCATTTAAAATTAAAATTATTATTTCACTGGGATAGAGGGTCACTTTTACAGTTCCTAATCTTGCATGACCTAAGCACAATAACCTTGATTTACAATGCCATAAACTCATATTCAAGCAGGCAGTGTTCATTCATTAAACACTCATTTTAAATTCCTCTGTAATAAGCAATTACCTTGCCAAAGTCTTGTACAATGTCATATATTTAGGCCACTGACATACAAAATTCCCTTGTAGCCCAGAAAAAAAATACTGTATGACACTGAGCATACAAGTTTCTCAAAAGATTGGCCTTTGCAGAAATATAAAGCTTAACCCCTGCAAGCCATACTACAGAAAATGTAAAGCTCCCTTTGTACAGGGCTTTTATTAATGTCTTGTGACAGTGGTGAGCAATACTGAACTGCAAGTACTGAAGCAGAACCTCGAGTAAAACACAGAGGTTTTTCTGTTCCTGTGGCTCTGAGTGCTTTAACCCAGCTTCTGGGTCAGAGTTCTGGCTCACAGTTTGAGTAAAAGATATATTTCATAGGGACTTTTGACAACTGAGATTTTTATGCATGTTCACAAGCACAATCCTGTCTTCTCCACACATTATCAGCATATAGATCTTATTTGTATTAGCAGAAAATGGAATGATCAATGCAATCCAATTGGCAATAACAATCCTAGAAACTGTAAAATGAGATGAGCTCAAGTGAGTTCAGAGCAGGAGCGAATTTCAAGCTGCACCTTAAAATAGCCTGACCTCAAGTCAAACAAGAGTGATTATTAGGTTTACTGCATGTCATACAGGAATTAACAGCTTTCCAGGCATATGCTGTGTACTACTGTGCTGAGTCTTGAACGATCTTTACTAAAGAGACAAAAAGAGATGCAGATTTCAGGGAGGAACTGAGACACTGCCCCTTTTAATCTCTGTTTATATTTCTATTTTACTGTCTCCCAAGACATAATAGTGGCTTTCAGCCTAGGTGTGGAATTCATACCAGCTCATGGACTTGCATCAGCAGGGAGTGATGCATTTACCACTTCCATTTCTATAAAGAAACACAATGTTGCATGGGACTCTCCAAAGGAGAAATGCAATTAGAAAATCTGTGAGAGACACTTCAATGTAAATTGTTCTGGTTAGCAGAAATGAGGACTTTTATGAAGGCAAAATTAAAAATAGTTTGTCAGCCTTTAAAACAGAAGTACATGCCCTACACAAACTGTCACAAAAATCCAGGGGCTAGTATCCATAGAGTTGCCAAGAAAAAGGTAGCTTTCTTTGGCAGAACTAAATCACCAGACTGTAATCCAATTTCCTTTACAATGAAAACAAATTTGGCATCTTGATAAACACACATTTCCATATTTTCTTCCTCTTTCTGTAGGCATGATAGAAAGGTGTTGTTTATGACTCCAAAACCTTTTCATCTCAAGTGCTCCCCAACACACCTCAGGGGAAACTGGTTTACAGTAGTAGTAGTTCTTCCTGGCAGTAAAAATGAAATAATGAGACCGGCAATTCCTAGAAATTACATTTGTAGAAAAAAAGGAGAGGAGGGGAAAAAAGAAAAAAAAAAAGACTCCAGGATGAAATAGAAAAAACAGCTTTAGATATACCAGCCAGTACAAAAGTGACAGCTTCTCCCTTCTTGTATTTCACAACACAAACAGGTAAACTTTTTCTTTTCCCACGTCCCACTGTGCATTACTGTAAGCTGCAGAAAACAGAATCCTCAGTATGCACAACAGCCTGAAGAAATTCCTCTCTAGCTAAGTCTAAAAGGTGATGTTTTCAAGTACTGGATGAGCCACTCACACGGAAGAGCTCTACAGAACAATCTACGAGACGAAATAAAACAGTCAGGGTCAGAGTTTATATACTCCTTTTTTTTGTCCCTTTCCACCGTAATGATTGTGCAATAGTTCTAGCTCAGTTAACCTTGTCTTATTTTAGCTAAACTTGATCAGATCCAAAAAAAACACTGACTTTTTTTATAGACAAGATAAGGCCCTGTGACCTAGCTGTGAGAAAGGAAAGAGCAGAATCATGGCAGGACTACTGTATTTCTGAAAGCACAAAGAAATAGCAGTGTGTGCCTAGGTACGTTCGTGTAGCAGTTCAGTGTGCATAAGCCACCCATGACCTTGGGCTGCAATTTGAGAGAGTTATTAGACAGTGGTACCTCCTCCCAGGTGCTCTTTTACAGCATCCTCCCTCCTGCCACAGCTGGTCTGCCATAGCAATTGTCTAATCCCTTCTGCTGTAGAGGTTCAGACATCTTACCCTGTGGATACTCCTACTATGTCCCTACCCTCATCCTGCTCTCAGGTGTGCCACCTCCTCCACACATCCTGACGCTCACCTCTATTATCGTCCTTTTTCACATGAAAATCACAAAGACCTGAAGAGGGAAAACATTAACCCCATACATAAACTCTTCTGTTGTTTTTGTGGGGTTTTTTTTCCATATTCTGAAAGAAACCATACGAAAATGACAGTCTGCTTTTCTTAAACATGTACAGATTTACAATGTACAGCTTACCTTTGGCCTTTCCATAGTGCCCATAGCCCTGCCAAGCAGGCTTTGAATTATTTAACTGATATTCATAAAAACACACTTAGACCCGTAATATGTTATTTTATCTTATCTTGCTCCCAATAACATCTTCTTCTGTCTCACCCAGGCAGATTAGTACTTTTGGATTTCTGTCAGAGGGATTCCTCAAGAAGAGACAGCAAGGAACCAAGTAACATCAGTTTTTCATCTGTTAAAGAGCCACACAACTATCCTATCAAAGTGACTAGTAAAAATTACATACAAAGATACAGGTTTCCAGGAAACAGTTGTCAAAGCCTCATAGCTATATACAGTATTAAAGGTGACTGTAAAACAGGAAAAGTACCTTTTGCTACTACTATGCTTTTAACAGAGTTTCTAAATTTGAAACTAACTTTGAATTGGAATTTGGAGTGGGTTTAAGATATAATAGATACTTCTGGTCACATGTTGGTCCTTCTGTGATCAAAGTATCTCCTTGCTTTATAGCTCACCACACTCAGGAATGGATACTGGTGTATAATTCCACATTTATATAGACTTGCAACCATAATTTATGAGTAAATTTCACGGTCCTTCCACTTTTATTGTTCAAAAGCAGAGGATAAAAAAATTCTAATTATTCCTGGTTTTGTATGACACGTGCTTTACAACTGAAAAGTTGAAAAGTAGAAAGTACTCAAAATGTATAAGCAAACTAAGCTGCTCTTCAGAATGTTTTCTTCTCTTGAAACAAGTTTCACAGTAACTGTGTAGTATCAGGAAGTGCAAAATATCACTATGCCACTTCTGAAGCATCCAGTAAGCCTTTTGCTGCAATGAGGAAATGACTGGGATAGGCCAACAGTCTATTTCAGAGAAAAAAACCTAATTCTTTAATAGGGGTAATGTACAGTACTACATAATAATAATAACAACAATAATAATACATTAATAAAAATTACTGTCCAACAGTAGACAAGTAAGAAAATGGCTTGTGTTCCCACTCCTTCCCTTGTGAAAAAAAAAATTCAGGTTGCAGCACCACATTAATAAATCAGGGTTATTACTATGATCAATGGAACCCAGTTCTGATCCTGAAATCATGAATTGTATGTCAACATAAGTGCGCAGTGGACATTTAGAGGAAACTGGGAAGGCTCAGAAATATCTGTAGACCTTCAAGTATTCAGGAAATTTCCGTATGTTTTAAACCATGCAAATGTCAAATTTTCCAGGCTAAAAGCAAGCCCTCCACAAACACACAGATAGGGAAATTACTAAGATTTATTTAGCACGTTGAAAATTTGCTAAGCTTAACAAACTGACCTTTAAATTTATGAATATCCAATCAGAAAATTCTGGTTGATAACAACACTAGTTAATAAAATAACTGAATAAACCCCATCTACTTCATTAGAGTTCTGATTTTGTAAGTTACAATTTAAAAACCTACATTAAAAAAAAAAAAAATACCTGATGAACACTCACTGGATTTCCTACCCGTGTCTACATGCAGTAATTTCTGTTATATTTTAGTACAGTTTTATGAAATCTGCTCAGTTATAAAGAACATTCTGCTTCTGTCCACCACCCTTTTTTTGGAAACACAACTATGTTTAACCATGATACGACTTTTTGATAGCATGCATGAACTTCATGAACCTGGTAAAAAACATACAACCAGAAAAATGTATGCCCCAAACATCTGACAGGCACTGAATGAGTCACTGCGTTATTCTAACAGCAGTATGAAGCAATTAATTTCAAAACTATATGAGTACATAATCAAGATACTTTTGATAAGGAAATGCCCCTGCACACTAAAAAAGAAAACTGACTTAGATGGTTTGGGGCAGCATAAGAAATCTCCTGTTAGTTGCCTGATAACCTTGTTTAGACTGGCCATTTCTAACTCATACCCAACAGCCAGTGCAAGATTGAACTGTGGCCCAAAAGGAAGAGATTTTCCTCTGTTCCATTGTGTACCATCAATTAAACGGTTATTGAATTTAAAATAGCACAGGGTTGAGTATTCTCATTTTATTTATTTGTTTGCTTCTAGGCATTCAGAGTATTTAGCTACCATGATTAAATATCAAGAGCAGCAAAATAATACTGCTTCATTTTCAAATGAATGCATTTGTCTTTTGCAAGTCCTCCATTCCACTTCCCACTAGAAAGACCTTTTTCACTCCTAACAACCTGGAGAGACATGTATAAACTCTTTGTAGTATCTGATCTGACCTACTTACTTTGGGTTTTCTTTTTTTCAGAAGTTAACCGTGCTAGTTTACCAAGCTCTGGTGAAACTTGGCTCCTGACTCTAAGGTGCCTATATTATACAGGCTGATACATCTATTGCCTATATATTTTGAGAGCATTCCAAAACTTTTGTAAATCCTCCTAGGTCCCTATTTTTTTAATAAATATGGCCACCGATAACTATTTATCATGCAGACAATTTTAATTAACAAGTATGTTAGGATTCCATATGATCTTAGCATAACAAAGAGATTAATTTCATAAATGCTTCATTTTATAAGAAAAAAAAGATGGATAATAAACAAAATTGCTCATGGAATCCTATACTGTCTCAAACATCTGTCTGCAAGTGACTGCTGAGTTATTTACAAACAATGTCTAATATTTATCTTCTCTATTAGATAGACGGTGCGGTAGATGGAGCTTTATTTTTCTTTTTTGAAATCCTCATTAAAGCAACGTTCATGAAGCCTTCAAACTTGAACGTCTACTCAGTCATTCCAGTAATTTGTTCCTCTGGAACCTCTCTTCAAAAAAATGTTTATTTTTTTATGATCAGTATTCTTTGTTAAAGAATTAACATTGCATATACTTTATTTCTTGGAAAAATTTCAGAGAAAGATCACTTTTTAAAATTCAAGGGAATTGTAACGCATAATTTTCTTGCACATCAAGATCAAGGCATTCTTTGAAATCATGTATTCTCTGCAACTGACAGGAAGTTTTAGATAATGCAGATCTGAAACATGTAACAGTAATAAACCAAATGAATAATAGTGTAGTGGCAGATTTATTCTGGGATTCAGTAACACTACCATCTTATTTAAACATGATATTTCCTAGTTTTTCCAAAATGCTTTGATGTAGAAAGCCTCTTTTTTTTCTTATTGTCAATGCTGTACATGCAAAGAAAGTGAACTATCTGAAATATATGCTATTCGGATGATCAAAATATTAAGTTACCAATCCTTTTCCATTAACCATCTTGAGTTTTGTTTTAAAATTCACTATTTATTTGAAGAAAATTGTCAGCATTCTATACATATCAGATTTGAAAGGGTACTAATTTGCTATTCAGAATCATACTAGTGCTTTTAATACAACATTCAGCAAGACCACAATCTAATAAATCTTAAATAAATAAATTGTGATTTGCGGCACATCTCCTTAAAGCAAATAGATAGGATGAGTGATAAGGGGAAGGACGTCAAAAGTAATTTCATCATGATAAGTATCTAAAAACTATGATGCTTTATCTGATCAATATCTGAAGCTTCCAAAGCTCCTAAATTTACAATATCCAGGATGGCTTTATTCCCAAGACACTGACAGATGTGAGTCTCGAGCTGGCATCTTCATGAAGCAGTCTGTTGCACATAGCTTGATTTTATACGTCTAATTCTTACTTTTTCAAGATTTAAAATACACAAAACAGAGCTGTAAACTGATGCTTATTTTGGTGTTACAGCTATAAAGAAACTGACTTTTTGCAAAGAACAATCTGCATGTTTACATTTTTGCTTCCTCAAGTAAAATGCCAGTTAAGATTTCAGTTACAAAATAAATTATAATAAAATCAAAATAAAACCAAAATAAATTATAAATGAAAATCTGAGAAGTTGTCTTTAACTACCTTAATAAAGGACCAAAACCAAGTACTATTTCGTTTTGCATATTATAAACTGCAAATGTGTTTGGGAAAATGTTCATACCAGACATTAGCAAGGACGATTTAAATAAAAAGCAGAAGAGGAAATGAGCATTTCTAATTGCAAAATCTTGCCAGTTCTAGTGCCTGACAAGGCAATTGTAAATTTTGACATAAAATCCACTTACTTGCTGCCTCATTGACTTTGTCTGGGTACCTTTTGATGTGCACAAGATTACCACTAAATATTCATAGCACAGGAATATAAAGCAGTTATAAAGACAATGAATAGTGGCTAACACACACAAAAAAAGACAGCAAGGAGTATCAATGTACTAGACTGAGCACGAGTATACCCTTGTAAGTATCACCCTTGTAAACATGCAAGCAGTCTTCAATGAGGTGAGGAAGAGGCAATTTCCCTCACTCCCTGCATTGGCATCGCTTAATCACCACCTTCCAACTCCTGTTTTCCCTTTTAATTCTGTATGTTTCTATGTCAGTGATGTTTTCCTATCTTCAGTCCTTGACCTGCTATGTATACCCCTCTCAACAAATTAACCTCATTCCACAGTTTTACTGTTCCTTTCTTGTGTGGTTCATCTCTGCAGTTTATCCTTGGTCTGAGCCAAGGTTATGTAGTTGCATCACGAGACCATGGCCTGGGATCGCAGGGAGCACAATCTCAGGGACAGGGAAGTTGTGTGCTGCCACATACATCACTACAGGCATTTGCTCTGATCTACCCACTCAGGCTGCTACCTGCTTTCCTTCTTGTTATTGTTATGCTATCCTGGAGCTGAAACAGATTTTAAAGACACAGAAACAACATCCGTTGAAAGACTAAGCAACAGGTCGACAAAGGATGCAAATACTTGTGGATAATTACTACCAGGATTATACTTGCACTTTTATGCAAAACCATCTGGGTTTCATAAATTAAGTTTTAATTTAAACAAAAAACAAAAAACCACAACACAAAAAAAACCCACAAAAACCCCAAAACAAACAAAAGAAACAAACAAAAAAAACCCAAAAACCCCAAACCAAAACAACAAAAACCACACCATGCTGTAACATACAGACCATGGGAAGTCCTGTATGATTTAATGTAATACTTTAAAATACATACCTATCATAAGCTTCAAAACTACATACAGCTCAGTAACTGCTGCTCTTTAAACCCAAGCCTTTTCCTTCATGACTGCGATGAGGATGTCTTAATTCCCTTCGTCTTTTCTGTTGTAAGAAATACAGGACTACTTAAAGCAAGTAAAACTTTATACTATTCGATTTGTTCACACACTTCCACCCCAAACATCAAAACTCTTGTTTGAATGTCTCCTTCCAACTTTGAGACTGTTTCCTAAATTCAATGAAATTCTGCAATGGAGAAAATATCTCAAAGCTATACGTTTCCTATGAGGTTTGTAACAACAGGCAGCCAGACTGAGGAGAGAGAACTTGGGTTAGGAGCAGAGTATGACCTTAATTTTCATATTAGGCATCAGATAATACATATCCACAGAAATGTCCAAAATTACACCACTTGTGAAACTGTTTTATTGCACACTCCTTTCCCTTCAGTAGTTCATCAGTAACCCACATGCCTTTTTATACATGCTTTAGTACTTTCCACGGCCCACAGCCCACCAAATCCCAGGAAACTGAAATTATCTTACTAAAGATATACCTACTATGAGTTCATGATAAAAGTAATGCAGAAGCAATCCATCCTGCTCCCCCACAGAGCAGGAGATAAATGTTGTGCTTATGTCTAGATCTGCAAGTAATGTATTGGTTAAGAAAAAGAACCTATTAGTATAAGGCTATATTACAAGCTACAATTAATCTTTCCAGCTGGGCCCACTCTCCCGCATTCTGCCACAAGTCAAAGACCTACTGGAATTCTATAGAACTTTTCTTTCAATAAAAATAGAAAAAAAAAAATCTTGTTCTATGATTATTTTATTACTGTAAGAATTTCCAATGTTCAAGCACAGTAATACCTAGCAGAGTAGTACTATTTCAACCTGTTACAATCTCTTTCTCTAAAATGTGTTCCAATTTCTTATGAACTAGGCTACTGAAGGGCACAATGAGAGGGTAAATGCCTTTTGTAAGAAATGCACTTTTAAACATCTGTGAAACCCTGAATTTTGCCTAATCTAAGCTAGAACTGCAGTGCTCTCCTGAAGTGAAATGGAACACTGCCCATTCAAGCAAGTGGAGGACCTGATTTCAAATCTTTTCTTACCCAAACACAACAGGTATCTTTTCTATAGGAAACAATTTGCTGAAGAGTAATTTTTTCCTTCTATCTTTATGGTCATTCCAAGTAGACCTCTTATACAACTAATCATACACTTGCAATACCTGCAGACATATCACTGCTTTCAATGGCAGGACTAGGTACAGAAGAGATTATTGTTTCTAAAAATTTTATGATAATCTGTCCTTTTATGTAGGTTGAGCCACATAAATTCTGTCCAGAGTTTTAGAACCAAGCTCTGTAAGTTTTGTCTGAGACACAGGATGACAAGATGCTCAGCCCAGTAATGAAAACCATCAAAGATCAGGGCAGAAGAAATATTCCTGAGGGAACTTCACTGGCTTGAATTGCAGCAACTGTGATCTTAAAGCACCTAAATGTTGAACAGACGATGAGACTTAGCCTTGAACACCCATATTCTGTGGATCTTTTTGTGGATCTGGGCCAACATAATTAAGAATTCTAACTGATCCTACACAGCAGCTCCAATGAATTTTAAATATCAGTTTCAGCTCTCTAACCATGTACAAAGTAATGCACCCAAGGGAACAATATAAATCCCTGTATTTCAGGCCAGACTGACCTCTAATTGTCAAGAGTTGGGAGGAAATTTTGTCTGGAAATGTTACGTCTCAGTTGTATCTTGCAGGGTTTCTTGAGCTTTACTATGACGCACCAGCCAGCACAAATTAGTTTGATTCAGGAGAGCATTGCCTGTGCCTATATCTAAGCTTTTTTAGGTACTACCCTCAAAACTTAGCACTTAACTTTACTTTCAGCTTCCTAAGTTTCAACTGTAAGAAATAAAAATTATAAGTTTAAATTATTTTTAATAATCACAGAATGGTATGAAATAAACTGCTTTTCTACTATTAATTTCTAAATGAGTTCTAGAAGTGAGGGGTTTTTTATTAGTATAACATTCATGAAACAATCCTCTCACTACAACCTGACTATTCTACATTTTTAAAAGAATGAATATCAAGTCAGGTTTGACAATATTCCTTGTTTATACGTAGTTGCTCTGAGGTACTGCAATGTGATCAGGAAAAAAAAACACATCCAAACACAAAAATTGGGCATGCACTGAAACAAGCAATGTTTCTTGATTTTAGAGGAGTGTCTTGCTTTATGAATGTAGCTCACCAGTCCTAGGAATGTTACCAAAAGCAGAGCATGCAATTTATAACAGCTAATTTTATACTAGCTTTTAAAATCTGAAATGATGGAAGATGTTTAAGATTTTACTGCCGCATAAATACTGATCTCTTAAATATTTTATATTTTTTTTGGAACAGTCATGCTTTTAAAATTTGTTTTGCAAAAACATTATTGTACAAACAATAAAACCGCCAAAGTGCTAGGCAGCTAAGTATGTGGGCTGGGGTGGACCCCCCCAAACTGTCATCTATATAGTTTGTCCATGAACCTTTGTCAGATTCTGTTAGTTGTGCAATATCTGCAAAGATAACTAAGTCTGATTGTTATTATAGAATTAAATAGGATAATAAGCAGTACCTCAAATGAAAGAGTTCTGGATTGAGGATTCTTATCTTCCAACAAGATTAATCAGGCAACTGCTATAAATCTGTACACTATTGTCACTATACAGCATTTAGGAAGTCCTAATAGATTTTTTAAAGATTAACTTTAGTTATTTTATTATTGATAACTTTATAGGGTTTTATTTTTTGTAAATGTTCATAGATCAGAAACAATAGGACTTACGGGACTGGTGTGTTGACTGCTGTTACCTAGTGTTTATTTAGGGCTCAGTTCTACCAAAATCTATACTTCCTTATTGCTGCCTTCTTGTGTGCATGTTGGACTTCTGAGACATAAGAACAAAACACTGAAGGACTGGAAGGAGTATGTTTTCTGGTGGGGGCTGTCATTATCTGTCCTTTATATTCCTACTTTTTACTCCCATTTATTACTTTTCAATCCTATAGATTAGCCTGAAAGACATGGTGTCTAGATTGGAGCAGGGAGTTAAAATCTGACATCTGGATTCAGGTAAGTCCTGAGAAACTTAAACAAATCATGAAATACTTGAGTGAATTCTACCTTATAGTTGCACAAAAAGCCTAATTTCTCAGTGAGGGAGGATGAAATTAGACAACCATGCCTTTTTTTCCTTTTTGCCTTGCTACACTAAGAAACAAATTTTAAACAGACAAGACATTGGGACAAGTTTGTTGTGTGCCATAATGACTGCCTGACAAGTTAGGCTACAAAAAATCTAAGGGAAAAACAACATTCTGAATCTTTGCTCTTCTTTCTCCTGTATGACTAGTAAGTGTTAAAGAAACAACCAGAGAAAAAAAGAACAAAAAAGAACAAAAGAACACAGGTTTGACTGCAAAAACAAGAACAGATCCAAAGCTTCTCATCTAGTTTTATCTTTTTTCCATTAAAAGGCACAGTTGGAGGCTTTTAATCCAGGTCCTGTTCAATACCTTCATGTTGTTAACACAATCAATTCTATCTTCATGCTACTCGAGAATTACAGTTTTAGGAAGGCAACATACATAAAAACAAGTTTCTTTGCTTATAGCTGTCAAGTCTGCCTTTCCAGTGAGAACTAATTCCCCAAGAGCCATCTGCTTCCTTCCAGGGATGTATTCTCTCCTGATACTGTCATTCACAACACTGTTTGAGCATTGTGGGGATACAGACTTCTATTTCAGCATGCAAGTCTAGTCCTTCATCTAGGTCTCCATCCTATGTACAATAGATAGTCACCATATTTGTTAGCAACTAAAGACCTGACAATATTGCTCTTCTGAATTATGGTTCAAAATAGTGGTTACTCTATTCTCTTTTAGCTGTACAGATATTTTAAAGAAATAGTTGCCGCAAAGCGGACTCAGTCAGAGATCAATGTGATCAGACAAAAGCCATTTTATTGTTCTAAAGAAGCCTTTTT
>JAVJGI010000040.1:5008513-5026348 GCA_035590275.1 Ibycter americanus
AGATGGAGGAGGAGCAGTGTGGTCTGGCTTCTGGAGAGAAGGGTTGCAGCTTGGACCGTGAAGGCTGGCTACTGCCCACTGCCCTGCCTGTGTTGCAACAGGTGATGACAGCAAGTAATTTTTTAAGTTGTTTTTGGTTTTCTTTTGGGGTTTTGGGTTTTTTTTAATGGAGGGGCTGCTTTGCAATAACTCATGGAGAATTGGGGGGAAAATTTGTCAAAAAGTTTCAAGCTCCCTTTTTCCTCTAATGTTGCATGACATTTTTGTTGTTATTTTGTACTGGGTTGCTTTCACTGAGAAATCATTCTTTTAATTGCATTGTGAAGGGATTAATTATTACTTTTGATACAATCTGCAAACTGGAAAAAATATTTCTAGTAATGCAAAGATTAACCTCCAAATGACTCTTTTTTCCATCCAAAATCTTTTTTTAATTACTAATGAATGCATAAATCAATACTGAGAGATAGTTGGTATGAAATGACAGAAGGGCATTAAGTTTCTCTGCCAAATTCTTCAAGAGACATTATGCAAGTAAAATATAAATATATATATTTCTTGATATAAGGCTGAATACTGAAATTTCAAGTACAACAGACAATTACAGGAAATATCTTTCCACCAGTATACAAAAATGTTACCTAACAGCCAATTAAAACAGTATTTGAATTCTCCTTACCCCGTTTTCTGTACATGCACAAAAGGTAGCCTATGGTAAATGAAAAAATGGCCAGCCCCTAATTTACATACCATATGCCTGTAAAGTTATAAAAATAAGTTTTAAATTTTGGATTAATGATGACATATTTATTAACCCATCAGACAAGTTTTCACACCTGATAGATCAGCACTTGCTAAACCTCACAGCTGGGTATTGAAATTGAGGTACAAATCATTAATACTTATAGCAAAAAGGTAGCAACACTGATTTTCTTCAGTGGCCTTTCAGCTGTATACTTCATATATGAGCCCTTTTTATCCATCTTGTCAAGTTTTGGTAACACAACTACCTGTTTATTTTGTGTTTTAACCAGTAATAGAGACAAGCAGGCTATCATAACCCAATGCTGTTCTCTTGCTCTTTCATGTGATAACTTTCATGTCTTAGGTTTTCCATGGACAGCTAACTGTAAGGAGACTTCTACTCCATTCCAACACAACAGAGTACAGCCATGGTATCAGGCATCTGCGTCAGATGTGTGGAATGATGCTACGCAGTGCTAGAAAGCAACATTTGGTGATGTCTGCCATGGTGGGGACCAGCATCTGGTTCGTTGAACTTTCCTGCTTTGCTCTATCCATCGTACACTAGAATGGAGGAGAAAATTGTTCACAAGTAGTTATCTGCCCACCAACCAAGACAGGGTAAGACACAACTAAGAACAGAGCAGAACAGAATATTTCAGTTTGAAGGAGCTGACAACCATCATCTAGTCCAACTGCCTGACCAATTCAGGACTGAGCAAAAGTCAAAGCATGTTGTCAAGGGCATTGTCCAAGTGCCTGTTAAACACTGACAGGCTTAGGGCATCCACCACCTCTCTAGGAAGCCTGTTCGAGTGTTTGACCACCCTCTCGGTAAAGAAATGCTTCCTAATGTCCAGTCTGAACCTCCCCTGGCACAGCTTTGAGCCATTCCCACGCATCCTACCACTGGATACCAGGGAGAAGAGATCAGAACCTCCCTCTCCCCTTCCCCTCCTCAGGAAACTGTAGAGAGCAATGAGGTCACCCTTCAGCCTCCTCTTCTCCAAACTAGACAAGCCCGAAGTCCTTAGCTGCTCCTCATAAGACATTCCTTTCAGCCTTTCCACCAGCTTTGTTGCTCTCCTCTGGATGCATTCAAGGACCTTCACATCCTTCTTAGGCCCAGAACTGCACACAGTATTCAAGGTGAGGCCACACTAATGCTGAATACAATGGGGAAAATCACCTCTTTTGATCAGCTGGTTTTACTGTGTTTGATGCACCCCAGGATGTGGGTTGCCCTCTTGCCTGCCAGGGCACAGTGCTGACTCATATTGAGCTGGCTGCCAACCAGCACCCTCAGATCCTTTCTGCAGGGTGGTTCTCTAGCCGCTTTTTTCCCAGTCTGTACTTGAGTCTGCTGTTGCTACATCCAGACAAAAGTACAAGCAGAGTTCTAAACAGGCAGTTGAAGGTCTTCAAGATTATTGCAAGGAAGACCAAATAATGTGGTCAAACTATTTTCCAGGAAAGTTTAAACTAGCTCACTTCTCCAGAATAGCTCACATGATACATCAGGGTATTCAAGCAAGTAATTTGGAAAACAGCTCTGTTAAGACTCTCAGAGGTAAACAGATGCTGTAAGCATTCCTATACCTTGAGGTTCTTGAGTAATGAGCCATTCAATCTACAACCAAAGGTACAGTATACAGTTTCATAACTAGAAATGAAGGGAGCTACAGGTATTTAGTGACTTGCAGTCAGCTTTAGCTTAAGTGCCTCCCCCAACTCTTTCTTCATAGACAAAAGAATACTAAGGTACTTTTGTAATCTTGAAACTGGGTAATAAACTTCTAGGAATCTCATTCAACTTCTTGAACATCTCCAACAAATTCTAGCTTAGCAAAAACAACCCATCTGAAACACAGCACCTTGCAAGTGCAAGCTATATAACCTTCCTTTAGCACCTACTTGCACATAGGCATTATCTTTACAATTTCCAATGACCCATATTTAGCTTTGTAAGCAAGCAGGAGGACACAGATGAGATTTCGTCTTCTCCCACTGATGTCGTAAGGCTGATACAAGCAATAGTTTCCCCTGCTGTGTGAGGCATGTGCATGTTCTAAGGAGTCCAGTATTATGTAACAGGCCTATGGGAAAACTCCATGGGCTATGGAATAAAATAATATTTAGTAGATCAGGATGCCTACCTTAGTTTGAAAGCGTAACCCTTTATGTAGCAAAACTTTTTGAAATAAGTTTAACTAAATTTCACTGTAATCAAACCCAATTAATTTCTCATACCCATACCAATTATACCAAAATCCTAAAACTTCCAAAGTGACAGAAAGGAAATCATAACTGTAGGTCAGTGAAATGCAGAATTTTTCCATTCTATTCTACTAAATTCTGTAGAAAGCTGTCCAAAGTATTCAACAGATATAAACCATAGTTAAAATGGTAGATTACACACACACACACACCCCCAATATACATATCCAAGTCCTCAACGAATGTCCCAGTACCTATGTTGTCACATACCTAAATGTCTACTTTATGGTAGAAACAGAATACTAGATTATAAGACATCAAATGATCAGGTTACTCCAATTTGAAATACACATGAAGTTCAGAGAGCTTCACTGATCACCTTAATTTTGTCCTTTGCTTTTTAATCCTATTTTGATCCCCAAGCTTGAAATTTTCAATTTTTCTGCTGATTGCCATCTGTAATTCCATCCTGAATTTTGCCTGTGTTCTCTTTTCTAGCTTTCTCAGTACCTTCTCAAGACGTGACAATGCAACAAATGGTAGAGGCAGAAGCCTGGTTGTAAAACCAAAAAAAGACACAAAAATGCTCATTTTATAATTTATGCTGAGCATAAATTTTAAGAATTTCAGCTGGAAACTATTGTTCCAATGTAGTCAAAGCAGAATATTTTTATTTTATTGACATTCCCTTTATTTTTAAATAAAATTGTGTCTATACTGAGAAACTCCTACCATGTTTTGAGCATTAGAAGTGGTACTTTACAGTGAAAGGAAAAATTCTTTTAGAGGTTTTGCACTGCCTTATTAATGTAAAAAATAACTACTAAGAAAAATATTTTTAATTAAATGTTTCCTTACATGTGTTTCATATGCCATTCTTTAATTTTCAGACTTTCAGCTCATAGCCATGTTAATTGCACATTGTGAGTAAATGTAGACATATAAAAATACAAGACAATAAGCAAAACTATATAGTTTAACTGTTGATACTAATAGGCTTTGAATTGTCTTAGCACAAGGAATTACTTAGGTGTTTCCATAGATCAGTGCAGAAAGAATTAATCTTCAGACAGAAAGATTATTTGGGGGTATGGATATTCTTGTGCTAATATATTTAAAGTAGATTTTAAACTCCCATAGTATTTTTTGCCCTTAATATGGGTATAGAGAGAAATCCCATCCTCTATCCTAGCAAATTAAAAGCTTAAGAGGAATAAATTTCTTCTAGTCTTTGTCCCTATGATAAGCGCTGCAAATTCCTCATTCACTATGTACTTGTTTCGGTTTGAATTCTAATTCTTCAAAAATGAGTGGTCAGAATTATGCACAGAATTTCAAACAATGTCCTACTAAACCCTTGTCCAATTGTACTAGTATTTCTCTATTAAGAAAAGATAACGTTATTATCAGCTACAATATATTGGCAGTTCACAGCATTCTGCAATGAACTAGTGTGCAAAGTCTCTCTTCCGCAGCCATTTCCACTGATGAACTTCTAACTTAATCCGGGTTTCCATGATTAGATTGATGTATAACATTACAACTTCTGATTTTTGCTTTTAAACCTATTTTGATTATTCTAGTTTTCAGAAAGCAGTTGGCTTTGAATGTTAAACATTCTCCCTATTATGAATGTCCATAATTTACTATTTGTGTCACGTCACCTCTGAAAATACTGTTTACTACTTAACTATGACAAATCCCATTATCCACCTAGCCTAACACTGAGGTTGATGTCAATGCTGTTCTCATTTTAGTTAATGGGCTACCCTTACCACAATCCCTTTACTAACTTCCTCTTATGTAAGTCCACTAATTTACCTTGTAGTGCTGTACCAAGTGCTTTTGACCAGATAGGAGAAAGATACACTTATTTTGTCTACCAAAGTTGCTACACCTGTTTAACAAACACTAACCCACCCACCCACCCCCTGCCAAAGAAAAAACAAAACAAGAAGAATTAGGCATGAGATTGTCATGATCTAGTTTTCCATTTAATCTCATTTCAACTATTCATTCCCTCTAAATTTGTTCACGAGCATTGCTTACTTTTGGCCAAGCATCAATAGCATGATACTTTTTGTTCTCACTCTTGCCAGTGTAGATTTTCACCTAGCAACAAGTGTGCTATTTGGTGTCATCATCTGAATCATTCTTATGCAACTTAAATATAAAACTGTCACCCATAGTACAAAATAAAAAAAACCAACAACCAAAGTATGATTAGAATTATCTGCAACTTTAAGGTTTTACAAAGTTCAGCTACAGTTTTAGACTGGCAAACACATAAAAGTGATAGAAGAACATACATCCTTATTTAGTGATAGAAAGTCCAAATGACTGCTTTTAGCCTGGTATGACCTGTGGTAACTATAAAAATATTGCTTAGTCAGGCAGCAAGATAGCTGCTAGGATTGGAACCACTGAGATATTTTTGGATAACAGAAGATATAATCTGTAGTGACTGTAGTTCACTAAAATGTCAGTTTTAAGAATAATTCCATCAAAATGTCAGGTTTAAGAATAATTCTAAGTGGCTAGAATTTGTTACAAAATAAATGTGACCATCTTTAAAGTCTATTTGTCTTGTTATGTTCATCACCTTGTGCTGCATGTTGCTAACAATAAAGAATGGCAAGACAGGTAATGTACTCAGCAAAGCCTTAAAGAAAATCACCCGAACAGGTTAATCCCTACCCGTACTTTTAATCCCAGTATTTGAACAAACAGCCCTTAGAAATACCTCTTTCGCATCTCTGTACTGGAGGTTGTTTTCTAAGCTCATTTTTTGAAAATTAAGTCTGTTTAAAAAGTAAAGCATCTCGAAGACACAGCCAGGAATAACTGACATCCAATGACTGCTGTTTAGAATGCTGAGTATGTCTGCACTATGCTGCTATGAAATTTCTAGACAAACAGGATCCTAAAAGCAAGAATTTGCCATAAAACTTCGTGTGCACACACAATAGTGAAATCTACACTAGCAGTCAAAAATGTAGAATAATAATCAGGGTCTGATTTTTAAGGCAGGATCCCATGTTAACAGCAAAACTAGAGCTTCCGAAAAGCTCTGTAGCAGAAACTGTTCATGATCATTATGAATTAACATGATCATAATGACTGAACAAATTGTTAATTCACCATTATGTGCTCAAGGTGTAACTTGCTAGGACATATATTTTTCCAAATGGCTTTTCATAGAATTCCACATGACAAGCTGCTGATTAAACCTTGGACAATTTAGATCCAGGATAGAGCATGATGATAAATAAAAGTGTAACTAAGAGTCTGAAAAAAAAAAGTATTTCCGAGAATTTTAGAAAAGTTGTTCAACTCTGGGAGTTAAGGAGATTCCCCACTGCTTTTTACTACTACTCCATACAGCTTTAACATTTGAAGTTGCTTGTGAAACAAAATAGGGAAATGGCAAACACAAGAGTCAACATCAAAGGAAGCTGGACAAGGATTAGAATTACTTTATAAGCAAACTAACTTAGAGCAAACGAAATTCATTAGGCTCACATTAGTACTTCTAGAGAGACAAGCAATGATTGAATATACAGCTGGGGAGAAGGGTTAAGGAGGAATGTTGCAAGAAATGGGAAAAGATGGTCTTTATATCAATAATCTCTCTGCATCTCTTGTATATAGGAGAAAAAGAGAACAAGAGAATGAAATATGCTTAGTGTGACCACTATTGAGTAATTTCAGATGCTGTACATCTGCTAGTAAATTCCAAAAAATTACACAAAAGATAAAAGACTGGTGATGATGCTAGAGTGGGACCATCATTAGCATATCTAGTCCAAGACTTCCCCAACAGTATCTGATAGCAGGTGACTCATGGGAAGATGCAAGACATCATCACAGTCTTCCCCCAAATTATTATTCAAATCAGCCTATCCTTCCTCTGCCCTCTCTCAGTGGGCTTCTTATGTCCATAGACAGGATGGCTTTGTCCTGTCCAAAACCTGTGGGTTTTACTCGTTAATGGCATGCCATGACTTGGATTTTTTGGTTTGGTTTTGTTTTTTTTCCCACTCACTTCTCTGTCCAGCCTTTTTCAAAGCCCTGCAATATGTCAGTTTGTCTGACATCTTGTGCAATGAGTTTTTCAGATTCCTTGTATGCTTCAGGAAAACATGTCTCCCCCTCCTATCCTCTTACTACCACTTATTAACACATAGAAATGCGTGATTGAATGACATAGAAATGACACAGAAATATCATCTCTACTATTTGATGTGAAGCTTTCAGTGTAGAATGGCAGAAATTTGGCAAGAGCTGCACAGAGATGGGCTTTGGGGTCAGGCAGTTGCAGGTGTATATGATTCCCGAGGTTCTTCATTCCTCTACATGCACACAGGAGGGTCGACAGTGCCATTAGCCTTCTTCCATCAGACCTGTTCATGGAAGCTGGTAAAGGAGAGTCCCATATAAACAATTTTTTTGACTGTTTCAGCATGTCCAAAGACTAGAAATTTCCCCAGCCTTTATCCTAAGAATATCACCAAATAGCAGAAACATGAATTTTGAAAGAAGCCAGCAAGAGCTACACTTTTTGAGGAAACGAGAATGATCAGCTCTCCCTTCCTAGGCTTCAACACTTGTTACTTATCCAATGGCTGCACCAAGCGGAAGATAAACAGCTGAGATGCCAGCTCAGAATCAAGCTGAAATAATTTTGATGAGTAGACCCCATTTAAAACTCTGCCCTTAGCCATACTCTGGGGATCTACATTTTCTCATCTCCATGTCCCCATTACATAAATACCATATGTTTTAAATCTTTCTTCATTTGAATGTTTCCATGTTTCCAGGTATTTTCTTCATTCATCTCTGGTTTTATGCTGTCATGTACAGAACTAAACCTCGCATTTCAAGGAAGAAGACAAGACTGATATGTGCTGCAGCATTTTTCAGTATTTTTCTTTATGCCACTTGTTCCTAACATTGTGTTCACTTTTTGAATGCTTACTAATTTACCAACACAGCAAAGCAAAATGTAAAAGAGTGTGTTACAGAGCCCTGCTTTTATTTATGAAGCACAGAAAGAAATGTTTATGGGCAAATACAACTGAGCCATGTAAAACTTAATTTTGGGACAAATAACACAATTTGATTCATCATCGGTTGTAACTCAGATCGGACCAAGATGACTCAAAAGAAATGCAAGAACGTAGTATGGGGAGATGATCCAGACTGAGCCGCAGTGCTTTGGTCGGGGGTCTGACCTTGCGTGGTGCTGGGTCTGAGCTTGCCTGGGAACAGTGGCTTGATGCTGCTGGGCAGTGACCACAGAAACCCCTGAGGAAGGGTGTATAAACCATTCCCTGGGAGCTAATTCAAGCACTCCTGAGGAATTGCTGGCCTGTGCCTTAGTGAACTCCCCTTACTTGGGACACCAGGTAAGGATACTTCCCTGGGAAATGATTGAAACCTCTTAGGTAGATTATAAGTAATTTGGAATAGAAGCAAAAGAGGACCACTTGCAGGTGTCATGACCCGACAGACTTCCCACCTGCTACTCAGGGAAGGGAATCCACTTCACCGACTATGGGCCTGGACAGCACAAACAAACACTAGGATTCACAGTGTGATTCATATGATTACTTTAATAAACACCATAAATCAATGCCCACAAGCAAACCACTATCCCTGTGAATATAATGGAGGCAGTGATCATATGTTGATCACCATGGATAGTATTATAATAAGCAACACACTGAAAAGTAGGAAAAATAGACTACAAAGTTGATTAAAACACTATAGTAAGCTACAAGCGAAAGAAAGTAAACAGACATATGACCTGCTCAGAGGGAAAGTGCAGTGTGATGATGGCAGGGAATCTCAGGCCAGCTGAGAGGGTGCTCCAGCGAGTGCTCTGAGTTGAGATTTTATACCCTTGCAGTTACATAGGCTTTTCGTAGGGATAATTTCAATAAGCAAGCTTTTTTTATAAATTTAGACACAACACAAGGTGTTACAACACTGGATGTGCACTCCTCCTGAGCCAGCAGACAGTTTTTATCTTTTGGGGTTTGTTCCCTTTGAGACAGAGGGTGTGAGTGAGGCAGGGTTATCACATAAGCACAGTAGGGATCACAAGCCTCAGAAAGGAGAAACTACCCAGCCTGCGCCCAGTCCTGCTCCACTCTTATGGCTCCAATGGCAGTTTCCTTTCTTCAGCACATTTCATTTTTTGTTTTTTCCAAACAACAGCCTGAACCTCACATTATCCACCCCGTGACTCGGTCACTTCCAACAGATTCAGGTATCACAATAAGTGTTATTACCTTTTTGGATTAAGGGAGTATAACCCAGTGTTGTAATCACATTGATTTTTTGGGGTTATTGTTTTAGCTATTAATTGTTTTATACAGCTTAAACCTAGGAGCACAACAATAATGATTATGATAAACATGACAACATTTTGTAATAGCTCAGTAACCCAGCTCACAATATTCAAAACAAGCCAGCTAACTATCTTTCCTAGCCAACCGAAAGGGCCGAGGTCAGTGGAGTTAGGTTTTAATTTATGCCATAAATTGCGCATTATATTCAAGACTTTCTTCATTCTGGACATAGCGAGCTCTATGGTTAGAGATGCATTTGGTATTATGATACAACGTTCTTGCTCAGGATAGGTTGTATTAAGCCAACCACACATGCTGTTTTCCTGAAACAGTATCACAGCTAAAGTTAGGCGATTCTGTAAAGTCATCTTTGAAATGGCTTGAATTTGTGCTTTCAATGCTCCAAATGCAACTCTAGACCAATTAAATAATTTGACTTGTTGAGTTAGCTTTTCTAATATAAATTGATGCCTTCTAATGAGCAATCCTGGCATAGAAATTGATTTGAGGGCTAAGGTGACACTTTGGCCGAAACTGTAACAGTTAGGGATTTTCCTATGATCCAGGTATTGCAGTTGATCATTTTGTCGGAGGCCTGGCAGGAAATTCTCTATTTATTTTGTGAGGGCACATTGATGGGATACCTATACCTCATTGTAAACCCATATGGTGTTGGGCATTTACATGGGAATACATGCATCTGTCAGAACACATCCAGACTACATCTTTAGGACTAGGCAACCAAGTGGTGGTACAGCGGGAGTCATCTATTCCCGAGGATTTTCGATATATCAATCCATCTGGGGAGGTAACATGATGAGTCCATGGTAGCTTGCAGTATGTGGTTAGGTTGTTCCAGTCACTGATGTCATTAGTAACTGTTGGTTCTAGAGTTGGTTACACAGGTTGCTTAGATCTTCGAGAATAGGAACAGTGTAATTAAAACATAGACATCTCGAAATGCGAAGATTAATGATTCTGTAAGCCAAACTGGAGTAAAATAATTGCTGAAAGTGGAGCTATTTCACACTACTGAGCAAATCCCAAAAGGGATTTTATCAGGTGTACCCTTTATTGTTATATCCAAGAGATCCCATGGGTGGTCACCAAAACTTTCCTGTATACCATTCCAAAAGTAAGTTGACCACACGCATCAGGCTGTTATGTTATATTTGTATTTTTAAGACCTTCCCAGCCAGGGACAATCAGTTCCTAGATGAGAAGGGAACTGAAAACACCAGGATGTGT
Organism: Ibycter americanus; assembly: GCA_035590275.1. Taxonomy (NCBI): domain Eukaryota; kingdom Metazoa; phylum Chordata; class Aves; order Falconiformes; family Falconidae; genus Ibycter; species Ibycter americanus. Next base: position 5,019,079 of record JAVJGI010000040.1, read on the forward strand.
TTACTGGTATTGTATAGGGGTGCTCCAACGGCGTTCATGCTGTTACATAGTAAGGGTGTGTTTTGGGTGGTATCATATAAGGGAGTTCCCATAACACTCACAGTGAATATATCAATCTTTACACAATATATTTCCGGTTTGATTAGACATCCAGAACTGATGTTCTACTCTATTAGTCACATATAATCTGTATTTGTATGCAGCATCCCATAGCATTCCTGATAACTATGTAGGAGTAGATTAGTATGGAAAAACAGAGAGGAGTAATATTCATTTATATCTACATCAAATACACCAAATGGTAAGCCTTTCCCAGAGCTGGTGGGCATAGTTAAACATATTCCTCCCCCACGAGACATACTGGTGAACTCGTAGAAGCCTTTGATCAATTCGAATGCAAATTTTCCTGAGGTATAAGGATATCCTTGTGTTCCTGGTGTTTTCTCAATACATTTGGTTTAAGCATGATCAATATGAGAAGTAAAAACGATATACACAAGAAAACATATCACAATGATAATAAATAACAAGATTCCTTGCAGGCATTCAAGTTCTGTCCACGTGAGGCCATTTGTCCAGCAACAGCTGACCATTATCTGTAGAGAGAACAGAACATAGCATCTTGCTTGGTGAACACTGAACACTGGTTAGAAAGAAGGGAAAATCCATTGGGTGTGAATTCGATGTGTCTTTCCTGTTGAATCTTTTGCTTCCCAAGAATAAATATTTTTTGGACTAATACCATTGGTACATTGCCAATGTTAGGCATTTTTACAAAGATTGGTTGTCCAGGATGAAAAGAGGTAGGATATTGTCCTGGCTTTGGATTTGTTTCTGGAGTAAGAAAAGGAGTGTGGGGAAAGAAGGCTTTCATTTTTTGACAGCCTCCACCACTCCAGCAGTTGTTGAGTAAATACACTGCCGTTGACAAGTGTAAATGCCAATTGGGATTACAAGTTTTGGCAAATCGCTTCACTAACCCATTTGTTCTTTCAAAAATACCAGTTGCCTGAGTATAATGGGTATGAAAAGTCCAGTGGATACCCTCCTCTTTGGCCCATTCTTGGACTACTGTGGCTGTAAAAAGTGAACCATTATCACTTTGAATTTCCTCTGGTATAAGGTACTGAACCAATCTGTTGAACACTGGATGTTGTGGTTTCCATCAGTAGCAGCAGCAGCAGCTGTAGCCATCGTAATATCAGATATTATTTCTACCCCTACTTATATATATATTTTTTCCCACCAGAAGGTTGTAATGGACCTACACAGTCAATTTGCTAGGTATGCCATAGCATTTTCCAATTCCTGAGATGTAAAAGGGGTGCCTTACTTGGATGGTCTTTACCGAGACACTAATGGCATTGTGTGCAGGCACTGATTGTCTGTTCACATAACTTCTTAGTGACTGGTCAACCTCATGAAATGCCTTCCTTGTACAAATTCAGTAAACCAGAATGGCCACGTCTGATGTGTAGCCATTCCAACATACATTTCCACCCCGTTTTATCTTCAGCTACAGTTGATGTGTGTATTCATGTGAGTTCATCTACTTGTTGGTTGTATTGGGCTGCTACGGTTTGTGAATGATCATATCCTTTTACCCATCCTATATGTAGTGTTTTGCTTTTCCGTACTTGGAGAAGTTGTTTCCAACTATCTGTTTGCCAGACTAGGATCCTATTCACCTGCCAATCGTTAGCTTCCCAATGGCCAATCCATTCTGTGGCCCCTTTGAAAACTGCAGAGAAGTCAGTACAGATATAGCCAGACCCCTTTTCAGCAGCTAGTAGAACCACAATGGGCCAGCCCAGTCTCCATCTATAACTCAAAAATATCTTGCATTAACTCATTCCATGTCAGGATCATGCACTCCTCCAGCCTGCGCAGTAGTTGTCTGCCTTGCTGCTAAGGTCTAGCTCAATGTTGCTGTCCCCTGTTGGCAAAAGTATTTTGGATTCGGTCTTGTATACTTGCTACGTATACTTTAAGACTGTCTGGAAGGCCACAGATTAGAGGATAAGTTTATCAGGATCTATATGTGCAAGCATGGGGATTTCTACTAACAGATTTTGACCATACATTGCCTGGATACAGGCAGCTTTCTGCACGGGTGTGATTAATTCTGAGAGTTGGTTGGTTTGTGTAATCAGTGGATCCTCCTGCTCCTGGGGGTCTATTCCCCCTGCCCAATAAGCAGCACGCGTGGTCAAGTAATAGTTGTCATCCTCTGGGATGGTGTTCAGAAATTCTCCTGGTCCCCAGAACCCCCCAGCTGCAGCACTGGTAAATAAAATTCAGGCTCCTCCTGTTAGAGAAACCCTTCAAACATATTCCGTTTCCGTTTCAAGGGGGAGTTGGGAATATTTTTCCGTAACTTACCTATTTCTGCAGGGGACCATGGAACTATTCTAGTAATGGTTTCTACTTTGATACCTTCATCACCTTCTCCAGCCTAAGTGGCAATCTCAGTCTTAGTAAGCAGCCAGAGCGGAGCAGTAGTCTTATATGTACTTTCTTCATCATTGTCAGAGTCCCAAATGTCTCCATCCCATGTGTATGGATCCACACCTGCGACCAACTTCTGTATTTTTGTGGTACTGAGTGAGGGTGGGATTTGAAAGACTAACAGGTTTAATTTGTCCTGCAATCGCCTTTCTCTATTTTTGGCTTCAGCAAGGGCTATTCTTGATTCCTCCTTTTCCTTATGCACTGTATCTAACTCTTTTATGAATGCCTTGTTGGTGGCTTCCAGACTTATAGTCTGTGTTTGGCAACTGACTGCTTCTAGTTTATAATTTTCACACCTTTGTTTTTCTTGTCTGAGTTCCTCTGCTAGCAGTGATAGTTTTATCTAATTCCGTACATACATGTCTGTATGTTGCGTTGTTAGGGGCTAGCTTCTGTTCCTCCTGAGCACATGATAAACAAGCTCCCAAAATGGCACAATTTTATTTTATTTTTTTATTTTCCCTAGCAAAACTTTTCCCTTGCCTTTCCTTTTTTCTGCTCTTTATGGAGCACTTCTATCAACAATGTTATGGGGGTTTGTCCAATGATTTTAGCCAACAGCATCCCCTCCTCTCTCTGAGTCAAGATTTTATACCCTTGCAGTTACATAGGCTTTTCGTAGGGATAATTTCAATAAGCAAGGTTTTTTTATAAATTTAGACACAACACAAGGTGTTACAACACTGGATGTGCACTCCTCCTGAGCCAGCAGACAGTTTTTATCTTTTGGGGTTTGTTCCCTTTGAGACAGAGGGTGTGAGTGAGGCAGGGTTACCACATAAGCACAGTAGGGATCACAAGCCTCAGAAATGAAAAACTACCCAGCCTATGCCCGGTCCTACTCCTCTCTTACGGCTCCAATAGCAGTTTCCTTTCTTCAGCACATTTCTTTTTTGTTTTTTCCAAACAACAGCCTGAACCTCACAGCAGGGTGATGTTGTTATCTACTTAGTAAATTCTTTATCCTAATAAACCTCAATTTGTGCCTCAGTCTCAGAACTTCACTCCTTCAAAAGCTGGGTAATTGCGGTGGGTCTGACCACAACAGGTAGGAAAAGATTTTTACAACACTATACTGGGTCTGGCTGTGATGGAGTTAATTTTCCTAATAGCAGTCCTTATGGTGCTGTGTTTTGCATTTGTGACTAAACCAGTGTTGACAGCACAGCAGTATTGTGGCTAATGCTGAACAGTACTTGCACAGTAGCAAGGCTTTCTCTTTTTCTCACTCTGCCCCCTCCCAGCAAATAGGAAGAGGGTGGGCAGGCATTGGGAGGGGATGCAACTGGACAGCTGACCCAGGTTGCAACGAGGGTCATAGACAGCTCTTATGCTGCCAAGAGATGTACTTTTTCACCCATCTGGCTTTGTCTTATCTCAGAAATTCAGTCTCTTAGCCTAGGTACAAATAAGTACTGAGGTTGCCAACAAATGAAATAAACTGTATTTGAGATGGAACAAGCTCTCTGTCATTTAAATCTAAAACATGGCAAAGACAATTGTGATCTCACTATCAGGAACACCTAGCCTGAGAGCAGGACATGGGAGGGCAAGAGAGCCTTCCTATACCTCTCTAGCCAAAAATAACTGATCCTTTAACCTCCGTTTATGTCATGGCACTCGCATTTGCTCAAGTGCAATTCTCAAAAGTGCCCTCAAAAGTGGGATAATAAACTTATGTTAACTATTCCACTAAAATGATGCTAAGTTTTCATTTTCTGCTGATGTTTCCATTTTGCTTAAGCAAAATTCTTTCTACAATTGCAAAAGCATTCTGAATTTTCCTGCAGGCCCATGGTGTGGTCCCAAGTAGATGAGATGTATCTCTATTATACTTTCAGTGTCAGTTTTAGGTGAATTTATGCCTATAAAGAAAAAGTTAATTCCCCTAATGAATTTTCTGAGGTTAAGCTGACAACTGTTATTTATTATATTAGAGTGTTTTGCTTGGTGCACAAGGAAGAAAGAAATCTACTACATGGTAGTAGATTAGAATATAAAGATTGAGCTACCCCATTGTGGGTCTTAAAATAATAGTATCCTCAATGGATTCAAATAATTGCAGCCATTTTACCTCCAGTTTTGTGTAAAAATGTACATTAACTCTATTTGATATTATTTTTTCCTACATTCAATGGATTTTGCTACCTGTTTTATTAAAAAAAAAACCCAAATTCAGAACAACGCCACAAGATTTTTATTGCTCAAAGAATATTAATACAAATAACCAACATTCTTTCACTCCACAAAGAAAACTTCCCTTTGAAATTCCTTGAAGAAAGCTAAGCTAACACTCTATGCTTTTGGAAAGTGTTGTCCATGTAAGATATAATATGCCAAAACATTAATACTGAGTTACTGTAAATTCGTTATTATTTTTATTTATTTACTGGCTCCTTAGAGGACTAAAACCTGTTCAAGATACATTAGACAAGACAGGAAACTATCCTGTACAGATACTGTCTTGGAAGACACACATAATCTTGTAAGATTATTCAGTGTCTTTTAAAGCAAATCCTAAGTGAAGAAAGCTCCTCTGAATTTAAACCTATTAAAAGCAGAATTTGGCTTCACCGATATATAACACATTCCAGGTAGCATCTGGATGTGTTGCCTTGAGACATCTTGTAGGTGTGTTCATGCTCAGCACTTTACATATTGCCAGCTTACTGAATAGCAGTAATCTATATTATTTATAGTTGTGACAAAGATGAATAATTTGCATATTTACAAACTTTCCTAATCTCACATTCCACGTATCACTTTGTGCTACAGTACAAGCTCTCTCTCAAAACAATGATGTTATCTTAAAAAGAAGCATAACTTTTTTATTTAAATACTTCCTTATTATATCTTTATTTCAGTTAATTCACTGAGAAATGGCATGTTTCACATAGATCCTTAATTGCTATTTTCCAATGTTGCTGTTCATTACAAATTAAAGCATAGGATGCTTGGACTTTTGTTTTCAAAAAGGCTCAAATTGCAGTGCAAAATGCAGAGTGATTTAAAATTATTGGAGGACTTCAAATTTTATAGGCACTTCAGTATGGAGTTTAAAGTACTCCAATAATTTTAAATCACTCTGGACTGCACAAAGCAATTTAAATTTATTGGAAGTGAAATTTAGAAGTGATCAGGGTTCTAGGCATTGCAGCATACACTGGTTTAAAATTAGTAGACCACTTTAAAGTTTTATAAGCAATTCATTTAAAGATCAGGGCTCTGGCCTGGGATAGTGCAATTTAAAGTTGTTGGAGGTTTTCCCACTTGAATTCAAATTAAAAAAAAAAAATAAATTAGAGCTCTTCTCAGAATAGTCTTATATTATTTTACGTGACAAGAGATCCAAAGGTCGATTAAAAAAAAAGGCAAACAAGGTACAGTTCTGTAAAAGCTATGTCATCCTATCCATTTCAGAGAAGGCTGTTGCAACACTGTCTTTTGTTACAGTGTCCTGATGAATTTCTTTTTTTCTAACAGGAGGAGTAGATAAATGTCAGATAGATTTCAGTACACTTTATACAGGTGAAATTTTATTTAACTCAAAGTGACAGAGAAATTGTTAAGAAATCAAATGTCACGTGTTAAACAAAGGCTTCCACCCTACCAACTATGGGATTAGGTTTGAACTGTTACTAGTTTCAGAATCACAGTAGAATAATTAAGGCTTCTCTCCTAATTTTAGAGGACTGCTGATCTCTTGGCCTCAGATACCTTGAGCTTTCATCATTATTCCTGATTCTTTTTGATTATTTGTTTAGTTTTTCCTGGAGGAAGGGGGTGGAGGCAGAAATAGGGAGCTGTTTGTTTTGAAAAACAGGCCCAAAGTTTAGCAGCAAGTAAGAGCTGAGGCCCTGTGTAAGTATATGCAAGATATTTTAGTGTTTAAAAGACCCTCTGTCTAAGCTCAGTTTACAAAAACTTAAGGAAGGTGAACATTAGCTGATGAACTATGGTAGGTGAGGCACATTATTGAAAGGGGTCCATAAGGATCCTTCCACTTAGAAGCAAAACCATCTTACTTCCTTTAAGGTAATCTTCCAAATAAAGCCAGTCATGGCCCTGCTAAATTTTACTTGTTTGAACTCTTAGTATGCTCAAGTTCAGCCTACTTCAACTATGATTTGAGGATTTCATGCCAGAGCCATTTGAGCGACAACTTGCAGGAAGAGACAAGGCAGCTAGCGGGGTATGCAGCTTCTCCTCATCACCTGTCAAAGGCCACACAGTTAGAGATTACTGCCCCGTAAGACATCGTGCAATTATTACTGCAATGCAATGTGTCTCTGCCATACAAAGGTCAAATAAAGTTATTTTCGTGGTCTCCTATCCTCCTATCATACTGATTATGTTTAAAACTGTTCTTCCTGAACTTGTCCCAAGCCCACCAACTACCTTCACGCTCAACAACAAAAACAAAAACAAAAACAAGGAAAAAAAAAACCTCCAAGCAAAAGTATAACCAAAATATACACATAACGAAGCTATGTAAGTAACTATCCTTTTCCCCCTCCTTTCTGTATCTGTGGCTCATCTAGAATAATCTTGCAGGCTTCACAGAACAGGCACATGTTTTTAGCTCTACTATATAAAGGTTAGTGCAGTAGAGGCATTAATAGCTATACAACCTGCCATACACATACAACCATCCATGTGAGCAGAAGGTAAAATAAATGCTTACGGGATACAGTCGTGGGCGAAGGGGTGGAGGTGCTGTGGCGGCAGCCCCCCCCTGAGGTGGTGCCGGGGCTGCCCT
>JAVJGI010000040.1:5030397-5062388 GCA_035590275.1 Ibycter americanus
AATGCCAACAGCATCCTGGCTTGTATCAGAAATAGTGTGGCCAGCAGGACAAGGGAAGTGATCATCCCTTTGGACTTTAGCACTGCTGAGGTCATGCCTTGAATACTGTGCTCAGTTTTGGACCCCTCATTACAAGAAAAACATGGAGGTGCTAGGGCATGCCCAAATCAGATCAATGAATCTGGTGAAGGTCATAAACTCTGACTGCTAGAGTCACAAAGGAGGGGAAAAAAGAGAGAGAGAGAGAGATTAGCTAATAAACAACTTGCAAAATCACAACAAAGTTACTGGATATCTTCACAAAAGTTCCATTCTGATCTCTGGAGCACTGAACTCTTTTTATTCTTGACTTCACCATTTGTCAGATCTTACCTTTTAGAATCTACCAGCTTTGGCTGCAGTTAGACCTTGAGGCATATCACATCTGCATATATTCAGATCACCTGAAAGCAGGATTTTAGTCTACTGGGACTACATTTATGCATTTTTTTCAGATTTGTCAGAGAACATAGCGCAGTGACTATATTGTTTGATACAGTGGCTGTATTGCAATCTGCTGTATATGCAACTTCATTCATGCATCCCATAACACTGCAGATGTATTTATGTGCAACGCCTTTAGGTAGTCAGCCAGCACCTCCAAGGTCAGTTATTACCCTAGTAAAAGCATGAGGCTACAAACAGGTTGTTGTATCACTTACACATGTCACTAGCACATGACTAACACATAACATCGTAACATTTCTCCTTTTCCTGGATGACATTTGCAGACTATGTGATGAAGTAGACTGATTTTTTTCTTTGTTAGTAAGTCTGAGGAAGCTCTTGTCAAGTGGAGGCTGGTGATGTAGATTCATGCAAATTCCTTGCACTGGGAACAGTATCATTATGGCCTGGTGTTCAGAAAGATAAGGTACAGAAAAGGAACAGTAGGGGCACCTGGCTGCCAAGTACTGATTTTCTGATTTCTGTTCAGAAGTAAATGAATTAGGGTAGCAAATCTATTGACTCTTATCCTATGTAATGGCTAAGTCTCTGAAAGGAGGGAACCAAAAGCAGGAAGGTGAGAAAGGCAGTTTTCATGGAGGTCTGTGTCAAGTTCACCCTGTATTTGTCTGTGCAGTTGCCTGACTACATGAAATCACTGTGCATTAAAAGGGGTGATTGTCATCATGAGGAGACCACCAGTGATTGCAGCTACACTACTCATTGCTATTCAGCTGAGGACCAGGACTCCACATTTCAGGCAACAGGCCTACAAGCTGGTGACAGCTTAGGCCAGACTGGCCATGAGCAGTGGGGATGGACAAAACCCCAGCAAGCCTTACGTCTCTGGGGCTTCCCACATGCAAAGGGAAATTGAGCCAGAGCCCCTGTGCATGCCCAACACCATTCATTGCAATTCAGGTGACTTCTGGTTACTGATGATCCTCTATTTCATTATTATTAATTCCAAAAGATTTATTTTCCAGTTTTTCTCTCTTACTTTGCCCCAGTTACGAGACCACTGATGAACCTCAGGTGTGCAGAAATGAGTGGTACAACCCTGAGTGGTGGCATCATTATGCTTTAAAGAGAAGTGACTGAGACCAAGGGAAAAGAAAGCTTTTGTCAAGCTAGGATTTTTGCAAAGTATGCACAAAGGAAGTGCACTTCTTGTGCGATGACTAGAAGAATTTTGTAAAAATTAGCAGCAACCATGGGTAGGTCTGAATATGGTAAGCATACGAGGAAGGGGTAATGAGTTCTTCTATATATCCTAACACAGCTGGGGACAGCTGGAAACCACAGCTTGAGATCAATGAGATGACAAAGGGATTGTCGAAGGAAATGTGGTGGGTTGACTGTGGCTGCATGCCAAGTGCCCACCAAGCCGCTCTATCACTTCCCCTCTTCAACAGGTCAAGGGGAGAAAATACACAAAAAGCTCAGGGATCAAGATAAGGACAGGGAGATCAGTCAGGAATTATTGTCACGGGTGAAACAGACTCAACTTGGAGAAACGTATTTTATTACCAATCAAATCAGAGTAGAATAATAAGAAGTAAGAACAAATCTTAAACCACCTTCTCCCCCTACCCCTCTCTTCTCTGCAGGCTCAACCTCACTCCTGACTCTTCCTCTCCTCTGTTCTGAGCAGTGCAGGGGGATAGGGAATGAAGGTTGCAGTCAGTTCGTAATGCTTTTTCTCTGCCTCTCCTTTCTTCTGACACTCTTCCCCTGCTCTAGTGTGGGGTCGCACCCATGCAAGACAGTTCATTAATTTCTCCAATGTGAATCCTTCCCATGGGCTTCAGTTTTTCAAGAACTGCTATAGCATAGGTCCTTTGCATGGGGTACAGTCCTTCAGGAATGGACAGTTCCAGCATGGGTCATCCATGGGGCCACAGGAGAAAACCTGCTCCAGTGTGGGCTCTCCATGGGCTGCAGCTTTCTTCAGGACACATTCACCTGCTCTGGCATGGGGTCCTCCATAGGCTGCATGATGGATAGGGGGACAACCTGCATCACCATGGTCTTCACCACATGGGCTGCAGGGCAATCTCTGCTCCAGCACCACCTCCTTCTGCACTGACTTGGTGTCTGCATAGCTGTTTCTCTCACATATTCTCACTCCTCTCCCAGCTGCTGTTGAGCAGCATTTTTTACCCTTTCTTAGATATGGTATCACAAAGGTGCTGCCAACATCACTGCTTGGCTCAGCTTCGGCCAGTGACAGGTCCATCTTGGAACCTGCTGGAACAGGCTGTGTCTGACATGGGGGCAGCTTCTGATATCTTCTCACAGAAGCCACCCCTGCAGCCCCCCTGCTACCAAAACCTTGCCACATAAACCAAATACAGAAAGGAGAACAACAATAAAACAATCTTTCAGTGAAGTATGGACAGCCCAGTCAGGCACATCACTAGAGCTACAGAGAGACGCAATAAAAAATCTGGCAGAACAAATGACAAGTTAAAATTACCCGGATTATTTTTTTTTTTTTTAACAGATTTGAAGTGACAAGTCAAACATATGCTGTGTCAGAAATACACATACTGTTGCTGAAGGGTGTTTTTTTTTAATCTAGTCCTATGCTCCTTTGAAGTAATTTTATTGTCACAATTGACAGTATTCTTTTTTTTTTAAATTAAACACAACCACAAACCACTCTCTGTAAACTCGTACACTTTCTCTGCCTTTCTCTGTTACAAAAAAAAACCCCAAACAACAAACACCAAAACAACAACAAACCCCAACCACAAAAATACCTGCCCCGCCCCCCCCGCCCCCCACAAAAAAACCCCACCAACAACCAACCAAATCCAAATAACCAACCTAAAACCCACCCACATACCACTCATTTACACCTGTTCAGTTAGGAGCTTTTCCAGTTATTTTTTTCCTGCTAAAAATCTTTCTTGGACATTCATAGCATCTATTTTAACATCCTTGTTTGGCAGATTTCATACCATATGCTGAAATAATTCACCTTTAGTTCGCTGTATATCTTACCAATTCACCAGTCTTCTAGCATCTGCACTAAAGAAACATCTGTAATGCAGTAGTCTCCAGTACTCTACTGTTCTTTTACAGCCATTGTAGAATAACTTGAGCAAGTATCATATGTTTTGGAAATGGAACTGAAGGTGGATATGGAACTGAAGGCGGATATGGAACTGAAGGTAGGCGTGCCTCATTTACTAGTACTGGAAGTTCAGTCTTGCTCCTGGATGAATATAAATGAACTTTCTACTTAGCTTCTAAGACAGGACATCAATCTGCTGTACAGCACAACTACAGAATGGCATCTTTCATAATTTTAGCAGGTTTTTTTTCCACCTTGCATACACTGGGAATCTTCTTCTTTTCCAGGAACAAAAGGCTGAAGATAAAGTTTAAATATAACCTCCAAAGTTTAAAATTGGCCTTCTCTTCTTCTATTGCAAGAGTTACCAGTATATCAGAGGTTATTAAATGACTCCAAAAATCCCTGAAGATATATTTGCAACAAAATTTATATGCCACTTCTCCTGTGTGACTTCTTTATGAATTTTACACTTTGTACATGCTCATAAAGTGCTGACTGCATAGATTTTTGGTTACTTAATAGACTTACTGTTTCTGGGGAACAGCGGAAGATCTCTGCTATAATACATTCTCCCTCCTCCTCAGACAATCTAATTTTACTTTTGCTTTTTAAACCCTGTTCACCTTGCAGCTGATTATACTGCACTTTTATTAAGTTACATGAAAAAATCCCACCAAAAAACCAAACCCCAAAAAACTTCCTTTGTTCACTTTGGCTTCTTTAGATTTTGCTCTTAACAGATATACTTTGAGAACTTAGGTGAATGTCCTGTCTGTTTGGTTCCATTCCTTTGGGGACATAATTTCGTTCTGAAATATTTTCTATGTCTAGCCTGTATGTCAGCTCTCAGCCTGGCAAAATTTAGAACAGTAGAGCTACTGTTTAATTAAACTCCATTTTCCAAAATATGGTTCATAATGAAAATACTGACAGGCACTTAAATATAGTGACATTAGCCAATAAAATGCTAAAGTATACTAATTTTTAAATATTCAATTAAACATGACCTGCTGTCAGCTAATTCATGGTTACTGGAAAATCTAATTATGTCAAATAATGATTATGTTAAATTCCAAGTTTTACTTGCATACAGCACTTAATGCCCCCTCCACTTACCCTGCTCCTTTTCCCCCAAACTTGATAGATTATTCCAAAGCAGCAGATGACTCAGTTACCTGGAATCCAAATTCTGTGGAAGTTAGGACTGAAGAGAATACATAAACATTAGACACTTAATCCCATGTGATGGATACAAATAAAACACTGAACAAACCCCACCCCCCCCTTAGCATTTTTAGGTGCTTTCATGCAATCTGGAAGTAAAAGGGATTTAAGAATAGCTGTACTCTGCTTTGTAACACATATTAGATTTGGATTCCCAAATCTCATTTTTCAAAGATGATTTAAGAGGCCGAATTTCTGTAATCTCTATGTGGATTTTTCTTATTTACTATCACAGAGGCATCCCAAAAGAAGAAAGGGAACAGAAAAATAATAATAAAAATATTTCACAAGCAAGAACCTCTTCACTAATCTTCCCTCTTTATATGTGAAGCAGTCTATTCAGGCACCCCAAGCACCTTAAGAGACAGAGGCAGGAGAACTGCATGGTTACTGCCACTATCAGCTTGCTACTTAGGCCTGTGGTATTCTACAGCTTTTAGTAGGTGCCCTTTACATGATTTGCCCATTTTTAACCTGACCATTCAGGTTAAATGCCATCATCCTTGCTTGCAAAGAGCAAGGGATGAAAGGGAAGTGACTTAAGTGTGTCTTTTTTTGGTGCTTCACTTGGAATATTGGCTGTTCTTCCAATACCAGTTAGCATAAAGTAATGAGCTACTAACAGCTGGTGTCAAAATGCTTGAGTCAGTATTCTGGAAGAGACTGGCCTATTCCTTTTCCTTATAGTAAGCACACCAGAAAATTAGAAAAACTTTAACATTCAGAAAACATGAATTCTTAAAAAAGAAAACATCTCATTCTTAGAAAATAAAAGCCTCTTTTTAATGAGAGAAAACTCAATTTGACTAGAGATTAAAAAAAAATATGAACAAAAAGACAGAAAAGCTTCATACACAGCTGTCTTCTCACCCTTTGTGTATCGTAAGGGCATGTCCTTATTTCCAGGCTTCCTGTGCTGTAGCAACCTTTGCATAGTCCTGTTAGGGTTCAAGGTTTTTTTCACTCTGGACTACTCTGGCTTGACTGTTTACTCCCTGCTTCACTCAGCATCTTCTTCTTTTGTCAGGATACTAGCTCTTTGCTCTGAGTATTTTATTCTCCTGCTTGACCGGGTAAAACATTTCTCTCCCTGAGAGAATCTAGTTGATTCCAAAGGAATGTGCAATCTCCCTGTTACCTGTATAGGATGAACTGGCCAGTTATGCTTTTTGCATATTATGTAAATATATCCCTATGACCCTAAGCAAAGAAAGAAAGAAACAGACAAATAAATAATTCCCCCAAAATAAAGATTATATTTATCCATCTCAACTTCTAATGTAAAGCTATCTTTTAACACAAAACTTTACTTCCAGTAATAAATGTAGTCACCTGCAGTAGTACTTACAGGCAGCATAAGATGTCTCCCCTCCTGCTGTCTGTCACTCAGATCCCCCCAAGATAGGGACTGGAATGGCAAATGGCCCAAAAGCTACTCATGATAAGTCTTATTTTATTCATATTTTCAGACATGAATCCTTTCTCAGAAAGATGATGAGACTGGAGCAAAGACAGCTAATATCTGCAGTATCAAAATGTATTTTTCATCAGGAGAAACCACTTCATCAAAGATTTTTTTAAAACTGTGAAAGAAACAAAAATAATTCTATGACCTAGACAAAATATAAATGAAACTTTTGCTTGCTTACTGTCTTCAAAATTCCATAAATTCCCCCTTCCTAGTGAACAGGAACTGAGAAATACCTAAGTATGACTAATGGATGTAGGGATTTATATTAAATCTCCCTGATATTTCTTAATAGTTTATTTCTATGGACTCAGTTCCATTTTTCAGTTACACTTTAGCCAGTTCAACTGTATCATTTAAGAATAAAGCAGAATTAGTTTTAAAAGTCTGATTTTACCTTTAGTCTGCAAATAGGTTTCCATCATAAAAGTAGACTGCAGAAATACTTTTTCTGAGAGAAATTGCAGAGTTTCATGTTGGGGAACACAAAAGGTTTAATGGTTAGAACAGACATAAAGAGGGCAAGGATTAGATGGTCCTGCCTGGTGATTAAGGTCAGGAACTAAGAGCAGGAAGAAACCAAAGTGTCAAAAGCTAACACATACGATCAGGGTGGCAAGCTAGAGTCAGGAGATGAGATCACAAGTCTGAAATGTTGATCAGACAGAAAATGACTGTTCTAAAGAGGCTTATTTCTCAAATACAAATATGGTAACACCTGCCACCTCTGTGATAGGCACACTCAGAATAAAGACTAAGATGCCCTGTGTGAGGCTGAGGGTATAATGCTTCTGACAGCATCTCTATTAAGACTTCCATGTTGAGCTTCCAACATGGCTGCAAGAACAGCTCTGCCACCTGAGTCACAGTTTAATCATCTCTCACATTATTTAAATTACACTGTTTCTTAAGAGCTCTACAGTATGTCTGAGATCCAAAATTCACACAGGAATTACACAGGAGCAATGTGCTCATAGTTTTTCTTATTCTGCCTAACTCATGGTTGCTTTAGTTACAGAATTTCATGTACATAGGCTTTCCCCCCTGGCAAATTATGGTAGCCTTTTAGAAGATATGCAATGATTTATTAGTAAAGTTTATACTGTTAAATTGTACTTGATTTTGACACAAAGTGATGCCATGTTGTTTTAAGTATAAAAATGTGAAAAAAATCTGTTACTTTTGATGAAAACTCATGATGAGAATTCTGACAGAATTCCATCTAAATTGGTGGTAAGCAGTAATAATTACTAATAAATAAATAAACTACTGCTCAGTAAAGTTACTGTATCTGAGAGTTTTTCTATTTAAATAAACAGGAAATTTTTCCTCTTGAAGGATCATATTCAGGTGCAGTTATTTATTATTCTCCAGTGCTAAAAGAGCTTCATTTAGTGTTTGGAATATTCAGTAATTATTCCAGTATATTGTTTCATTTTCACATCACACTGTTCTTTGCAAGGACAATTTAACCCTATGTGACTTTAAAGTTTGGATGATTGGTCATATTTGTTGCATGAACAGCACTAACAAATACATTCAGTTTGCAGAAGTGGGACACAAAATGTTTCTGTTTCAGCTAGCATGTTCTTTCTTAAAGTTCATTTTCCATATGAAGCAAGACTTAGGTGATTTTGCTGTGCCTTCATTTATCACAGGTGACAGCTACTTTTGAACTCATTGGTCAATCTGAACAATATCCTATTTGATGGAATAGGAATCTCAGAAACATGGAAGTCCATATCCTGTTTGTGAAAACTAGCTGCTGAATGAAATGGAGAGGCCTGAATTAATTTCTGGAGAGGGCAAGTAGAATTCAGTACCTAAATCTGGTCACTTTGAAAAGTCATTCTGTGAATTGGCTGCCAGCTGGCCATTCAGCACAGGGACACAACCAAACAAGCCACAGCACATGGCAACTTTTACCCTGGAAGAAAAGACATCAAAATATCAGGAAAAGGATGGATTGGCAGACATTGCCTATGGGGAAAAAATCAGACATTTTAGTTTAACTGTTTCTGGAAATATTTTTCCCTTCCCTCCTCCCCCTACCAGCCTTTCCTTCCCTCATTCAGCAGTCAAAGTTCTGAGAACAGAATTAGCTCCTTTTGAGGTAATTTCTATGCTTTATCTTTATATTTTTATATGCAGTATACACTGTAGATCAGGGGAGAAAGCGAAAAAGATCTCTATTTTATTCTTGTCGCTGTCCTCAGATGCATCTCTATCTTCTCATAGTGCAGACCTGTTGACCAGAAGACATTATTTCTGTAATCACGTAACAAGAGTAAGACCGGCCTGAATAAGACAGTAGACATAACCTTTGCCAGCAATGATGCCATAGGAAGGGAATTAATATGATTTTATTATAGAGTACTCTTCCAGTGGAATATTTGACTTGAATTTCTTAATAAAGCTTTAATAGGTTTCAGGTTTTAGACTAATAGCTGTGCACTTACAGCCACTCAAAAAATGATTTATGCTTTTTATATTGATGGAGTGTCTACAGGGGATATGGATTCATGCTTACTGTGCCTGTGAAAGATGGACCCCTAGGAGCAGAGATCATAACATAAGAATAAATGAAAGATGTGGTTCAGCAAAGAACCGTCAATGGGATTGATGGGCTTGGCACTTTGCATGATATGGTCCAACACACTGGTTGTAATTTTGAAGCCCATTTTAAATACTTTAGCCTGTAAGAATCCCAGGCATGCAGCAGAAACAGCACTGTTACTGTGAAGACATGCATTTCATGAACAGCAGAAATTAATGGAGAAGTTCGTAGGCAACCAAGCTTATTTACATTGAACACCTCTATGGATGTTCTGATGCCTGATAAGAACCAGAGTCCTGAAGAATTTCTGCCAGTGGAATATTAACAGAGTCTCTCATTGCTCTAGCTGCCTATTTTAATGAAATACCTATGAAAACGACATCTTTGAGACTTGTAGCTTTCTTTTAAATTTCCTTGAAATTGGTTAGTGGGTTCAAGTGGTTAGTTGAATAAAAAAGGGGGGATGAGGAATGACAGGCAATGCTATTACATGTGCCTCACACCTTTAAGAAACCACACTAAAGAAGCTTAATATTGGCATTTGAAAGTAATATATTAAGATATATAACTTTTTACTAAACTGAGATGTAATATACCTTACTATGTCCCCTAAGTAACAGCAGTTTAAGGGATGATCTCCCAAAGAACACCTACCATCCGTTACTGAATGTGCCTTTTGATTCAGTTTTGCAACAACAGTTATAAAAAGTCTTGTGAATATTATCCAATAAATGTTCAGCTAAAACTCAAACAGGAGGAAAATAATCACAGTGGTTTCTGTTGGCCTTCAAAATAAGTTATGATGACACATCCCTACTCTCTCCTCTGAATCTGAGCATTTCTTCTTAAGTGACTCTGTCTCTGTAGTAGAAGGACTTTTAGGAAGTACAAACTTACCATCACCTGCTGCAAAAGAGCTCAGTCCAGTAACATACTGCTTCACTTTAAACACAGCCATAAAAGATTTGCTGAGTAAGAATGGACCTAAATGGACAATTATATTTAAATGCATGCTCATATGCTTTGGTGACTTCAGCTTTGAATGCAATACTGTAAGGAAATGAAGTTTGAAAAGAAAAAAAGATAGTCTGCTTGCAAAGTTGAAAGATTTGCCCATCTGCATACTGACATTATTAACCATGAAAAGATATTTGACATGAATGCTGACCTAATCATGTTATATATGTGTATATGTTATACACTTGTGCATATATATATATGTATAAACACACACACTATAATCATACAGACAAGACTGGAAGAGATATGAGAGGCTTTGAAATGTAAGAATAGAAAAGGTAGCTTGATTCCAGTTCTACAGATACACCAAAATAGATATGCGGGATATCATTATGAAACAAAGTGATCAAGCTACCATCTGAAAATGTCACCCACAACAAAAATAAATCTGCTCTGCAATTAACTATATTTAGATGAATTATGTAAAATCATAAGCAAAATGCTAAGTAGTCCTTTATAGTATCTTGAGCTGAGATTATTTATATCTCATTAAGAATTTTACGGTTAATGTGTGTATGTGTTGGGTATTTTTTCTTCCTTAATCATACTGGTGAAGTGAAGTACTGTGAAGGTCTTACAGGACCTTCAAGGCCAGAAAAGTCAAGATATATATTCATCATAACATATCTACATATAGTTTCACACTTTCAGTCTGTTCACTAAAACATTTCACGGCTAAAGGGTTGCAAGTGTAAGTGGGATTTCATAATCCATTTCCTCTGTGCTTACTCAGCTGCCGCTAGTATGAAATAGTTGGTCAGGAAATATCAGTGAGATACAGAAGTATCAGAATAGGTGCAAGTAATGTTATCAATAACTGTTAACAGTATACTTTAAAATGGTGGCAAAAAGCATCTGTTGGGTTTGCTGACATTGTAAAAGCGTTTCAACTGTGCTTAGCATTCATTCTTGCAATGGATTGCATTCTTCCTGATGTACTGATTGCAGCAGGAATAGAATTCATTGCCTAAGTATCAGTATTTTCCTCAAAAAATCCCTCTTCTGCTCAAAAAAAAAAAAAAAAAAAAAAAGCAACAATAGAACAGCCTGATGTCTCCCTGATCTTTAAACTAAGCAGGTCACTCTTTTGTGAAGTTTGTTGACCTTGAAGTCAGCTACGGCAAAATATCCTGACATCTACATGTCCAGTCATTAAATTGCCACTAGATAGAAACACCTTCTGATCACTGTTGGTCTCCAGTGAACAAGGGATAGAGGCCTAAGTTAAAGGGTCATGTGTAGCCTTACCAGTGCTTAGTGCTATTCAGTGACACACATTCTTAGAGGTGAACACTAAACCATATTACTAACAGAAGAGTTTCTTCTTCTCCTTCTCCTTCTACAAAATAAATAATCATGCAAGCCCAGCAGCTGTAACCTGAGGATTTTGTGGGGGTGATATTAGCTGCGCGACATTAAATATTACTTTGGCAGCATGCAATATGACTTGTGTCATTTCAAGTTTCTCATTTGGTCATCCTACATTTATAACTTATTGGGAGGGCATGGAATGTATGGCATATCAATGCATCTATTTTATATACGTAACCATTGTGCCAGAAGCTTAAAACCACTAACATGTTGAAAGCAGAAGTAAGACTTTTAACATTTAGGTTTGTCTGACTTTGGGAACTATGCCTCATAACCTCAGCTTATGGGTGTCAAAACTGGTGAAAATAATTTTTTGGGGAAAAAAAATCTGTGACCAGATTCACTACTCCAAAACAAGGATTAAAACCAGGCATTAGGATTCATGCCTGTTTGCTATCTGCCAGTTTTAATATCACTCAGTTTAGGGTGAAAACCCAGGGAATATTTTTGAAAACTTCCTCCTGTTCAAATAAGTTGCTCATATATGTAATAATTACATGTTTGAGCTTAAGAAAAGACCTTTGGGCAAGTACATACCTCTTCTTGAGGTGTTTCACTGACTGCAGGATTTCCTAGGCATCGTGATCATCTTTGTGGTCTTGAAGAGTGGCATTCATTTCACTAAATTTTAATGCCTGTGTTGTAGGCATCTGTATCTGAGCTAAGATTCCCACTTCCCTTCCTTGTCAGGAGAGTACGTAAACACTTTAAGGGTTCAATTTGTTTAATTTCCTGCTTTAGCATGTGAAGAATAATGTCCTAAATTCCATGGATAAGAACACTTTTGACTACAACTAAACTGTACAGTGAGTAGTTCATACTGTAGAGATACACAATACAAAATTACATTAGTCAAATAAATGTCACTATAGACATTTGAAAGGATGCAATGCTTATGCCGAAGACAAAGCAGAAGGAGGTAGGGGTGATAATTTTGTTCTATTTTCCATCAATTCCCTTTGGCTTTTTAGCTGCCTGCTCTTGCAAAATATTCTGGATTGCAGCTGAGTCCTCAGACCTCATCTACAGGTATAAGATGGGAAGTGAAATTCAGGGAAAGAAAAGAGTTCAGACACAAAAGTACTCAGACTGCAAAAGCTCATTGTTAGAAAACATCTTTTTAGCCTGTATGTTCTTTGGACTGTTTTCAGATTCCATTAGCTCTCCCCATTGACAAGACTCCAGGGAGACACAGTGATATGGCTTATTCTTCTAGAATTACAGTGTTACTTTTCCTAAATTTACAAGCTTAATTTAAATATATTTATCTAGGTTTTTGAGTTGGAACTTGATCTTCTGTCACTAAGTTAATCCTCCTAATCGTTTTACTAGAAAATTATTTTTCACATTGGCTTGCCAAATAAGAAAAAAAGATTTGCTAGTAAGTATCATGAAGACTGCTTTTTACATTCTGCTAGCCATCTACAGACTTCTCAGCTATTAAACAAATATGTAACAAGTAACTTTACCAAGGAAGGAGTAGTAGACTTACTGAAAAATAAATTAAAACGTACTGTGATAGGACAAACAACAGTTTTGCTCCCATTTCTTGCCTCCCAGGATCATTATTATGTTCTAACAGCTCAGAACCTTGATAGTGAATATTTTGTTGAACTCACAGTTTCTTTTCAGAAGTATTAAACTGGATGTTTATGGCAAAATATACTTTTCTACTTGCTCAACTTTTTATAGAAGAATGTGGGTAAGGAGAGGGAAGAAAAAAATCAACTTGTAAATTTTCACAAATGCGTAAAAACAAAAAAAAATTCTTCCAGAGTATGCACATCTGAGCTAAAAATAAAAATAAAAAAATAAATAAAGTCAGCTTGCTGAACAAGTAGAACAGCATTTATTTGGACTCCAGAAAATCCTGTTTTAAGTTTTTGCAGTAAATTAGGCAGACCAGGCATGTCAATCCACATGTCTCATATCCCAGTTATTTTCATGTGAAATGTATTTCCAATTGTTTGAAGTTATTGAGTGACACTGAATCTTTTCCATTGTTGTTGTGCTACTTTGCATAAATGAGGACCAAACAGCTACTGCACTTCAGTACAAATGTTAAGACATACACAGGATGCAAGAGATTTTATTCCAAGACCCTCCTTGAAAGAACTGCAGATAAAACAGCAAACACTTTTAAGTGTAACAGCTATCTTGGCTGGAAGCAGGAGGCAACTGCCATTGGACTCCAAATCCAGCAGTGATCTGCACATGATGCAGCCTCCAGCAATTCATTCAAGCTTTTGCCACATTAGTTCACTTGTGAAATAAAGTAGACCATTTATTTAATTGTCACTGTAGAGGCAGCTTAAAACAAAAATCTAATCTTGTCTCTGTTAATGGGAGCTTTACTTAAATAAAACATTGTCAGTTCTTAAGACATTCCACTGTATGGGATTCATGCAAGTAGGAGATACAAAACACCAGGCATTTGCACCTGGAGCATCATTACCTCTTAATTATCGTATTATACAGCAAGGTCTGTCCAAACATACTGCTGGAGATGTCAGCCCTTAAACTCACTGATTTAAAATAATTGTTCCACTGATTTGCACTTTGACTTTTTGGTACCAGATGTTCATTTACTACAGAAATCCCTTGGTAATATAGCTATTGTTTCTGAGTGTCTCTAACTTAGATATCTTTCTTTTAAAACTCAGATTTAGTCATAAAGGAACTTCCATACAGTATTAGTGAAATACCAGTAGTAAAGAGGTAAAGGATTCTGGTGTATTAAAAAATCAGGAAGCTTCAACATCTATTGGAATTGATGATTCTAATTCCTCACCCTCTGCAGTCTGTGCTTTTAAGAGAACCACTCACAGTACCGGGCTTAGCAAACACAGAATAATGAAGACTGGCTGGGCTCTGACTCGTTTCAATAAACTCAGAACTGAACAGGCAATAGACAGAGAAGCTTTCATGAGGTCCGGGGGAAAGAAGGAAGGAAAGAAAAGATTATTATAGATGATTCTGCAGATTTCACCTGTTCTGTTTGGAGAAAGTAAGTATGATATACTCCTGGCATTTGTATGCATGTGTGCATGTGTGTGTAGGAATAAAGAAAATCTCAGCATTACAGGAGAGGTAAACAGCAAGACCTGAAAGAAGGCATTCATACATTTGCTAGCTTCACTTACAACTCTACTGAACATTCATTGGCTTTCAAAGCTGCAGAAAAGCAGGTTTTGATTAGCTTCAAAATGTTTGCTATCCTGCTTTCATTTGAATGCTTTGCAATTAATTACAATCTTCCAAAACAACTGAAGAAGATGTCTAATGAAGGTCAGAATGTAGCTAGTCACTGTGGTTTTGGTCATTGATGGTCATGCACTCTCCAGTCCTACACAATCCTCTGGACCTGCCAGAAAGGTACAGAATGTCTCCTGCTTCTACTGGTCGGTTGTTCAGCTGAGGCAAGGCATTTCATCAGCCCTTAAGATCTCCCAAAGATTTTTCCTCAATATTCTGAGAAACCCAATTTAATTCAGGACTGCAAAAAGCTCTGATTTTAAGAATAATTCAAAATAAGGTAGAAGGACTTTATTGCACATTCATTGATATTCTTTCCAATCTCTTTCCAAGCATGCTGCTTCCATGGTATATTTCCCAGATGGCTGGTGTCCCAGGGGTGTCTGCCAGTGACCTCACCCAAAACAAGTAAAAGAAAGTTTTATAAATGCTACCAAAATTGACTGTTGAATCTCTGTTCAGACTTGAACCACCAAGAATGCAGTTAATTGCTACACAAACTGCTTTGTTTTTCTGAAAAATCAATATTGAATTCCTTGATCTGACTTCCCTTTTATTCAAGTGTTGTGGCAATATTTTCAGAGTACATGTAGCACCAGATGATAGACTGTAACAAGATTTTAACAGTCTGGTGGATAAGAACAGATAAAGTGCTGATGGCCTTGTTCATTTTCAAATACTGGCAGCACTGTAACAACATTCTCAAGTTAAAAGGTTGATAAGGTGTGAGACACTCTAAGTGTGCTCAGTCTAGTCTTCACCACAGACATAATAATAATTCATACTTTTAGTCTTAAACTTGCTAAGCACCAGAAATATCTTGAGATAAGCTGTTGGGATTGCCTCAACTCTTCAGTTTGACCAGGTATACTCTTCATCTTGAAGAGTGCTAGACACCTCAGATTCTCACTGATTTCACTGGCATGGAAAGAAAAAAGTCCTTATCCTCTTAAGGTGCTTGGCTACATTCTTGCACTGGGTTACTTTCTGAAAACTTGTGTTGGCCATTAGAATATTCTGAAAAACAGTTCTCCAAAGATTGCCTGTATTTTAATGAAGCAGAGAACTTATCCGCCCCTGTAGTTCCTCCTGCTTAGCAAAATTGTACAGTAATCAGCCAGAAATTCATCATTTTAAAAAACTAAGTACAAGTAAGCAGGCAACCTGTATCTGAATCATCTCAAAAAATATTTCACATTCCCTTATGCTTTTGGTAAGGGTTTGAGACAGATGAAAAAGCCAGATAGTCAGCCTGATTCCTTCCAAAATTAGTTTGGGCACAATAATCGCCTCACAAGCCTGGATAGCCCAATTCAAATCAACACATAACATTTAAAATTCACTTAAAGATGAAATTAGAATACATTGGGGGGCGCAATTAGTTCTTCAAACAATAGTTTCAGTTTTAGGCAGTGGTGTAACTTCTGTTATGCAGCAGCCTAGAAAGTCTGAAGGTTTTGGAAGACTATTTTTCTAAGCCACTATTTGCTGTAAGATTTGCCAAATAAAGTTAGAATCTAGTAAAACAGTAACAGGCAGGCTTTACAGGTGGCATTAGTTTTGAGTAATAATTTTAAATACCAGTGCAGCCTAGATTTTGAGCTGGTGTACCTGACAAGGCTCTCTTTCCTCCATCATTCTTCCCAGGTATAACGATTGGGCTAAGGAGTTCATATTTCTTCCATGACCAGTGAGCACCGGGGAGTGGAACCTAGGTAAAGTCAAAGAGCCTGGAAAAGTGGAAAGTTAGTGTTACTTGTTTACTCCTAGATTCAGCAGATCCTGACTATATCTGTTCCAGCCTTTTCCTGCTGACAGATAATGGGTGTTTTTCTGGAATTCGGGCTGCACTTGAGGTTTGAATCTGTTCATTCCTGTATAGTATAGGGTTTGTTACAGCCAAAGGTAACTTAATCTACTTTACAGATTTCTAGAGTAAACTGCAGTTTAAAATACATACCTAGCACTGCAATTTCAGCTAGAAGCTATGAAATGCTAGATACGTACTCCCCTTGGATGTCTTAGGTTGGCCCACGATTAGCATTCTGATTTCAGGTTCACAGTTTCCTAAAAGGCTGTCTATGTCTTATGGAGGTCATCTGGATCATCCTCCCTGCTCAAGCAGGGCCACCTAGATCAGGTTACCCAGGACCACGTCCAGACATCTTTTGAATATCTCCAGGGATGGAGACTCCACAACCTCTCTGGGCAACCTGTGCCAGTGCTCAGGCACCCTCACAGTGAAAAAGTGTTTCCTAATGTTCGGAGGGAACCTCCTGTGTTTCAGTTTGTGCTCATTGCCTCTGGTCCTGTCACTGGGCACCACTAAGAAGAGCCTGTCTCTCTCTTCTTCACATCCTTCCTTCAGGTATTTATAGACATTGATGTGATCCCCCTGAGCTTGCTCTTTCCCAGGCTAAACAGTCCCAGTCTCTCTCTTCCTGCCTCATGAGTTAACATTTCCATTTAAGTGGTTAGGTGTAAGAACCGAGCCAGTTTCAGACAAAGCCCTGTGAAAATAAAATCCCAGTGCAAAAAGCGAGACATCTATTATAAATGAAATAAAATTAATACAGGTTTTCGTGGGGGTCTTAATGTTTCACAGTGAATTTGGTGACAGTTTTGATCTTTCTGAGAGCACAGCTGCTGGGGCTGTATTTGAAAAATAAATAAAAAGAATCAAACAGCAACCCAGACATTTTCCTAACAGATGGAGAGCTGCAGAACTGAAACCTGTAGGCATTTGGAAAAAATATTTCACATACTTCAGAATACATCAGTGTCCTAAATTATACTGGGGTTTGGTATTTAGGAAGAAAAACAAGTGTGTTGGAACTTATAATAAGCAGACCTAAAATCACATTTGAATTAGATAAGTTCTTTGCCAAGATGCAGAAATGCACATTTTCTTAAATTACGTTATTTTGCTTTTCCCCTCAGTCCTCAGAGGGGCAGCTATTGTTTTAAGTGGAAACAAAGTACCTGCAGAGCACTCTGATATCCAGAGGAGTAATGGAGTGTTCTGAAGGCCATAAGGAAGTTCTCCTTCAAGGGAATCTCTGGATTTATTCTTCTCTGAGGAAAACATGAATGCAAAGAATATTTGGGGGTTTGAGAGGACCTATCTAACACAGTTCTTAAGTCAGGCAATTAGTAATTTTTGTGACAATAGTAAAGATTAAAAGAAGAGAACCAGAAAAACACACACTTCCTACTAATTAAAAGACAGTAAATTTTCTTTTTTGCTCTGTTGGCATGTACACACGCACAAATCTTGGACTTTCAGTATTTATTGTTATGAGACATTTTCAAAATACAAGCAAGATTACAAATTCAACACAGATTTCAGACAGGTGGATTGAATATGCAGAGAAAATTCCTGAGGTAACTGCACTGAAATCAGTGGAAATATTCCAGGAAAAAGTTATGACTATAACTGAGCAAGTAATTTTTATGAAGCAAATATTTGTGGGTAAGTGGTTTCATTTCTATAATAAACAAAAAATGAGCTCATTGTTAGAAGGGCAATCAATCTTGAGAAGCTATAAATAACCAGTACTACATTTTATTATCTGTTATGAGAGACAGTTCCAGAACTGAAAAGAGTTCTCAAAGCAGACAATTAACAGGCAATAACTTTCTATACACTAATGAATGATGGGGTTTTTTTAACAGATCAACACATGGGCTTTCATAAGTAACGATATATCACAGGTATTTGTCTAGGTAACCAGTTAAGTTTTTGGAATTGCATTGATGCTATAGACATGTATGACCCAGTTGCTGTAAGGCCCAAAGAACACAGATTGATGGGCAGCAAACTTTACACATGTAAATAAATGTAAACTCTGTGCAGGAAAGTTCAGTCATCTCTTACAGTTCTACCACTCAGAAAAGGCCACAGGATAAGCAAGCTGAAAACAAATTTCAGAAATACCCCCATTCAATCCTATAGTGCAATAAAAGGGATATTTGAAGTGTTTCACATTACACTGATTGTAGGTTCTGGCTGTCAATAATAATAACACAGAGATTTTTACCAACAGGAACAAAGACATTGTACTGTAACCATTTTCAACAAGCTATTACAACAACCAATATTACTGCTCACTTATTCATTACTTTTCACTCAGAGATTCTAACATACTGTAGATTAGCAGCAACCATGTTAATCTTACACCACTCCCCAGGAAAAAAGTTAATCCTACAAACAGTCAGAACAAAAGAAAAAAAGAGAAAAATAAAACAGGTAAGGTATCTACCAAATCAAAGGAATACCGATTTACTACATATCTTCTTAGGAGCACAGACTTGTTTTGCCTTCTGCTAATTAAAGTGGGCATTCACAGGAAGGTATTGTGCGAACACGCACTTACAATAAAGACTATCCTCACTTTGGGTTAGGCTACAGCATTGTTATAAAAGGACCTGAAAGCAGGGAAAAAAAACACTTTTCCATGTGCTCTGTATTTTTAATGCAATTCATAAGACCTGCTGTAAATTTGTTTTGTTTAAGAAGAGTTTCATACAGAAACTTTAAGAAAATATTAATGATGATGCATATTTCACAAAAACAGTAGATGTGCCTTCAATGGGGTAGCTGAGGTTTGAGGTCTGTGTCAAATAACGATGCTCTGAAAATCATGGGCTCTCAGCCTCCTCACATTTCAGTCTGGTGGCTGTTATCTCAGCGTTCTCAATTGCCGTACTAGAAAAAAGGCATTCCAAAAACTGTTTGATAATTAAAACATGAGTTTAGAAAACCTTATTTAAATGTACAATTAGTTTGATGCTTTAGTTCATATCATTTCTGTAAGAAGAGATTTGTCTGATAGGTTTCTCTGAAGCATTATTTTAATTAGAGTCAAGGCCAAGTGGTAACTAACAGCAAATTTGTTATGGGCTATCAGGGCTTGAACAAAAAACATTATACACTAGATTCATCTAGTTTTTTTTTTAAGAAGTAATGAAAATATATATGTGTATAAGAAACAAAAATTTAAGATCTAGATTCAAATTTTATTGACTATTGAAATTCTCAATTGTGAACTCTGTTCTTGTTGGTTTTAAATAGTCTTACCAAAAATTTACAGTACATTTTGAGGTGGATATTTTTTAAAAGTTCAACTGCTCACATTCCTGAACAGTGCTTTACCCTAAAGGCTGCCAAAACTACATCTGATTCAAACAGATTATTCTAACTGCACAGGTTTATCTTTTGATGTCCTTCTTTTTATGACTGATAGACTGCTGCTCAGGAACACTTTTCCTTTCTTCTTGGATGTTGTCCTGAAGTTTAGATTGCTTATCAATTTCTTCCATACTTAAAGTTACCCCCAGGATAGCCATTGCATTCAAGAATCAAAAATAAAGAATCAACATCTACCTCATTATATAGATAACATACATAATATAGTCAGCCACCTGTTCTTCACAGCTCTTCCTATTAAAAGCAATTTCACAATACACTTTAGCTCCTGTTTTGCATGTCTCAAAGCACCCTTCATAGACAGTACTAATTGCATAATCAGTGAAAGTGTATTTCAATTATGCAATCTATTGTTGTAACAAGCCAGTGATGGTGCTCTGATTCTTACATTATCTAAGAAATAACTGATCACATTTTTTCCTGTTGAATGTTTTATCTTAACGTTGATCACAGAGGTCCCTATGAGCATTAGGTTCCTGAAAAGTTTTGGCAGCATGTTTATTTTCTATTGACATTGCTTGACACTTTCTGTTCTTCCTAGGAAATTCTTTACGTCACTTTGATGTTGGTGCATATATACATTATGAAAGTATGAAATATTAATTGACTTTGAATAATGGACTTCTATCATAGCAAATACAAAAAAAATGTGAGATTAATAAAAACGGATAATAAAGAGAGTTTAGTCTGCAACTGGATGCTTGGGCGTAGTGATGACACAGATTTGAATTTATTAAACTGTGAGAGTCATACAGTTTTGCATCTGTGATTACATTCAGATGCTAACAACAGGCAGGGAGGAAAACAGTGGAAAAAAGAAGGGATTGAAGATCCTGATATCTGCAGAGGGTAAGGAAGGATCTACGGAGAGTTGTGTTTCTGTCAGAAAAGAATTATTGCATGACAGCAGAGCGTAAACTGCAAGGTAAGAACATTTACTTTTTTTGGTAAATGAGAACACAGTTGTGTCTGTTTCTGATACTCAGAGCCAGACTTTCCTGTCACCAAGTATTTTCTCTGAGCATATGTCAAGTGCTGCTGCAGGTATCAGCATAGCTAACTGAAAAAATCTTCTTTGAAAGAAAAGCATCAAGTGTCTCATTCTTTGAAAACAGTAACATAACAAGGCTCCTACTTCTAACTCATAAAAAGGTATGACAACTTCTGTAAGGCAGACTAGGAAATGCACCACCCATGAAAGATACAAAATTAAAGAGAGGTTGTATTTTGAATCTCTTTCTGTGTTTTTGCAGAATACACATGTTCATGTTTATTCTGATTTTTATGCACATAATTCTTTCTGATTTCTGGTAACTCAAAATTTTGAACTTAGCCAAAGCTTTTATTTTCCTCTTTACAGTTATGCAGAGATGCTACAAAAATCACAAATGGAAGATGTTATCATTATTTGATCTTTACTTTTGCTGATGAACTACACTGTCATCTTAAAAAAAAAAAAAAAAAAAGTTATACAATTCCCAGATCCCTTACTCATGAATTGTTGCAGCCTTGTGCGTCTTAACATACTCCAATCACAATCAGTTCAGCTGATCAGTGAAAAGTTTAATATATCCTAGTTCAGATAAGGACAAAGACTCTCAGGATACTGGGTAGAAGGGACTCTAGAATAATTGTATTTTAGATCTACGTGGTCAAACCCTGTTCCCAGTGCAGTATTCCCCATCTAGCCTTAGGCAAAATAACTCATGCATGTAAATTAAGAGGACAGTCTCCAAAGCTTTGCAGGTACTCAGTGAAGAGAAACATAGAAAGAGTCTGCCAGAAGGCAGTTCACGGCAAGTGCCCAAATTAGATGCCCTAAATCATCCCTTAGAAGCTATTTGTTCTCTGGTTATGTCTACAAAAAGAGACTCAGGAATGCTTTTTGGAATAGAAGCTCTAAAGTTGTCCTGGTTTCATGATAGGATGCAATGAAGCATGTCTCTTCCGTTCCTAGTTATCCCAACATATGTGCTGAAGTATTTTATATTATTGTAGCAGAACAAACATGTCGCTCAGGATATAATCCAAAGTAAATGGTTAAAAAGTGTGTTTTATTTGTTCTACAATCAGTATTATATTATGAAGACATGAATCAAGATCCAGTGAAGTTCAAAAGAGCACTTTTATATCCATTTTCCACAAAGTGTTTATGATCCTTGAGAATTAAATCAAGACTAGAAAAAGACAAAAGGGAAAGACAGCAATGCCATTCATTTGTTTAGTTTGCTTTGATTTGTTATATGGGTGCTATCAAATACTGTAAATCTGTCTTTTTGAAACATAGACATACATTCATAGGTGACTCAGTCTAATTTTGCTCATCTAAAATGAATTCTAGCCTGTTCTGATAAAAGTTGTGCACTAATGTAGTCTGAACACCCTTTCAATAGAAGCTCAACCTCCTTTTTTGAGTTCTCCATGAACAGTTTCACTCCATTTTATCTCATTTTCTTCTTGATACTTACTTCTGGTTATCTGAAACTAAACTCCAAAATAAGTCGCAACTTTTTCCACATTTGTAAGTCCTATTTGTCTCCACTGGCAACCTAGGAAACCTGCAAAAAGCCCCACCAGCTCACTCATCTTGGAAGAGAAATCTAGAGTTTACTTCACATTCACTTAGTGGAACATGACCATCTCCATCAAACATCTGCAATTCAAGAATGCACCTCATAAGGATTCAGAGACATTCTTGTAGCTATTTCCAGTCTGAGCTGTGTCCCAGGGAAGGACATCACTGCTCTTTCAATGAGATTGCTACATTTATATTTTATTGCTTTGAGCCTTGAGGGACAAGATTACAGATATCTAAAAAATAACAAAAATGGACAAATGCACTAATAGGTCTGAACTTGGGCTAGAATTGCTCTGAAAGTAAGTTCACTGCAAGTTTCTGTATGGATGTTTGTTCAGGATTTAATTGAAATTTTTTAACCTGGATATCCATCAAAGTTTTAATTCTGGCTGTTTCAGTATGAAGACTCTCATGGCTTATTGATGATCTCCAAGAGTTAAAATGTTTTAACTGGATGTTATCAATGTAATAACATGAACTGTTTAAAACATTTAATCTCTGATGAAAAAAATTCTCTCAGGTAGAAGGGCTGTGATATATTTGCCTCAAGCTGCATAAGACATCCATGCTAACAGAGGGATATGGCTTAAACAAGTTTTTAGAGGAGAAGACATCTGATAATGCTGAAATATCACCCATATTAAAAATGGTCTTCATCTGCCTCTTGCAAGTACCTCTCTAATACTTTGCAGCTCGGATTCACTTCATAATATAAAAGTAAATGCAACTGGTCAACATAAGGGTCATGAGCAAAAATTTGCTTCAATTGTTCTTGTTCTGGAATGTTCAAAATCAGATTCTGAACAGATTTTATAAGCCTATAGAGGCCCACCTGTTTAGCCATTATTTGCTAACTCTGCTCTAAAAATCTTGTGAGTACTATACATAATATCAAAGTCCAGGAATCTGATTTGGTATTATTCAGGTTTACAAGAATAAGCTTTGAGTTCAAGCTTATGAACAAGGCACAAACCATTTTTGAAAGGTAAGACCTGATCTCCCCAGTTAACAAGTCACACAGCTTGTTAACTATCCAAAACTATCGACAGTGATAACGTGCTTTCTAATAGGAAAGTTTGTGCTTTCCACATCATCGATTATTGAGAATTACCTGCTTGTGAACAGAAGGTGCCTGGCTATAAAGCTGTGAGATGATCATCGGAATTGAAGTCAGAATAAGCAAAATGTAGTGACTGTGTCAGTAAAACATCTTTCTTGTTTAAGGAATATTTTATGTATGCCAAACTTAGAATGAAGTGTATGACACATTTCATTCTTTTCTCTCACAGTAATAAGTAAAGTACATTTAGCAAACTGTTGGTCCTGACTGAACAAATAAATAATAATGATGATGCCTGCAGAAAATCCATAAAACATAGTTATTCTGGCTTTTATCCAGCATATATAAAAAGCTTGAAATGTATGTCTTTGCTGAAGTGAGATACTTCTAAGGACAAATATCAGTAACGATATTGAGATCTTTAGGTAAGACTTACCTCACATGTGAAATGGTAATTCCTCAGAAATATATTCAGCAATGCACTCTGCAGTCTTAATAGAACTACTTTTAAAACCCAAACTTCTTAATAAGAATACTTTACAACAGAAGACAATAATTAAAACAGAGGTTGGGGTACAGTAGGAGCCAAGAAATAGCACCACAGACAGAGTATAGTATATAGTTATAGTGTATGGTAAACCTTGGTTTTATTAGACATAACACAATTAGAGATTAGTAGAAGTTTTAGAAGCGGGAAGGAACAAAAAGGAAAAAAAAACCTCAATTTTTGGAAGAGTCAAACCAATCAAGAAAATGTATAATTTTAAAAATTTATAAACTAGAAGTTGACATAATTTTCTCAAGCACTCAGGCACATTGCCCTTTTATATTACTATGCTTTATAAATTATGAACTCTGGCTGACAAGAAAGCCTAAGGGTGACAACTGAGCTGCAGTGTCAGTAGTGCATTGTCATTTCACACTGTGAAAGTTCCTGCTATACCTAGCCGGATTTTTTAAGTTGAAATAATGTTACGGACTGCCAAACATTTCGTTAAGAGATCTGATGAAAATATATGTTCTGTTGGTAAGATGCTAATCCCTATTAACTAGAAAATGTTAAAATACTTTGAGAGATTGACAGGTTTTTTGTCTACTGTGGGCCTTCAGATGTAGCTATATTATCTTACCATAATTCACCTATTTTGAGTCAGATAGTGAAGAAAAAACTGAAAACCAGTTTTCCAGCATCTAGCAGAAGGAAATCTGAGTAGAAAAGACAGGTGTTCTGTGAGATTTTACATGGCTCCTGTTGCCAAGGAAACAATTTCTTTTGGCTTTTTAAGGCTTGGTAATGGTTGCCCTGGCTGCAAATCAGGCTGTATAGGACAAGGGAGGCTATTTATCTGATGTAATTATGTATGTACACACATACACACTCTTACCTACACATTAAGAAGGGAAAGATTTAGTAAAACTGAATTATGAAAACATTGAAGTTTGAAAAATGTTCTGAATATCACTTGAGGAATGTGTTGATAGAAGAGGTATTGGTACTGGCTTAAGTTGATCCCATCACTAGATTTAAGAGCCTACCTGAAAATGTGATGTTCAAAAATGCAAAAAAAAAAGAAAAAAAAAAGAAAAAAGTAAAATGCAAAGTAAAGAGCTCATTTTTCTCTCATTCCAGCCATGTACTTAACCAAATTAATAGTGTAGACCAAAAAGATGGTGAAGAATACCTATAATTTGGAAATTGTGGAATCTACCTCTTTTTTTTCCCTTAGAACCTCTGACTAAGTCAGAATTTGAAAATCACTTCCATGATCTTATATATAGTTTTAATATTTCCCTGATATAACATAATATAACATTCTTTGAGTTAAAATGGAAAGGGAAACTACTAAGGACGGACTTTTAGACATAGGATGAGAGTGAAGCAATGAGGAAAGACACCAAGTGGAAATTCACCAACTGATTGAAAATTTGATTGATTGTCCTGGCACAAAAGGAGAAAAGTTTGCACAGTGCTGATAGGGTTGGAAAATGCACCAGGAATATCAAAGCAACAAATTTGTTCTCTGTAGAAAATATAAATCAATTTTAATGAGGTGTACAAATCTCATGCTAAGTTAGGGTAAGGTAGGGATAATAGCTGGCATACAAAGTCTTCAGAAGTAATAGGTTTGGAAGCTGTAGCTAGAAATCAAGGATAGTAAGAAATGAAGAGAGGAAAAAGGAGGAGACTGGCTACAAGTCTGAAAGGAAGAAATGACAGTCTTATAAAGAATAGTGCTTCTGCAATGAAAAGGCTTAATTAAAGCCTGGATCAGTATCACAGACTCTCCCTTCTTTGGAACAAAAATATATTCTATGATCATCAGATCTGTGGAGGAAAAACAACCTTAGTTTTATTTGTTTTCGTCTCATGAAGACCACGGTGGTCACTCCAGAAAACGAAAAAATGAGAGAGGTTTAAAAACTTCGTCTGTGTAATGTGGATTAGTGTGTTTTCCCATTTTCAGTTCTTTCATTGAGATTTAAAATTACCAAGGTGAAATAAGCATTTCCTGTAGAAATTTTTGAGTATGGAAAACTTAATTTTCATTGAAAAAAGCAAAATATTTTTCAAAATTTTCTGCTAGATTTAAAGTCTTAAAGTCAATAATAAGTTATTTAACCTTTTATTTCAAACGAATGATCCCTTAGGTCTTTCTGAGAAAAAATGCCGCCTAGAAGATGCTTAAGGGACATTGTTTTCTTCTCTCATGAGGAAGTATCTAAGCCTCGCTATTACTGTGAAACAATATTAATTGTTCTAAAATAAGATTTTTTTAATTTTTAGTTTTATTTTATTGCAAAATGCTTAAGGTCTCTTAAAAAAATTACAAGAAAGGTGTGAGACACATGAAGCAATTTTAGCTCAAAAATGGAGAGTGCTAATGAGTCAGAGAAAGCTACTATGTAGCATGTAGCTATGTAGTAGGGCCTGTAGCAATAGGACAAGGGGTAATATTTCTAAACTGAAAGAGGGTAGATTTAGATGAGATATTAGGAAGAAATTCCTTACTGTGAGGGTGATGACACACTGGAACAGGCTTTCCAGAAAAGCTGTGTACATCCCATTCCTGGAAATGTTCAAGGCCAGGTTGGATGGGCCTTTGAGCAACCTGTTTTAGTGGAAGGTGTCCCTGCCTATGGCAGGGTGTTTGGAACTAGATGATCTTTAAGTTCCCTTCCAACTCCAATGATTCCATGATTCTATGTAATTGAACTCTTTTTAATTCTGTATAAAAGATTCTCCGTTAGTATAATGAAGAGCAGCAATATGTAACCTTGAAAGGGATTTGGGTTTGCCGTGTTCAGGAAGTGTTCTTTTACCTCTATAGCCAAAAGGAAGCTCTGCTATTTTTTGGATCTTCTGCTATTAAATTGGTTTTCTACCAGCTCATCACTGGAATAACATAGGTAATAAGTCTGTGTTTCCTCTGTGACCAAACATGAGACTGACGAGCAAATAAAGAACTACCCATTTGTACTACTTTCATGGTGTGATGTCAAAGGGAAGCAAAATGGTAGCTGAAGATAAGATATGTAGTGTTATTCAATATCAGTGCAATTTCAACACGGAAATGAGAGACAAATTGTGAAGGTCTGTGGTTTTTTTTATCTGATATACAGATTCATCTCTGTCAGCAGCTTCAGCCAATCAGACTTGAGAAAATATAATTTCTTAAAGAAAAACATAAAACACAAAAAAAAAAACCCCACCAACAAACCTGAACAATTTGGATATTAAGACTTTGGAAGCACCTTTACCCTGTGTTAACATTAAAAGTTTACAGTGTTCAGGGAAAAAAGTTGAGTCTTGGAAGGGAAGAGTGGTAAGGGTAAGTCAGTTTTCGAAGACCAGCTGACAGATCTGAGTCTTGATCAAGTATTCAAAAGTGTGTATAAAATGAATACACTGTATCTCTGTTATTATCATAAAATAATTAATGCTGAGCTTCTTTCAAATTTAGGCTCAAACAGAAATCAGGGAATATTTACACTGCCCTAAAAAGCCTAATGAAATAGGAAAAAACTCTACAGGATTTTAAGGGGTAGTTAAATAAAATAAACTTATAAAGTTACATCTACTGTAATCATTATCTTGCTCCTCTCTGTAGTACAAGACAATAAGGGGAAAAAAACCCCTGTAAATATTGAATAGTTCTCAAGGATAACGTGTTTCTTAGCTAATAAATGTGGTTTATTATACTTCTTCCATCTGTCTAGTAATTATTTTGGCCCTTAAAACAACAGTAGCACTAACATAATCAGCCAATTAGACTTCCAGCATACAGTGTCCCTTCACAATAAAAGCTGTATGACCCTACTACTTTTATGAGTAAGCTTGCATACAAATATTTAAAACATTCTTTTACTTTGGCATTTTTTTCTTCTCAGTTTATTACCTGTAGCAAACCTTCATTACAATTGAGATATCTTATATACCTGAGACCTTTTTAGAATATGCTACTTACTTCGTGGGGTGGGGTGGTGGGGGAGGGATCAGTTATCAGAAAACAGATTTAAACCAAGCTCTAAACTTCAACAGGCTCAAGTGAATATTTTTTCTGGTGATCTATGTCAACCCAGCACATTTACTCACTCATTGATTCAAATGAGACATTTACTTCAAGTTTAAGTGGAAGAAAACGGTCTCCCTTAGATAGGAACACAGTTACTTCTTGGTGTTTGCACCTTATTAATGACGGGATGTGGAAATATCAGCTCCTACAATTCCATGACCTGTCATTATATCTTATTAAGTCTGTTCTTTTGAAGAGTTCCTCTGGACTGAATAGAAATGTATTAGACTAAAATATACACTGAAAGAAGGCTGAAGCACATAAATATTTTTTCTAATAATGGGTTTGAAGAAGATATCTGAATGTTTTTATGCCCATTGTAGGCATAATTAATATCAATAAACTTTGACACATAAACCAATTCAGTATTATGAGTCAAACAGGTGTCTATTCATTTAAAATAAAAAAAGAAAGAAAAAAAATTACATGTGCAGCAGAATTCAAACCACTACTTCCATAAATGGATAGGGCATGAAATAATGTATCACTGGCTATCTGCAAGCAACGTTTAATTTAAAACCACTAGGTGTCAGCATATAAATGTTCCTAAAGAGATTTATCTGCCAGAAACTGTAGTTGGCAATAAACAAATACACAAGACTGTAGGTGGTTGACTATGTCCTTACAAAGCCATGGAAGAAAGCTGTAAACGTATCTGGCTCAGTGATAAATATTAGAATGATTGGGAAATACTTTTCCACATGATAAGTGAGTCTTGGGTGGAACCTTTTAGTTTTTAATAAAATGCACTGGATATTCTAACTTACACAGATCTTTAGTGGTTTGGCTTCAAAATAAATGCTTTCCCAACCCAAACCTGCTAATAGCAGAAGGTGGCCTTGTTGTCATGAGACACTGTGTCACACAGATTCTTCATACTTGCATATTCACTGAGCTGCTTAGTCCTTGTACTGGAATTCCTCAGTAGAAATCAAGTTATTCTCTAGTAGCTTTCTGTTGTCACTGAGACCCTAACGTGGCCCCCCCAGCCATGATGACATAGCCTACTGGGAACACAAAAATGAGGGGTAAATTTAAGTCATTTATCTTACTAATGATCTGTTATTGAAGTAGAGCTAATAACTCAAAAGAGCAGGATGCTCAAGGCAGGTAATACTGCTTTAACAAGCACACCAAAATGACAGTATCCTTCAGTCACTGTGTACTGGTACTCTTGTTCCACTGTGATGCTGCTTCTTTTGGTGCAAGGGAGAATTCATGTGTCTGACAGGGAAATATGTGACCAAAACTGGTTAATACTCCTGACTCATCCCTAGCTCTTTCAGCTACTGACAGACTCCTGGCGTGTCAACTCATGTAATTCACTTAAGGCTCCTTTGTTATATTTTTGTTCTAATAAGTAGTGACATTTCCTTGAATTTACACAATACTATTTATTGGTTATACCGTAACTATCTAATGAAAACCACAGATACCCCTCAAAGAATTCAGAAAGCATCTGAAGGGTTTTAATAGCTATTTCACTATGATTAATTAATTATCTAAATGACACAGTAGTATGAGAGTGATATAGATTAATAGGCACAGTTGTATAGAGCCATAAAGATTGTACACTGCATTGGCTGTTTATTTTATTTCAACCATTTTCTGCCTAACTGTCCAGACTGTGTGACTAATCATAGTGAAGACATTCTAAATAAAACCAAGGTGATGTGTAGCATAAATGTCTCCATTTTTGTCAAAGTATAGAATATGCTTTCAGGTAAGGAGCAGCATTGTGATTGATGCAAAAATAGGTAAAATAGATCCAGAAAAAAGTGTAGCTCATTAATTTGAATTCCCACATATGGTAAGGATGTAAACTAGGCTATCTCCCAAAGCTGAAGTGGTAGAGAAAGAAAGTACCAAGAAACAAAAAGAGGTAGAAAGAGTGTGATAGTACACACAGCTCTGACAAATGAAGGACTGCTGTAGTTTAACCCTGGCTGGCAACCGAGCACCACACAGCTATTCACTTACTCCTCCCACAGTGGAATAGGGGAAAGAATCGGAAAAGTAAAAGTGAGAAAACTCCTGGGTTGACATAAAGACTGTTCAATAGGTGACGCAAAAGCCGCACACATAAGCAAAGCAAAACAAGGAATCCATTCACTACTTCCCGTCGGCAGGCAGATGTTCAGCAATCTCCAGGAAAGCAGGGCTCCATCACACATAATGGTTACTTGGGAAGACAAACACCATAATGTTGAACATCCCCTGCTTCTTTCTTCTTTTCCCAGCTTATATACTTAGCATGATGTTCAGTGGTATGGAATATCTCTTTGGCTAGTTCGGGTCAGCTGTCCTGGCTGTGTCCCCTCCCAATTTCCTGTGCCCGCCCAGCCTTCTTGCTGGCAGGGCCTGAGAAGCTGAAAAGTCCTTGACTTAGTAAAAACATTACCTGGCAACAACTAAAAACATCAGTGTGCTATCAACGTTGTTCTCACACTAAATCCAAAACACAGCACTGTTCCAACTACTAAGAAGAAAATTAATTCTATCCCAGCTGAAGTCAGGACAAGAAAAGAGCAAATAGCTAATGGAAATGAAATGGAAATGAGACAGAAACTCCCACCAGCTTTTTTTTTTCAATCCCTCATTTTAACTGCAACTACTCATCAGTGTTGTTCCGCTTAAGTAATCTGCTGTATCTATGTATAGTAAATTCAGCAGTATAAAAGAGAGGTATTTGGCTCTTTGTCCTCAGGAGATCAGGTTATCTTGTTATCCTCTACCCCGAGAACTAGTCCAGAAGAGTTGCCTTACAGAATTAAGCCACGTCAATAGTGCTGATATCACAGATCTACAGTGAAACTTTTAAAAAAAGAATTCTACCTGTCAGGTAATAAATTAGCTTTTTCTTTACTAAAATTGTCTTCATAATTCCCTACCCTTAGACAAAACCAAACAGGCAACTTCTTTTTTTTTTCCTTCTTTACCTCACAGGAGAAGTGCTAATAGAAACTCTAAAAGTATTTCCTAATGAAGGCGCTTGACCTTCTTTCTGCTTCTAAATTATAATGCTATGCAATTGTCCTGAAGTAAATTCATTTACTGAAGTCTAAGCAGCTGTTCTGAAAAAGTTTAGATATCAACAAATCAAGCCTACAAAGACACAGTGGTTCTGAAGAAGCTGATTGAGAGATCTTCTGACCCAGGGACTGCTGACTTCCAAAGGCAGCTGTTAGCATAGCATATGATACATTTCAATGTAGCATCAGAGAGGAGTAGTTTTCCTGTCTCACATCTTTCAGCATAGCACCAAAATGGATGAGAGGATTTACATTTTCCACTTCTTTCAAAGTAAAAGTAAAGACCTCATTTACTTAAGAATGACAGCACCTGAAGAGCTAGGAGGCTTGTGTAGTAATACTCTACAAGTGAGAGGTGAGAGGAGCCTCCCTTGGTGCTCGGGAGCTGCCTCACAGCCCTGACTCCACTCCAGCCGCAGGCCCCACTGCCCTGAGCTGCCACCGTGCCTGGCAGTGACTGCCCTACCTGCCTGGCACCCACTGTGTCCGCGCCTCATCTGGAAATGGAGACCTGTGGACCCCTGGGCCCCAGCCACACCCTGCTCGGCTCTTTGGGGCACAGTGGGACTGTGCCAGCTGGGGAGGGGAGCAGAGGGAAAGAGAAGGGAGGAGAGGTGGAGGAGAGGCGTAGGAGCGTGTTAGGGAGGGGAGGAAAGGGAGAGGGAGGGGAGGGCATGGACCTGCAGGCCTGCAGGCACCTGCCAGCCTGTGCTGACCCCTGACAACAACTAGCAAGTTATATATCTAAAAGGCAAAGAATTGATCAGAGCTGCTGAAGTTAGTCATATTTTGCAGGATACATGCAAGACAGATCCATGTCATTGCTGATGTGTGATTCTTTGCATGTCTTATTTCCATCACTGAAACACAAGTTGCAGCATCTGTCTTTTCTTAGCAGTTTACCTGTTGTCCTGGTTTCAGCTGGGGTGGAGTTAATTTTTTCTTCTTAGTAGTTGGCACTGTGCTGTGTTTTGGCTGTGATGTGAGAGCGATGTTGATAATGTGCTGATGTTTTTGATTGTTGCTGGGTGATGTTTATACTAAATCAAGGACTTTTCAGTTCCTTGGGCCC